>JAHFWJ010000163.1:1800000-2329660 GCA_028555115.1 Himalopsyche japonica
ATACGCGTACCTCGAGTATGGAGTATGTATGATATTTTGTTGCAAGCTTTCGAATAATTTTGTACAACCAATTCCAATTTTATGCATGTTTTGAATTTCTGACAGAGTTAACAAGACATCATTGTACTTTATTTACATAAAAACTTACCGTATATCAATACACCTTTATATTTATATCGAAAGACACCTGATATCAAAGTATAATACATATATTCTAAGCAATAATATAACAAAACACAATGTTAAGTACTATTTAGACACAAATATTAATTATTAATATAATTTATGATATCGACTTGATGAAATTTGAATTGTTAAAACTTTGTACGATACCACATATCTTGTCAACGACCCATGTTTTGCTTTTAGTTAATATTGTTTATGAGATGTGAAACCCTTTCAAAAATGACTCGTTAACAATATTCATCGTTAATTATTAATCGATTAACTAATCACAGGCAATTGTGTCAATTATTATTAGATTAAAATTATTGAATTTATTTTAGCTGCATTTTAGTTCTTGCCTTGGGGTCTGTGTTTTCATGTAATTTATACCTTTGGTATATAGACGATGCTAGCGGTTTGTTGTGCGTCGGTTCTGTTACATCGTGAGATGGAATGCGTGAAGATGCCGAAAGGCGAAACCTGGGTCGTTAGCGACAAAACATGTGGAATCGTAAAAAGTTTTAAAAATTAAAATTTAATATAATTACTATCTAGCTTTCGTTCATAGCGAGTATTAAAACAAAATTTCGAACTAATTATTAACAGCTATATAAAACAAATTGTCCAATAATTTTAAATTAGTAGTTATTTGATTGAAGAGGTCATCAACATTTTATTTATAACATATTTTATTTTACAGTTTGCGAAATCGACCAAGATTCCTTGATATTATTTCGATGTACAATTTATATTTTAGAATAAACTGATACGTCCCTGTCTAAGTATTTCTCCGTATATATTTATGCATTACGTTCCAAAAGATATTAAATATATTTTGATTCTAAAAAATCTCCACTTGTTATTCTTGTTAATGAGTTTTTCACGACTTTTCTGAACTTTTAATTGATTATTTATGTGTTTCTATTTTTACAATGAGAATGATCATATTATAATTTATTATCAATTTATTTCATTTAAATGTGTATTGAATGACTTCCTATAAATTGTTTTCTTAGTTCTTAGACCATTTGTTGTGTATTCCTGCAAATTATAAACTATAAATTTTGTACAAAAAAGTTTGTTTTTATTGATTGAATTGGCATTCACTTCGTAGAACTCCATTATAACACGGTGAAAAAATAGCAATGTATTTTAGTTCTACAAAATTATTTTTACAAATATAGTTGATAGCTATTTCGGCTCACGCCATCGTCAGAACTATGCTTAAACTAACATTCGCTTATCTATATATACAATAGCTGTGCAGAAAAGGCACACAACACATCCTCTCTCCTGTTCCAACGGCCTAGCTTGTTACTTTAACACAATGACACTAAATTTTCAACATTCTAAATGAAACAATAAGTTTGTTTTTCGTTTATGGCATAACAGTTGATAATTCTCGCGATGAGCAAAACCGGTCATGATTATTAAATATATTGTGGAAATAGTACTAAAAGAAGTGTTATTATTTCTAATTTTTTATATCAACTGAAGGTGCTTTATGGAAATACAATATCAAATTCGAATTGTTGCAACTTTGTACGATTCCACATGTTTTGTCACTAACTGTCTATCTATGTCAGTTCTATTGCATCCGTGTGATGGAATGCCTAAAGATGCCGAAAGTCGAAGCCCGGGTCGTTATTGACAAAGCATGTGGAATCGTACACATCTATAACAATTCAAATTACATATTGATTTATTTTTAATGACACTCAATTTTTTGTGAATGCAAAAATGATAATTATTATAAACAATACATACAGTCAATTGAAATTTGTACTTTTACACGTGTTTCGTCACCGACAAATCCGTTTCGTTGCATTTGTGTGTTCTTCAAAATACTGAAATCTGGGTCGTTAGTGACAAAACTAATGGAAGTCTATACAGTTTCAACGATTCAATTTAAATGGATAAGTGCTTCTTTAAAAGCCAACATTAGACACAAAGTCAAAAAACAGGTACAAATTAAAATAAAAATGTTTTGGATGTTTTTAAGGATCCAATTTCTGCTGTGGCAGATTTTTATTCGTAATAATTATAATCCTGACCTGTCTTCGGCAGGAAGGCGATCTTGAAGTCCTGCTGCGCCTCCCCATCCTTGACTCTCTCCCTGAGCTTCTCCGCGTAGAACTCCTCCCCGGCGAACATGACCTCATCTTCATAGTAGCATTGCTCCTTGAGGAAGACCACGACCCGCGAGTTGGCGTTCTGCGGCAGCCAGCCCTCGGCTCTCCCGCCCCGGCCACGAGCGGCCAGCAGCACTGTGGCCAGAACGAGCGCGGGAAAAAAACGCGGGACGAACGCTGCCATAAGGGCCTGGATGTGGGTGATTACGTCATCGCCGCCGCACTAGCGCCATCTCCCGCCCCGGTCAGAAGATACTAATTCGCGGCTTTTTCGAACCTGTAATCAATTACAACTAACATCAGTGGTTTAATCACATAAAATATATGATTGAAAATTTTTGCACGATTAGTTTTTTTAACTCTTGAAGGACTATGGTCGAAAAAAATTAATGTGGGACGATTGGGGGACTAGACATACCCAAAGAATAATTTTTGTTTCTTCTCTTATTACAATAAAATTAAAAGAGTTTTGAAGAAAACAAGAAAAATATTTTTAATTCAAAAATATCTTTCAGCTTGAAGAGAGTTTAAAGATTTAAGTAATATTAAATATATAATGACAGGTGCATAAAAACCTAGAAAGCCTTAAAAATATGTATTTTATTATAATATTATATGAGAGAACAAAGCCATTTTTCTTGGGGTCTGTATTATTCACCAATCGTCGCACATGCTATTGTTTCGACAATAGTCCTTTAAGCGCTAATAAAACTTATCTTGCAAAATTGTTCATACATCAAACTTTGTTGTAACTGGAAGATTGTTTTCGATTTTGAATCATTTTTATCTTATTCTTCGGACCTATTTTAAATGTTATTTTAATAAACATTATTTTTGGGGTATGTCTAGTTCCCCGATCGTCCCGCATTCTTTTTTGGCAACAAACCTTTAATGGTTAAATACATTTATCTACACTTATCAAAATTTATCGAACATCAAACTATCTTCAAGCTGAAAGATATGTTTGAATTTAAAATATTTTTCTTGTATTTTTCGAAACTCTTGTAATTTTATTGTAATAAGAGAGAAAACAAATATTATTCTTGGGGTATGTCTAGTCCCCCAATCGTCCCACATTCTTTTTTTTTATCATAATCCTAGAAGAGTTAAAAACAATTATCTTGTGAAATTGAATTGTGAAAAAAAAAATTTCACACATGAAACTTTGTTGTAGCTGGAAGATTATTATCAAATTTTAACCGCTATTCTCTTTTTATTCGGAACTATTGTAATAAAAGAAGAAAAATTCATTTTTATCGGGGTATATATATTCCCCCAATCGTGTCAACACAGGTCATTTTTCGGCTATAGTCCTTTAAAAGTTAGGATCAAATTGGTGGGAGTGAACTTAAAGATGTTATAAACACCAGTGCCTTCGAGAAGAAAACCACAATTCAATTGATTTATCGATTTCTACAAATTAAATCAGTGATCGCCAAACGGTCGCTTGCACGCTACCTGTAACGCGCCGAGGCTTTTTCGGTTGCTCGTGTAGAATATTTTATCATATTTAAAAAAATTTTAAAAATCGAGATAAATTTCAACGAAATGCTTGAAAGGTTGCCTTTTTATAATTATTTTTTTGGCATAATAATTTGTGCGTATAATGAAGTAAAATAGAGAAGCGGTCAGAGATGTATTACGATTGATGCGAACTGCACCATACAATTTGTCTCTTTCTCGCTCATTTGTATCACCATTTATAAAGAAGGAATATTTATAGGTAGCTCACCAGACAATTTTTCCATCACCAAGAAATTTCTGAAAGTAGCTCACAATCTTATTGAGTTTGAAAATCACTGAATTAAACCAACAATCTCGACCACTGCGCCACGGAGCAGACAGACGTGGAATTGTGGAATTAAAAACACAACCGACTTGGAAACAACTAGAATTAGCAATTTAATTGTAGTGCCACAAAGCTATGTTAAAATAGGTTGTACAAGAAATATTTTCATACATTATTCATCCTATGAAGGTATAAAGTAGATGTACGTCTCCCACAAAACAGCAATAAAAACCTTTAGGGTTCTCGCGTAAATTTACTAAGACGTATCTTGGATTCAACACCTACTAACAGGTGCGCTCAACATTTCGGACCCGAAAAACTACAATAAAAAAATATATAATATATACATCTATTTTTTGAATTGTTAAAACTTTATACGATTCCACTTGCTTTGTCTCTAACGACCCGGGTTTAGCCTTCCGGCATCATGAGGAATTTTATTCACCCTGACTGGGATGCAATGTCAGTTCTGTTGCATCCGTGTGATACAGGTGAAACCCGGGTTGATGTTGAAATTCTATCAATCACCTTGAGTCGATATCATAAATTTATCATATATTTTTAGTAAAATTTACAACAGATACTTTGTCTACGATATAATTTCTTTTAATGTGTTAACTGTCACTTCTCAATGGAAAGGCTTGATATAAAAAATAATTAAAAAAAACATGTTTGTCATCTGTGTGATAGACTGTCTGAAGATGCCGAAAAGTGGATCCCGTGTCGTTAGTGACAAAACACGTACAACAGCTCAAATTTGTGTAAAATAACATGAAATTAACACATTTACTGCGTCGAAATATATCATATAATAGAGAGAGAAATTAAAAATTCGCGGTTTTCAACCATGTTAGGAGATTGTATTACTCTATTTTTAGGTCTTTTAGTTAGGGGATTTGTTTTTTTATTTCAATTTCTTAAAACACATGGCGTGCTGGCATACCCTAGCTAAAACATGGCTGCAATATCTGGAGGAACACGGTAGCCGCGTCGGACGCACTGAATGTGTTAATGAGTTTTTGATAAGGCAAATTTTGTTAATAAATCGAACGTTCAATTAACTATTTTTACGAAGTCCAGTCTTGAGTAGACCTGCCCTATTTATATAAAAAAAAGACACAACAACATCGCAAAGGAATAGTTTTTTTTCCCTGGTTGAAATTGTTAGACTTTATTGCCCGTGCGCGGTGTGAGGGCGCTGAGTTACGGGCGCGGCAAAATGCAAATATGAGGGAAAATAACAGAAAATGGAGTGTATGAAATGACACCCTTGAGATTTTATTCTCTTATTCTCTTATTTTGTTTTTTTTTTTTTCACTTCTATTCTCTCGCGCATACGATTCTATTTAAGGGCGGCCAATGACGTCCGGATAAGGTACGAGGGTTGTTTGCATTCAATATAACATACATTAAGGCCATATTTTCCTCAGAAACGTTTAAACAGTTGTACGTGATTTCGATCAAAAATAACCACACTTCAGAGTATTTTTTATTCCTATTGTATTTTTACATTGTTCGAAATTAATACACGTATTCAACTACTCTGCCACTATATATTTTACGAACTGACAATTTAGATGCTCTGTGTACTAGAATTTTTGAATCCACCAAAAGAGTAAACTCACATAATTATTGACAAAATATTTATAAATAAATTTACACAAATTAAACGATTTCTTTTAAATATAAACATCGTAGGGATAGGATATAACACATATATAAGTATTATTAAAAAATACTAGCGAGTACATTAAAGTAAAAAAATCATTCAGTTAAAGAGTTTATTCAAGAAAACAATCGATGGTTTGCAAAATGCCATTAGTAATTTATAAGTTCAAAGTGTGACAGTTTTGCAAAAGTGGTACCTAGGTGCCTAATTTCCATTTAGTCGATATAATAAATTAATTAAAATGTAAATAAGACCGAAGTTATAAAAAATGGGGGAAATCTATTCTACAATGTATACCTAAATGAAGTAAAATAGTTTACAAATAAAATGTTGATGATCTCTTTTTGAACATTTTTTAATGAAAATAGTTTCATGTCAAAAGTCCATTAAGAGTTAATAAAATACAAATGAAAACATAAATGACGAAAAAATTCGAGCGGGAAATTTTTACTAACACATTACTATCAACTGTCTTAACAATTGAGACGTTGGTAGTCAGAGGGTTAATGACAATGACACGGTGAAAAAATAGCAATGTATTTTAGTTCTACATGCCATCGTCTGATAACTGAGCCGAAATAGTTATCAACTATATCTTATAAAAAAAATTGTAGAATTAAAATACACTGTTATAATGGGTTCTATCAAGTAAATTCCGATTCAATCAATTAATGACAATATATTAGCTCGCTTGTTATTTTTAAGGGAATTTGAGATTGACTCACAGAGGAGCATAGATCAAAATATTATATTGTAAATTTGTATTATATAAACAATCATTGCTCTTTTAATTTTAATTAATATTATTAAAGATAATAATTTTAGTACAAAATTTTTTAAGTAAAACATTTAATGTAGGATTGCGATTTGGTGAGACTGTAATTTTCACATATACACGTGGTAGAATTTCGCAGTAAGGAAATATTTTTAAATAACCGTTATTAACCTACTGTCTACTGACTGCCAGGAAAATATTCGCCCAACAGAATGACCAGTCAACTACAAGGTTCGGTCGGAAAATCCTATCAAGGTTTTCCGGAAAAACCCTGACAAACTCGATGCGATTTATTCATTTTTCAATGCTTATCGCGTTTCTTTTTGGCCCCGATTCTGAGCACAACGTCCCGATAGAGTGGGAAGGCCTTTATCCATTGTGCGGAAATTGATTGAAGCTTCCAAATAGTGATACAACAAATTTATTTTATGGAATTTCATTCTTCTCTTTTTTACACATAAATGAATTTTGCGATGAAATGACTGCGAGGCACGAAGAAAAATTGTTTTGTCAGATGCTATCGCGTAAACAATAAGTCATTGATATTTATTTTGACTGTTTTTCTCCAGCCGAAATCAGGGCTTGTAATGGAACGGAAAGCGTAAATCAAGTGTGCATCGTCATGAAATTTTTAACGTTCCGGTTCAAAATTTTATCAATCTATTGATAATTCGTATCTCAAATTCCAACGCGCCAAATATTTAGACATTTGTATTCATAAAAAAACACGGTGAAAAAATAGCAATGTATTTTAAATTTTAATCGTTGCACGGATGCAACAGAAATAACTGTTGCGTCTGTGTGATAGAATGCCTGAAGACGCCGAAAGGTGAAACCCTGGTCGTTAGTGACAAAACATGTGGAATCGTACAAAATTGTAACAATTCAAATTTGATGTTGAAATTCCATCAAGCACCTTCGGTCGATATCATAAAATGTATTTTAGTTCTACAAAATTTTTTATAAGGTATAGTTGATAGCTATTTCGGCTCACGCCATCGTCAGAACTACTATACTAGATAGTTCTGACGATGTGCGTCAGTCGAAACAGCTATCAAATATACCTTATAAAAAAAATTGTTTTAAAAAAAGTTCAATCAATGAATTAAAAAAACAAAACATATCACTCTTAGCAAGGGTTGTCAAAAAAACACGATTTCGACTTTTTTTCGACTTTCGAGGACTTTTCTTTTTTACTACGTTTCCTATTTATGAGTATTGAATCAAAGAACAACCAACCGATCCGGCAATTGTACATTGTTCATTGAGATATTCTTCAAAATCGTCTAATTGAAAAAGCTAACAAAAGTCGTTCGTTTTTCGCGACTCTGCGACTCCGACTCTACAGTCTTTACTCTTAGACAATGATGTAGTGATATTTAGCTTGTTGGTACTTGTATTTTGACCCACCTGATCTCTAGAGCTAGACGTATTTTGATAGCATTTAAAAGAAAATAATTGTATTATCAGTTTTATTCATGTGTGATTTACTAGTTTAGTTGTTCCTGCAATTTAAGTATGCGAGCACACAAACACAGCATAGAGAAAAACACTGATCCATCTATTACGAATTCATATGTATCACATCAAGATCACAACTTTTTAACTACTTGTATTTTAACACGGTGAAAAAATAGCGATGTATTTTAGTTCTACAATTTTTTTTTATATAAGATATAGTTGATAGCTATTTCGGCTCACGTCAAAGATGACGGCTTTGGAACAGCTGGAAATCAATAGTTATCAAGTATCAGACAAAATTCTACACGAACAAACAAATATAAGTCTGTCGCCGCTTCTCAGACCATTGCGAGGGGCTAATTCTTTTCCGTAAAAGCCATCTCCATCCAATAATCCATCTCCGTTCAATATTTAAGCTCAATAAAATTGCCGTCGTTTAGTTTCATTTACAATTTTTTTTTTGAGTTTTATTGCTAACAGGAAATAAGCTAGGTCGTTAAAACAGGAGAGAACATGTAATGTGTACTTTTTCTACACAGCTATATATAGATAAGCAAATGGTCGTTTAAACATAGTTGTGACGATGGCGTGAGCCAAAATAGCTATCAACTATATCTTATATAAAAAAAATCGTAGGACTAAAATACATTGCTATTTTTTCACCGTGTTATAATGGAGTTCTACCAAGTAAATGCAAATTCAACCAATACATATACTTTTTTAGATGCTTTCGTACCGGCTCCAAAAGAAATCCGTTTCAAGCACTGGATATAAAATAAAATACTTTCTTAACATTAAACTCATTCTTTATATACACAAACAAATCAAATTCGGTTTTTATGCGCTTAAAAAATATTTACGGGATATTAAATTTCATCTTGATACTTTTTACATTGAAATCGAATATTTATCGACAACGCGTGTGGTTGTAAAGGAATGTACACCCAGCCCTCTTTTTACGCGATTTAGCTTTTACGCGACATTTTATATTTATTTTTGACGGCTCCGGAAATTTTATTTTTTTAGAAGAAATAATCGCACACAATTATATTTGCAAACTGGCAGTGTCAACAGCGAATTAAGTAAATATAGTTGTGCATTTAATTGTATCTGTTTCTTATTGTATCACTAATGAAATTAAATTTTAAATACAAAAAAAACAGTCTTACACGAATATGGAAGAAAAAATGTTTTTTAATACATGAAAGTCTTTCTTTTTTTATGCACGCCACTTTCTGGAACCAATGTATTGCGTAAAAAAAAGATTGGTTATTAGTGTTACTTAATGCTTTAAAAGTGACATATGTTTATTGGTTAACAACATACAAACAATAAAAGGAAACGATTGAATTGTTGATTTTTTTCCATTTTAAGCTGTAATCACCCACACGAATTATCATTGCTTACTACCGAATAGTGTCGATTTCACTTTTAAGATGTTAACTGTCACTTTTTGATGAAAAGGCATAATATTTTAAATAAAAAAAACACATTTTTCAGTACTTATTTCAACAATGTATTTTATAATCAAGACCAGTTTCGCTGATTGCGAGAATTATCAACTGATAGAATACAATTTACAGACAAGTCTATTTACACAAACTATTTGCGTTAAAGGTAGCAGGTATACCAAACGACAGGTTCAATAACTAAGAACTTGTTTTGATATTGTATGATTTGCTACAATTTGTTTCTTAGTTTTTGAACCCATAGTTTTATATACCTGCCACCTTTAACTGAAATATTTTGTATAAACAGACATGTTTGTAAATTGTATCAGTTGATAATGTTCTCGATGAGCGAAACCGGTCCTGAGCATAAAATATATTGTGGAAATATGTACAATAAAATGTGTTTTTATTATTTAAAAAAAAGTTCTAAGTATTGTGTTTTATTATTTAATCGCCGGCATTATCAGTTGGTAATGTTTGCGATGAGCGAACCGGTCCTGATCAAAAAATATACTGTGGTAATAAGAACTAAAAAATATATTTTTATTAATTAAAATATCAATTTAACCTAAAATATTTACATTGGAGTAATCCATTATTTTTCACGTGTTCCATATTGGGTGCAATTATATGATAACGTCGATAAAGCTTTATCGTTGATACCTTTGCATATAAAATGTTATACTGAATTTTAACACACCTTTAAAAGACCTAAAATTGACTTGTAAATTGTGTGCAAACCACAAAAAATTAACGATAATCGGTACATGTGTAAACTTTGTGTTGTGGTTTTCACTGGGGGGGATATTTCACAATAGGGTAAATAAATGAAATGTTTTTAACTATCTCAGAGAGTTTCGTTTGACTTTATCAAATATTTCCAGATTTAAATAATAGTAATGTATTTCAGTTATACAAAACGTTACAAATAATTCGTAGAGCTTAAGTATAATATATTTATTTTTTCGCTGTGACTATGTTTTTCCTGTATAATTCTTTTTTATATATCTAATCGATACAAACTGTTTATTTTGTGTCAGTTATATCTACATTATGATCCCGCCTCAAGTAGTATCCCGATAGACCGGTTTTGGTAGATAAATCTTTCTATCAAATATAATTCGTGAGTTATAGCACATAAAATCTTTCAAATGTCTTCAGATTTTCTTTAAGAAAGATTTTCACAAGAAGTTTAAAACACTATTCGATTGCTTCAATAAATTAGATTTAAATCTGAATTGTTACAACTATAATCTAAGAAATAATTCGTTTTAGCTGCTATTTAGTGTTTGCCCCGGCGGTTTGTGTTTTCCTGTAGCTAATACCTTTGGTATATAGACGATGCCAACTGTTTATTGTGCGTCAGTTCTGTTGCATCCGTGTGATAGAATGCCTGAAGATGCCGAAAGGCGAAACCCGAGTCATTAATGACAAAACATGTGGAATAGTACAAAGCTGTAACAATTCAAATTTGATATTGAAATTCCATCAAGCACCTTCAGTCGATGTCATAAATTATATAAATAAGATTTAATTAATAAAACTTTTACAATGTACGATTTCACATGTTTTGTCACTAACGAGCCGGTTTTCGTTTTTTAATAACAATTTGTTTTAGCTGCCATTTAGCGTTTTCCTTCGGGTTTGTGTTTTCCTTGAATTTACACCTTTGGTGTGTTATTTGTACGTCTATTCTGTTGCATCTTTGTTATTATAGAATGCCTGAAGGTGCTGAATGGCGAAACCCGAGTCATTAATGACAAAACATGTGGAATTGTACAAAGTTGTAATAATTCAAATTTGATATTGACATTCCATCAAGCTCCTTCAGTCGATATCATAAATTAAAACTGTAACATTAAAACTCGTACCTTTCTATCACAAATCAATTCCACTTATTCCACATTTTTTGTATTTTTGGTTACCTTGGAAAACATGGAATCGAAGTTTAACTATATATGTATAATATAATATTAAAGTCAAAAAAATGATAACTGAGGAAATCTTTAAGCCCAATTATCGATGATTTTAGCACTTGGCAGATTGGCACTTTCATTCACCGGAAGCTATGTTTGCAAAACTCAACATGAACTATGGATAGTTAATAAACCCCAAGCTTAATGGTAGAGTGACTGCTTAAGTTACGCGAATTCACGAAATTTTTATCATTATATTCTTCAATTTTCTAGTTGATTCACGTGATTTATTGAGTTTTATTTTGAAGTTGACACATTATTAATCATTTGGCACTCAGCAAATTTTGATCAAAGTGCCTTTTGATAAAACAGAATGGTGTCACGCATTATTACATGCAAAATGGCGCGTATTTTTATATTCAACATGATTGATAAGGATGTAATTGAAACGAGCTTTTTGTATTATCCATTAACATCACTTTTGAAAAGCTCTACGAGTGGTTGTTTGTTGAGAATAAATAGTAATTAATCGATTGAAATGTTAATTAATGACACTACTGTACTGAGGGCAATTTTTTCTGTTAAAAATATTGAGCAGAAAAGGAAAAGCGGGCAGCCGAATAACAACCGTGTCATAAAAAAGTTATATTGTTATACTATTATTATTAACGTACTATTATATATGCATTTTTGAATTGTTACAGCTTAGTACAATTCCACATGTTTTGTCACTAACGACCCGGGTTTCGCCTTTCGACATCTTCAGGCATTCTATCACACGGATGCAACATGTCGTTAGTGACAAAACGTGTGGAATTTTACAAAGTTGTAACAATTGAAATTTAGTATTGAAATTCCATCAAGCACCTTTAGTCGATATCATAAATTATTATATATGCTCTTATTTGGACGCAAACAAGTATGACACTCCTGTATTGAACTGAGTTTTCTCTTTGAGATAAGAATCGCAGTAAAAGAAAGATTTGGTAACCGAGTAACAAACAGTTGTCGTAAAAAGCTCAAGTTGAAATAATACCAATAACAAGTCACATGTTTACTTTTGGGGGTGAAATATAACTATAACACTCGTGCACTGCGACAAGTTTTTCCTCTAAAGCGGTAGACCAGGAAAAAACGAAAGGTTGAGCTACCGACTATCAACCAGTTTTCATAAAAAACTCATTTTGAAATACAATTTTCCTTCTCAAAAATATGCTGGATAGAAAAACAATGTATCTGATTGAAATTATTATTAAGAAGTTAGAGCTATACTTTGGAATCGGGGATGGAATTAAAAACTCTTCAACACAACACACTATCAGCGCATGAGCAAAGGATGATAGTGTGTGTGAGGATAAATATTGACCAAATTTAAAACCCAATTTATTCACTGATTTCAATGGAATTTACTTCGTAAAACTCCAATATAACACGGTGGAAAAATAGCTATGTATTTGAGCTCTACAAAATTTATAAGACATATAGTTGATAGCTATTTCGGCTTACACCTTCATCAGATCTAAAATAAATTGCTATTTTTTCACTGTGCCACTTCATTCACAAACACATTTCCAAATTAACACTTTTGGTATAGTACATATTTGCATGAACTTCGTAACATAAGTGTTGACATGTGGCACTGAGTAATATATTGTATGTATCCGGGATATATTGCGCATGTCAATAAAACTGTGCTAAATTCGTACGAAATCTAACACACATGTCAAAGACTGCTTTTATCTACTTGATTACGTTTCAATATTTTGACTTTAACTATCATAAATGTGATTAAGTCATAATTAGGGCGTAATTCCCAAAATTTCCTCTCAAAATAATAACAATATTCCATTTCCGCTTAGCATATCATAATTAATTTGCGCTCTGTTCTATTACGTTACAATTAACAGAGCTTTATCCAGCTGTACCAAAACTGTGGTCACAATAATCGCCAATAAATTTCTATAAAACTTTTTCGCTTATATACAGTGAAACCTCCATCAACCGTTCTCACATAATACATTTCCCGGATTCATTTGCTATCGTCCCTTCAAACAGCAATAAGAACAATGTTAAATATAATAATCCTGCATTCACCGTTCCCTGATTAATCGATTTCCTTGATCTATCGTCTAAATATAATATTATGGTCCCGTCTTAAATATTATCACGATTGACCGTTTTCGGTAGATAAATCTTTCTACTCTTTACAATTTGTGAGTTTTAACACATTAAATCTCATATATTAACCAAAAAATTAATGATAGACTATATAGTTCGCTCAAATATCTTGAGATTTTCTTTAATAAAAAAATTCATAAGAAGAAGATGAAAACACTATTCGATAATTTCAATAAATAAGCATATATCTTTTATAAAACCCTCTCACACTTTTTGTAAAACCACCTTTTGGAACATTTAAAGTGGAGGGACTGTCCAAAAGTTTACTTTTTTTATTATTTTAATCTTTCTCACATTTTACGTGTGTATTTTTGTGTGCATTTGTAATTCATATGTATGCTTGTGTAAATATGTGTATATATTGAGGATAATGACCGCGTGAACTGAATTCACTGCTAATTACTCAGCTCTGCAGCGCAAACGCCTATCGGAAATGACATACATAAGATATAGGGAAAATTTTAAGAGCTCTGATGCTAACGCGTCATAGATCAGTTTGATATCAAAAAATCGTCATTTTGTAAATACACATAAATTAATGGATTTATTTATATAAATATTTGTACTGTTATTAAATTTCACTTGTTGAAGCTTTGAACGATTCCACAAGTTTTTAATATATAGGTTTTAACAGTTAAAATCTTCATCAACCACCTTCAGTTTATATCATAAATTAAACCATTATTGTGTTATGTTTTTAAATGTTTAAATACATATTTAAATGAGAGGATAATTTTTCGATTTAATACTCTTAATCAAAGTGAGAAAAAATGTTTTGTAATAATTTATTCGAGAAAAATCTCGTTACAGTTTGACATCCGCTGGATTAAATCAACACAATTAAATTTCGGAGCGTCGACAAGCATGGCATATAAATGAGGCATATACACACTTCAAAATTGAGCATATTAGTATATTCATGGCGGCATACAGAATATTACTAATTATTATTTAATACATTATATAATTAGCTCTAATATACCATTGTGTTTAGCTGATAAGGCTTTGTGCTTTTCAATGATTAATCAATACTGGGGAAGATAGAGATTTGACTGTTGTTTAACCATATGAAAGATTTTATACGCTAAATTCATTTTATTATATAAGCAAGGTGTTCGCTGGGGACGTTTACTACTTTGCATGATCGCCATTTTGGTTGATATGAATTTTGTCAATTGAAATTTGGCCGCTGTGACGCACACACGCAATAAATTTACCATGGAAAACAAAAAGAAACACCGACCCGTGAACTGAACGTATTTTTTAGATATGACACTAAGAAAAAATAAATATTTATTGAATTTAAACTGTTACTGATGCAACAGAACTGATGCACAATAAACAGTTAGCATCGTTCAGTTCTGTTGCATCCGTGTGATAGAATGCCTGAGGATGCCGAAAGGCGAAACCCGGGTCGTTAGTGACTCGTAGTGGAATCGTACAAAGTTGCAACAATTCTAATTTGATAATGAAATTCCATCAAGCAACTTCAGTCGATATCAAAAAATATTTATTTTTTTACAGATCACAGTCTCTCAAACTTTTTCGCAAGTAGCTCCTCTTTACATGAAAAAACTGACTGTGTCCACTTCTTACGAGTATTGACCAGGTGGCAGCGGTTGGTCATCAACGCCCGCTAAATTTGCCTTGGTCTAAAAAAGCCCTCATCGACTGATGGGTGATACCGACCCCGTTAGAAACCATTGATAATTTTCAAAGTGCGGTACGTTTAACCACTTTTAGATGGGAAACGGGACGGGATTTAAAAAAATATTCTTATTCTCACAAAATATTTTATGATCGAGACCGGTTTCGCTCATCTTGAGTATTATCAACTGATAGCATACTAACTACAAGCAACAATAAAAATTTCTCTCTCAATATTCTTCCTAATGAGCCTTTCACGATTGTTCTGAGATGCTAATGGCGTATGTTGTTGGCAAATTATTAATAAGAGATTGCTAACATTTCGTTTTTGAATAAGTTCAATTTATTTGTATGTATAATATTTTGTATGATTTTGTTGAAATTGTTTTATTTTAGTTCTTGAACCCATGGTTTTGTATACCTGCTAACTTTGACTTAAAATTTTGAATAAGTAGACTTGCTTGTAATTTGTATCCTATCAGTTGATAATGCTCACTATGAGTGAAAGCGGTTCTAGTTATACAACATATTATGGAAATAAGTACTAAAAATGTGTTTTTATTATTGATCGCATTGGCATTTACTTGGTAGAACTCCATTATAACAAGGTGAAAAAATAGCAATGTATTTTGGTTCTACAAAATGTGTTTTTATTGTTTAAAATATCATGCCTTTCCATCAAAAATTGACAGTTAACACATTTACAGTTTAGGCGTTAACAGTCAACGAGTTAAGAATAGGAAGACAATGTGTTATACGGTCTTATTTATTCTAGTATCATAAATAATAACGTATGTTTTATTCAAAAATTTTATTGTGTTAAGAACTGTTATGGAAAATATTTAATTAATATTTTCAAAAACGGTTTTACAAAAACCCTTAAAATAGTCGAGTGATTTTTGTGTTGTCGAACGTGGGGGTACTTCGAAGCAATGTATACCGGCCAATGGCACCCTCCCAGGGTGAGGGTAAGTTTATTTTAGGAGGCTTTATGCGACGGACAACGACGTCCGAAGTGGCCGTGTTTGGGGTAACGGCGTTTATGGCGCCAGTGCCCAGCGAAAGCTCTCTAAAAATTATCTACGTGATGAGCTTTATTTCGCAGAGCTTTCTGTTTATGTATATATTATGTTTGTGATTGGACGTTTATCGTTTTATGATATTTGATCGTAGATTGACTATATAACGATATACGTATTTTGTTGAGTATATACGTTAGCCTGTTGTTGTGTGGAGATCGTATTCAAAATATCAACGGCCTTACATTGACAATTTGTATATAATATTTTTTTATGTTTTATCAAGCATCTTAAATGTTACGATATAACTCTGAAGAAAATGTCATTTTGCCGAAGAATAAATTTACAATCCTTCTTATAGCAAACAGTTTTGTAATCCGACTCTTTTATCACTTTTAAGATGTTAACTGTCATTTCTTGGTGTAAAGATATAATATTATAAATAGTAAAAAGGCAGTTTTTGGTACTTATTTATGATTTCCTGTAAAATTATAAATAAGTAATTGTTAACATTTCACTTTTGAAATAATTTACATTATACGATACTATAGTATATGTTGAAGTTTTAATAATATAATTTTGCAAACAATAACAATGCATTTGAGTTGTCATTTTCACAATCACATCATCGCAAATTATTAATGTGATTTAATTACGAAGCTTATTTACGATATTGATTGTTTTCTGTAAATTGTTTCTTAGTTCTTAAGCCCATGGTTATGTATACTTGCTTCCTTTAACTCAAATACTTTGTATATATAGACTTGTTTGTAAATTTCGTTCAATCAGTTGATAATGCTCGCTATGAGCAAAACCGGTGCTGATCCAAAAATACGTATTGGGAAAAAAACTACTAAAAATGTGATTTTATTACACACATGGTGGAAATAGCAATGTATTTTATAATAGTTCTAAAAAAAATTTTAAGATATAGTTGATAGTTATTTCGGCTCACGCCATCGTCAGAACTAATAACTATCAAACATATCTTAAAAAAATTGTAGAACTAAAATAAATTGCTATTATTTCACCGTGTTAAAATGAAGCTCTACCAAGTGAATGCCAATTCAATCAATGTGTTTTTATTATTTAAAATATGCTTTTCCACCAAGAAGTGACGGTTAACACCTTAAAAGTGAACAAGAAGTATTATGAACAAAAACAGACCCTAGGTCAATATATCGAGCATCAGAAACTCAATCGTAGCATCTTCACATTTTGAAAGACATCTGATATCAAAACATAACATATATATTCTATTTTAAATAAAAAAACACATTTTTGTACTTATTTCCTCGATATATTTTATAATCAGGACCGGTTTCGCTCACCGCAAGTATTATCAACTGATACAATTTAAATGCAAGTCTGTTTACACCAAAAATTTAAGTTAAAGTTTGCAGAAACACAAAACCACGGATTCAAGAACTAATAAAATAATTTTTAGTAAATCATACAATACAAATAATATAAATTAATTTAAAAATTAAATGTTAACAATCACCTATTAAAAGCTTTCAAACAAAATTAAGTTAGATCAATATTCCATAAACAGCTGTGAACAATCATAAAAAAAATATTTTATCTGTGTGTGTCTGCTTGTAAGCATACGTATACGTGTGGGGGTATGTAGAGAGATGAATATGGTTTTAATGCGTGTGGTGTCCACGTGAACCGCATTCACTGTGGATTACTCAGCTCTGCAGCGACCTACGTTTGTTATCAATTACCCAACAATTGTAGGAAAAAATAAGATATATATATATAAGAGATGAAGGCGACCTGAAGAGCTCTAATGCTAATTTGTTATAGATCTTGATCAAAAAAAATATATCCATTAACTAATACTTAATCTATTGTTAATTGTAAAAACTCTTGGTAATTAAATACTTCACGACAGTAAAGTGAATTTTTTTATGACATCGAATGACGGTGCTTGGTGAATTTTAATATAAAATTTGAATTGTTGAAACTTTTTACGATTCCACATGTTTTATCACCAACGTGAATACATGAAGATCTCGAAAGTCGAAACTCGGGTCGTTAGTGACAAAACATGTGAAATCGTAAAAAAAATCAACAATTCAAATGTCATCATATGTAGATAAACATTTTATATCTGTATTATTAATTTAAAAAAATATCTGTCTCTCTATCACAAAAACTCCTCCAAAAAGATAAACAATAATGACGTGGCATTTACACATGTCATTCTATCTGCCATTTTTTACAATATTAAACTTGTGACAAAATTTTTATTTTGTTTATTTGTAAATCATTTTATTATTTCTTCAACAACTTGTTTTGTATAATACTTTGTACATTTTTTGGTGAATAATTTTTATATCTTTAGTTATTGATGGTTTATATGTCTGTTATTAATTTTTAGCAGTCGCAAGTTATTTATTATAACAAATAATCTTTGAGAAGAAATCTATTGTAATATGTACATGATTGAATGTATAATGAGTGGAAATGATAACAATCATTTTGTTTTTATTATTTTAAAAAATACCGATTTTATCATATTTGGTTTATTAAACTAAGCGTGCTACATGACGTTCGCTTACCGGTTTTTTTTCGTTGCCCGGTAGAAGAGCAATAGTGTCATTTTCGCCTAGTTTTTGCATTTGTCATGGGGCACCCCTAGAGCTTGAATGAAAAACCGGTGACTGAATGAAAGTATCGATCTATTTTGAAGAAAATATTCTCTGAAGTCAAATCACACGCCTCCTTGGCGGCCGGACGTGTAAATACGAAGTTATAGCAAAAGTTGAATTTATTATGCAAACAGAATAAACAATGCCATGATATATTAGCTTAACTATACAAACTGCTTAACTTTTACCAATACCACTATAAGTAATTCAAAATATACATAATGTACCAGTAATACCAGGCTTTCTCAAACTATTTTTCCTATGCCCCACATACCGATGGTTTCTACATTGTGAAGGCCGCAACAAATTAAATTCAAATTATAAATATTAATATGTGATTTTTATATATTTTAATAACCTTTAATATTATTTTCTGTGCGTTCCCAGTGTGGAGTATACGCAACGTGACTTTTGTTCACGAAAACGGAATATTTTCTAATTTTATGTAAAAGTCTCTTTCAAGATGTTAATTGTCACTTCTTGATAGAAAGGCATGATATTTTAAATCATAAAAACACATTTTTTAATACTTATTTCCAAAATATATTTTTTGATCAGGATCGGTTTCACGAGCAATATAAACTAATCAGAGAAACCGATTTTGATCATAAAATATAATGTAGAAATCGTACTAAAAATGTGTGTTTTTTTTTTTTAATTATTACAAATATCATACTTTTCTATGAATAAGTGACAGTTAACACATTAAAAGGGTAAAATTTGATATAGAAATTCATCAAGCACCCTCAGTCGACATTGTCGATTCATTAAATACTATTTAAGTTTTCTAATTTAGAAAAATAAACGAATTAATAAAAAAACTTTTACCATTACATATAATACTTAATACTTTCATTTTGATTTAATCGGCATTTACTTGATTGAGCTCCATCATAACACAGTGAAAAAAATAGCAATGTATTTTATAACTACAAAATTTATAAGATACGTTGTTGATAGCTATTTCCGCTTACCCCTTCATCAGAACTGTGTTTAAACGTACATTTACCTACTTATGTTATATTATATATATATAGCTGTGTATAAAATGTACACAATACATCTTCTCTTCTGTTTTAACACCATAGCTTGATATTGTGCTAATAAATTCTAAGATACGGCACTTAGATTTTGTGCATTTCTAAAAGTGCAAGTTAATCTGGTTTTTTGGGTTATATATACATGTGTGTGTTTTTAAGAACAGATTTGAATAGCCATGCTCATTTTTTATACAAAAAATCTACAAAATTTATAGATTTTATAGAAAATTAACATATACACATGGGCCTCGAATAACACTGTTAAATGGTTCCACAAAAACCTCGTGTAATACAAATCCATGTTATACAAGGTTTGAAGTTCATACAAAATTAAGGTTTGCGTTATTTATTGTGTAAATGTACGTTATTTCTTTTAAATAAACAAATATACGTTTACATATTAACGAAAGGTAATTTAATAGCATAATATGCCATTCATTCATCATCGCTATCACTTAGAATTCCATATTTTTTTCTCTTTTTCCACATCGGTTGTGAGTTTCCATCATTAGAGGACACTGATTTTATTGTGGCTTTAAAAAATTGTTAATAAGCGATTGTCTGCTTTTAGCGTATAAATCTTTTCGTATTTCCTTACAAGGTTTCAAAATATTTTGTAATTCCCTCCTAAATTCCGAACTCCTTTCTATTATAGGATCATTATCAATAAAACAAAATCCTAGTTTATTATTAGCCAATTCCAAGCCGTAAATTATTGTTTTCAATTTGAAACACGTAGCTACTTCGCTGCAACTGCTTTCCGAGTCATTAATTGTTATTGGTTCATTCAAAATTTCATTTTAATTTATTTTTTCCCCTTAAAACGTGTTATATAAAGCGTGTTGTATCAAAATATGTCACAATTTATCCACCGGTGTTGTGTAAAACCGTGTAATATGAGGCCCAGGTGTAGTTTATCATCAATTAAAATTCATTACTATTAATTACCATTACCTCAATCTTTCCATATGTATGTAACAGACTATTTTTTATGTTACTGGTATATTCAAGGCATTTCTTTGGCTTAATCCTAACAACCCCCAAATCGCGTCTGTCAAAGCGTTGCAATCACTCCCTTTCATTCTCCACCCTTAGAGGCTTAAGTAAACATTATCTTTTTCCCAAGTACTTCGTGGCTTATGTTCGTATATCAGATTCGGTCGTATACGCGACTATTTTACCAAGGGATAGATTACCGATTGTTTTTAACAACTGCAAAAAAAATCTATACGTTTATAGTTCGTCATTTCACAATCAAAAGGCCACAATTGATACTACCAAGCCCTCTGACTTCCAAAGTCTCAACTTTTGAGATGGTATATTCTCTTGTGAGTTTATTATAGTAAATTATCAAAACTCAAATACGAAAAATTGTTATAAGATTTTGATTAATTGATTGAATTGGCATTTACTTGGTAGAACTTCAGCGAACGAAACATTATTCGGTGATAACTTTTACAGTAATTCAAGATGCATAAATTTAAAGAGCAATAAAGATTTTGTATTTATTGATTGAATTGGCATTCACTTGGTAGAACTCCATTATAACACGGTCAAGAAATAGCAATGTGTTTTAGTTCTACATTTGTTTTTATAAGGTATAGTTGATAGCTATTTCGGCTCACGCCACCATCGGAACTATTTTTAAACGTATTTATATATAGCTGTGTAAAAAAGGTACACAATACATCTTCTCTTCTGTTTTAACGACCTAGCTTATTTCTGCTTGCAATACAACTAAAAATTTTGAAAATGTAAATGAAACTAAGCAGGCGGCTATTTTACGTTGTAGTTATACATTTACGTAGCCGTATGTCGTACGTAACTGTACATTTAAACATAGTTCCGACGATGGCGTGAGGCAAAATAGCTATCAACTATATCTTATAAAAAAAAAATTTAGAACTAAAATGTATTGCTATTTTTTCACCGTATTTAGCATTAGATTATTTTACATTCTCATTTTTATGATATGGTATAGATGCAAATTTATTTTGTAACTTTTTGTCTGTTAATAACAATTGTAATTGTTATATTGAAAATTACAAACAAAAACTTTACTATTGTATCTGAAGAAAAAGATGAATTTTAAATGGAGACAAAATCGATTGCTAAGAAATTTTTAACAATGAATATACGTCCTACAATTCTTCTCCCAATTTTCTTCCGAATCAATCGAAAATATATTTTTCTATGGTACAACAATAAGGCAACAATCCAATAATAGTTTATGAATTAACAAAAATTTCTTAACGCGTTTTTATTTATTTTGTAATTAATTAAATCGTAAAGGTCAGGAGGTCGTTTACAAAAATTGTCGTGTTATTGTTTCAAGCACACAGCCCTGTCAAAAATATTCACCCCACAGACGGCACATATCTCCCTAGAGGAGACACACAAACAAAAACTTTTGATAAAACTTATTTAGGGTTGGCACTCGACAAACAAGCGTATTGCTTTGTTAAATTGATACGCAAAACCATTATTGAACGCAGTTTATTTTCATGCCGTAGTCTTTTATAGTCGGCGCTTTGAAAACCTCCGAAAACTTAACAAGTAAAGTAAAATTGTATTTTTGGCAACCGTTCAAAATTTAACTCGAACTGTCCAAATTGCTTGTAGCAATATTAAATGAAAATATATAACCGGTAAAAAAAATGGTTTAACTTTTAACTCAATAAATGTTGAAACTTTTTGCTAGTAACGCGTGACTGACATAAAAAAACAGGCTGTTTACAATATTAATAACCAATTCGTACAATGCAGTCGCATTTCATGAAATTCAATTAACTCGATTTTCTGATAAAATTTAAGACTATAGTCTGTTTATAGTTAAACACATCACATTTTGTCAACTTTTAACTATCAATTGAAATAAACTTAAAATAAAATATTTAGCTAAAAAAATGAACGTTATTAAATCCCTTGGCTAATTTTGTCCATCTGAAATGCGTTTTTTTGTTTTCATTTAAAGGTATTTCATTTGTATGAAATCACAAAGTATTTTATCGGTGTCGCAATATTAACACATTCCGTGTTAACTATCAATTGTATGACCTTTTATATCTCGTTTTGTATCACCTTTTTGGAGACGCCTACGCGAGCTTTCAATGACGTCATCTAATTGTGACACTGACGACAGAAGTGACCGTCAAGGAGTTTATAAGCCACAGTGATTCTTTGACTTTTTTCTCAGCTGGAGAAACATGGACAAAGTCATGGATAAATGGGGGAGAATGTTGTTTTTTTTTTAAAGAAAGGTAAAGAATCACCAAAGAATATGAAAATAATAACACACGTCTTTACTGGTAAACGGACACAAACATACTGAGTCAAAGTTGCGTATTGAAAAAACGACTTCAATTCCGGGATTATCTAATATTTTATCTCTAATTATAAAATATCACTGTTTTTTTTTTCTTTTCTGGCACAATCTTTCATGGTAATTTTTTTCGTCTCAATAGTTTCGTTCTACTCTAATTGACAGAACTGTTTACTGCTTATATGAATGGCCTGTATAGCTTGTATGGCCTATCGTTATATGGAGCCAATAACCTGCGCTAAATTGATTTCAACCAAGGCCATTGTTAAGGCATTCGATGAATAACATATGCAACATCATTTGGAAATCGAATTTTTTTATATTCTTCAATATTTTCAACTCTAGTACATTAACTCTACTAGCTCTACTGCCACGGAGGCTCCTTGGTAAACTGATAAAAAGGGTCCTTCATATCACTTCATTTTCCCCATTTCCAAGGGTAAAGACATCTTCCCCAACTGTCACTTTATCTCAATTATTTTTTAAATATTAGTGATACAATGTTTATACTCACAGTAATTAGAAATAAAAGTTTTGAAGACATATTGCTGTAGGAAAAAATTTTAGGTGGTTAGGTGGCCAGTTACGTCACAAATCAATAGTCTCGTTTAAAAAGAAGCACTTTATTATTAATCAATGTTTCAATTAATATATTTTCTGGCAACATTTAACGACGTACGTATGCGCTCGCAGATTTCATGATTGACAAACTCAAACTGATTTTGAAGTCGTTTTAATAATCATTGAGAAATATATATATTTTAGTTTGAAATATATTTGGACATATTCATTTATTATAAATACCTAAGGGTTTTAGCAAATATTTATATTTTGTTTTATGAAAATATTTTTGTTGTGCTTCGGCCATTGTCTTTTAAGAATTAAAGCATGTGTGAGCAAGTCATGCTTTCATTTTTTCTCTCTTAAGCACAATAAAAAAAAATACATTTTTAAAATACATATATATATATTTCTCTTAATAAATAGGGAAGCTTTTCAATGTTTTATGGTAACTCAATAAACATTTGTCCACTGTTTATTTCTATTCACTATAAACAGAATGTTTTTTTTTTTTTGATGACATTAAAAACTCGTTTAACATAACAAACATTAGTTATTTAAAATAAAACAGAAATTAAAGGATTAAAAATCAATTTTAAAATCAGTACTCTGTTATGAAAGGCAGTCGTGACAGCGAGGTGTATATTGTATAATATTTTTTACAATATGTTACAAAAAATACCCCACTAAACTATACGCGCCTTTCACTTTGAGAATCATTGGATTAGATCTGAAGCTAAACTTCACACGACTGCGAACAAAAAATCAAAGAGAAATAAACCACAAAACGATACTTCGACAAACAGTGAATGAGTTAAATTAATTTTAAGAAATTCGCGCTTTGAATAAAGTCATAATTATAACCATTTTCATTTAAACAAGCATAAAACATTTTAGAACTGAACTCGAACAAAGTTTGACAATAGCTATAAAGTAAATTGATGTTTTTAGTCTATTTTCTATTGAACACCAAGGTCGGACCAAAGTTTCTAGAGCTATTCGAAAGTATTATAATGTGTTTTTTATGCTTTCCTAAGAAAGTATTGATTTCGTACCGAAAATCGAATTAGACAAATATGAGATAAATATACAAAATTGAATTGTTGAAACTGTGTACATTAAAAATGCCTTACAACTTACGTCCTGAGTTTCGCTTTACAACATCTTTAGATGTTCTATCACACAAATATTATATTATACAATACAATTGAAATACGTTTAATTATTTGCGTCGATTATACACACATGTTACGTGAAAATTTACACAAGAAACAATATAAAACTTAAGGCTACGAAATATACACAGCGAAACCTCGAATCCACGTTTTTCAAAAACGAGGAATGAGGAAAGGTTGAAATAATAGTAAAAATATTAAAATATTTAAAAATAAATGTATATTTCCCCCACATTTTAATTTTCAAAAACAGAATTTCTAGAAAAAATTATTAATATGAGAGGGTTTTGTAAAAGTTATATTGATTGAATTGTATTTATTGAAGTAATCGAATAGTGTTTTAAACATTTTCTTGTGAAATTCTTTATTAAAAAAAATCTCAAAGCATTTGAGTGAACAATATATTTCGTCATCGATTTCTTTGGTTGCATTTACAGAAAACTTCTTATATCTTTATTAAAAGTTCGAAATGAACGGAAGTGGATTAAAAAAAATCTCTTTTTACTCAGTAGATCAACTTTACCTTTTACTATTCCGCAGTCTTACAAAGTTATGCGTGATTAAAATTGTTGCCAAGTATTTACAAATAAAATTTCTTCTAGACATGGCAGCATGAACTCGAGTGTGCAGAATATTGAGAAAAAATACTGTTTTGCATCAGAAGAGAACTAGTAATAAGCCAACTATTCCCTTTGCCCCTATTTTTACAAACACCCTTGCGATTAGAAAAAAAACACTACAGGGGCTCAATCCCGTAAAATCCGTTTCAAAATCTCATGACATTGACTATTGTATTATGGATCTACAATAACATATAACTGACTTCACAGCGAATTGCTCAGCTCTACAGCGATTTATCTTACTGTCAGTGAAAAGAAATATATATTATATAAATGATACTTGATTAACTCGTTACGTTCGATAGTAATAAGTTGATATACCCCTCAAAAACAGCTTTCGCAGAAACGGAGGCTTTTTACTCGTAATAAAGCTCTTTTTGAATAAACCTCAAAAAATAATCGATCATTGATAAAGTAAGCCCAAAGTAGTTTTACCACAAAGTTCTATTTTGATTAAATATTTAAATAGCGTTTCCTAAGCTTAGGTTTCTTTTGAAGTTTAAGTTCTTAGAAATAAATTATTTATATTGAGTGAAAATTTGCCTTTTTGCAAATGCTCCGTAAGGCATGAAACATTGTATCCTTTTTTATTGACGGGGGGAGGTTTCAAAATGTAAATTCTTCCCTTGATGGAATTTTCATTATGGCATTTTGGACCCTTTCTCTTGTACGCAATTGTTTATTTGCTATGATGGTAATACGAAATATACAGTGGCGTTCCAAAGCTCTATGAAATCGTATATTAAGCGAGCAC
Source organism: Himalopsyche japonica (assembly GCA_028555115.1). Classification (NCBI taxonomy): domain Eukaryota; kingdom Metazoa; phylum Arthropoda; class Insecta; order Trichoptera; family Rhyacophilidae; genus Himalopsyche; species Himalopsyche japonica. Next base: position 1,826,335 of record JAHFWJ010000163.1, read on the forward strand.
TGATACGAAATAAACTTGTGGAAAGTATTGAGAAAAATCATTCTTTACTAAGCCGAGACGTTTTTTAACTCATTCCCTGCTGAGCCGTTTAAAGGATATTCCAACACCTAGACTTCAAAAATTTATTGAGTAATATTGGTTTGAAATGATCTTATTGAGTTTGTCAGAACAAATCAAGCAATACATCAACACAAAATTTTTCGAGTACAAGAAAGTTTTAACCACTGTTAATTCATATATTTTCGGGTATAAACTATCAACACAGTTAAATCAGCCGTCTCAACAGGTGAAACGTTAGCAATCAGATGGTCAAAGAATAAAGAATGTTTTCGTTGAGTGACTGAGAACAACGGAGTGATAATTTTATCAAAAACACATACAGTTAATTAACTTTCGTTGAAAGAATTTTACAACAAATAATTAACGTTTCATCAAAAACTCATTAACTGTATATATTGTTTACAAAAAACATCATTTTTGCATTCACAGCATTGGGTGACATCAAAATCAAATAAATATGTAATTTGAATTGTTACAACTTTGTACGATTCCACATGTTTTGTCACTAACGACCCGGGTTTCGCTTTTCGGTATCTTCAGGTATTCTATCACACGGATGCAACAGAACTGACAGTTAGTGACTAAACATGTGGAATCATACAAAGTTGTAACAATTCAAAGTAGATATTGAAATTCCATCAAGCACCTTCAGTCGATATCATAAATTAAATCAATATGTATTAAAGATACTTCAGATAAATATTTAGATCCTAGACTAAGAGTCTGTGTTTTTCCCTTTCTAATTAATTAACTGACTAAAACGATTTATTTTGTATCAGTTTAATTACATCCGCCTGAAAGAATGCATGAAGATGCCGTAAGACAAAGGCTCGAATTGTGAGTGACAAAACATGTGGAATTGTACAAAGTTTCAACAGTTCGAATTTGATTTTGAAATTTCATCAATTACCGTCAATCGACATCATATATTATCTAAGAACATCTTCTTCCAATTTGATTCTAGACCTGTGTTGAGTTGTCTATCAACAAGTGTTTTATTGATGTTGATTTCAGATAAGGGTCAAGCTGAAATAAGTTTTCACGCTCAATGTCGTATGGCTACAAATGCGTTTCCATAATTTACCTTATCATTCTTCTCTAAATGTAAAACTTTTTTTTCCACAATCAGACGGATAATCACATTTTTTTAATATCTATCGATGTGTGAAACAAGTTAAACGATGTGTTATAACGCTGTAGTATCTATCAATCAATCAAAATTAAATTTACACCCTTGTCAATAAGCTATAGGTGCGCTACTGTAATTGGGTACAACCCCAAAGCCAATAAAGGTCCACTGCTTATTTATTTATCAAACGAGAAACAGAACTACTATTTAAATCAACAAACTTGGTTTATATTACTTTAAAATTTAATTTAATAATATATTTTTGCCAATTTTTTTTTAACCTTGTATTTATAGACAATAGCTACTAACAAGTTAATCAGTTCATCGTTATGTCAATGAATCGCATGAAAACTTGTTTTTTTTTAGAAACTTAGTCGTTTAAAAAAAAGGGTATTTGGTGTTTTTTTGAGTCTACAAAAATGTATCGGTAACGATTTGCAACCAGCAATTAATCGCTATCAGTTTATCGTCACGTTAATTGATCGCTTAAAAATTGATTGCTTACAAACTTAACCGCTTAACAAAAGAGTGTATCCGGTACTTTTTTGAGTCAAACAATTTACTGCTATCAATTAATCGCTAGCAGTTTATCGTCACGTAAACGATTTATCGCTAAAGATATTATACAGTATTAGTATTATAGCAAGGAAATATACTTGATGACTTTTATTTAAGTTACTTTAATATTTTGTGTGCATATTTTTAAAACTTTATTATTTCTTTTTGTAATTTTAATATAACAAAAATTTTCGAACCATTTCTACAACTTATTATTATAACATATTTTATCTTGGCCGGTTTCACATTATCAATTGATCGCGAATAAAATTGAAGAAATCGAACTAAAAATTGTGTTTGATTATTTAAGCATAATGCCTTACCCTCGAAGACGTGAGAGTTAAAACATCAAAAGTAAATGTATATGTATAAGCTCTGGTTAAATTAAACAAAACATTTCAATGAAACACAAATTATATGTGTTGCATTGCGATAAAATATGCCAGTTATCATCTGTTCGGCATGCATTGTTAATACGATCATTTGATGCAGCAATTAATTGTTGTATTTTTTTTCTAAAAAACATGTTTTTCCCTCAATAAAATCACCATCGCTGTGAATTTTATTTCGGTGGATTATCAATATACAATAGTATCGGTCATAGCTCTTCAAGCTTGAATCGATCTACACGGCACAATCCCACCCCAAGAATTAACCATTTTGACAGCAGACAAAAACCGAACAGCTAAAAAAACATTGATACGAAAATAATGCCGACAACGTTTTTGTTTGCTTTCCTCTTAACGTAACATCTAATTTGTTTTTCGCAATTGAATCATCTTTTTTTCTCGGTCATGTCTACTCTCATACCCTCCTTGAGGTTAATTTGTACCCCTAATGGAGTTAATCTCTTGTCTTCTTCCCGTCTCAACAACCCTGTAGCATTATTTGTCCACCGGCATCATAGATGAATTTTGATGAAAAGATGTCTTAACTCATTCTATGCCTGAAGTTTTAGTATGGCTAGATACGGAGGGCCGCGAATTTATTTATGCATGGAAGCTCTTTTTAAAATCGATATTTCAGTGATTATGATACAAAATATGTCAACTGCAAGCATAACACTATGATTCTTAGAGATGTCACTTTGTGGTTGAAATATTTAAATTATTAAAATTGTGACCTTGTTGAGTTTTAGTATGTCTTAAGTGGACCGTTTATATATATACGCGGGTTTTGTATGGCCGGGACTGCGCTTACGGAATTATAGGCCGCATTCACATGTCTCTGGCAGAGATCCGGTTATACAAGTTAGTTCTTAAACGGTACAATACGGAGTACAACAGCGTGTTGCAAAAACAACGCGAAATTGAATTGTTGAAATTTTGTAGGATTTCACATGTATTCTTACTAACAATCTTAGTTTCGTCTTTCGATATATTCTTTCACATACATTCAACAGAACTGACACACAATAAACAGTTAGTTAGCATATCATCATATACAAAAGGAATTAATCACAAAGATAAACACAGACCCTACGGCTAGGATCCAAATACACAACTTGAATAATTTTCTATACCTTTGATTTAACACGGTGAAAAAATAGCAATGTATTTAAGTTCTACAAAAATTTTATAAATACAGTTGATAGCTATTTCGGCTCACACCTTCGTCAGAAATATGTTTAAACGTACATTTACCTATCTATATATAGCTGTGTAGAAAAAGTACACAATACATCTTGTCTCCTGTTTTAACGACCTAGCTTGTTTCTTGCTAGCAATAAAACTAAAAAAATTAAAAAATCGTAAATAAAACCAAAAAGGCGACTATATCAATAAGCTTATATATGGCACGGGAATTGTTTATTACGGAAACGAAACACCCCCCTGTAGTGGGTTGAGTAATGACAACCGACATATATTTTTATAGTTTGTTTGTTAAGAACTTATTGTGATGGTTGATATCTATTGATTACTAGCTGTTCTAAAGCCGTCATCTTGCGACCTTTATTACAAAGATGCAAACACTCAGACGCTGAGCTTGAATTTATATTATGCGATTCCTTTATAACGTGATTAACAAATTTTGAATATATTGATTGAATTGGCATTCACTTGGTAGAACTCTATTATAACACGGTGAAAAAATAGCAATGTATTTTAGTTCTACAAAATAATTTTTAACAAATATAGTTGATAGCTATTTCGGCTCACGCCATCGTCAGAACTAGTCTCCAGTTCTCTAGTTCAGAATCTAGTTCTGACGGTGGCGTGAGCCGAAATAGCTATCAACTATATTTGTTAAAAATAATTTTGTAGAACTAAAATACATTGGAATTTTGAATATGTTTTTTTACTGTTGAATAATCTTACATATTCCTTAACTCGAGTGGATATACGACTACCTGTCTGTACTTTTTATTTTATCAAAATGACAATCGATTTTCTGTGATAAGTTTTATTAACACTTAATACTGTTAATAAGTGAAAGAATTCTACAACAAAACATAATCGCCGCTTCTCAGACTATTACGAAAGGCTAATGCATTTTTGTAATAAATCATCTCAGTATAATATTTACGTTTATTACCCAAAAAAAATCCAGATTACCTGGCACTTCTAGAAATGCATAAAATCAAAGTGCCACATTTTAGACTGTATTAGAACAATATGAAGCTAGGGTGTTAAAACATAAGAGAAGATGTATTTACCTTTCTTCACAGCTCTCGCTATATATAGATATAGGTAAACGTGCGTTTAAGCATAGTTCTGATGAAGGCGTAAACCAAAATTGCTATCAACTATATATTTTACAAATTTTGTAAAACTAAAATACATCGCTTTTTTCACCGTCTTATAATGGAGTTCTACCAAATAAATGCTAATTCAAACAATATATATATGCTGTTTGAAACGACGTTTGAAAATGTTTATAATTTTCTGATTTCAGTATTAAAAATAGCACAATTCATTGAATTGCGAAAAGTAAGCTATCTAAAACCAACATATGCTATTTTTTCTCTTTGTAATATTCGTTGAAAACGTCGTTCCTATGTTTCACGCTCTTACTCTCTGACTGCCATCGTCTCGGCTGTTGAGACAGCAGATTGTAATGCGTTGATTGTCACCACTGAATAATTTAAGAGTTTTGGCAATGTAAAAATATCGTCCATACACTACATTTAGTTTTGGAACTTAACCTGATTTGTTCTGATAGTGTCCACAAGTTTGCACAACTTCATCAGTACTGAATTATTTTTTGAAAAATTCAGTCTCGGAATGCTCTCGGTAGGGAGAAGGTTAATGAATTAATTAATTAACATATAATTTATGATATCGACTGAAAGTGCTCATTTTTTGTGTCATAAGTGACACATTTTTGTTTTCTACGTCATGCGAGACACACGAATATCACCTAGGCCATAATATGCATTAACTTCGACGAGCTGGCACGCAAATACCACCAATTTTCTAGAACTTTAAATACTGTGCCATTATCATGTTATTAACTTTCGGTTGGAAGAACTTTCACAGGGATGTGCCAATGATTTTTTTTTTATTTACACGTTTTTGTACTATCTTTCTAAGCATTTGCATATTTAATCCATGTGATACTTTCGTAGGAGACAAAATTCAATAATATATTATATTTTTTCTCTCATTAATTATATATTCTACTGTCATGTTGATGACATTTGATTAGGTGAGCTTTCATAGGGCTGCGTGAAATGAAATGAACCATATTTAATTATTTTTTTACATAAATTCACTAGCGAGTAACTGGCGTGCGTTGCAATGTCACTCAAACAAAATGAACTACCAAAACTTTACTATTCACTACAATCTATGGTTTGCAAAATGTCATTAAAAATTCATAACCTCAAAGTTTGACAGTTTCGCAATGGTTGTACCTAGGTACCTATTTAAAATACCAATAATTCTTGATTAAATTCAAAGTAATCGAATTGGGTGTTTTTTAAAAAAAGTTTTCATAAAGTGAAAAGTTTATTCCGAAATCAAATTTAATTTATGAACAATTGACAGCATGCAAAATGTCATATTCAACGTGTAACATGATTGACAGTTTTATTGGAGTTTTTTTAATGGTTAAAAAACTTTTCAAATGTGTTGTCATATAGTTTTAGTAAACCAAAAACCTTCGCAGGGGTGGAACAGAAATATTTTGAAAGTTTCAAAGATTTTTTATCCTTGATACAGCAATACATAAAAAACAACAAACATTTATTTCCACATATAGATTTTTCTTTGGTAAATATTTTGTTCTAGGCAAATGCCTAGTTTTCCTCGCTCTAGATCTAAGCCTGTTCATAATTCCTACATGCAGTAGGCTTTGTGAGACGCATGTGGGCCGCAAGCTAAACATGGTTTGATAATGACGCAAAATATTGAAGGAAACTTATACTTAATAAAGAGAATAAATTATAATATCAATTTATTATACTTACATATATATTAATTCAAAATTGTTCAAGGCTTGTTCACTTTTCAACGAGCACATTTTGAATTAATGTTCATTGAACCACGTTTGTTTTAAATAAACTGTTTACCTGCACAAAAAACTGTTTACCTTAAAAAACAACATAAATAAAATACATTTTTTTAAGTCGATATACTACCTGTATTAAATGTTACTAAAATTAAATATAGCAAGTATTTATTGCCCGGTATCGACCAAGATGGACGCCTTTAACAATAAGACGATGGCGTTGGTTTGATGCAAACTAAAGCTGAAAGTTTGAATTTTTAACGTATATTAACGTATTACCCACAAAATATTGTCAATCAAATAAAAAAAACTTTTATCTGTATCTATGCCGTCAGCGCGTTAACCCGCTTTATAATGCCAAGTACAACAAACCGGCTTTAAGAAAAATAGTCACATACACGCCGAGTACTTTAGCACTTAAAATCTAGTCATTTTTTAATGTTTTCATTAATTTAATAATTAATTATTAACATTTCTTGTAATCATATTTAAACGTGATATATTGTAAAGAATTTTTGATCAAAAAGGATGGATTTTATCGGTCTTCCGGGTTTTGCTATATGCATACCTACTGGCAATTAAAATATTAAAGCGTTGCTAATTCAAAACTTTTTCAGTGTTTCATAAGTAACTAAGATGTGTCTTACTGGATTTTTCTACGCATTGTTTTAACTATCATTGAAATTTCTAATGCATTATGGTGCTTAAATTATTGAAATGTGAATTATTTGATCATAAAACTTCCCCATTCATTATTATTTCTAATGAATTTTTCACAATTATATTTTAACTCTTAATGTACTTTCGATTTTGTTTTATTTTAATCACAAATTAATACTACGAAGTCCGAACATTTGTTTTATAAACTATTTTACGTAATTTAGATAGATATTAGAAGATTACTTGCAAATTATAATCTCACTTCTTAAATCGTTGGTTTTGTACACCAGGCAAGTTTTAACTCAAAATTATGAAAAAATAACCCTGTTTTTGATATATATTTTAACAGTTGATAAAGCTCGCGATGTCAACCCTGGTTAAACTTTTAGATTTAGATTTCAATTCCAGTGCATTTATTTTAACGAGCTTATTCAATTTCCTCACACTATGTTATCTAGCACAATCATATATATATATTTAATATATAACTAGAAACACTTAGACAATATGTATTTTATGTATTTCTTAAACATTATATAAAGCTTAACTTTTATTGAGTTTAATCACAGTTCTAGCGACGGCGGGATTCGGGATATCTATCAACAACTATATGTTGAACTCAATCAAATTTAATTTTTTCATATTTTTATATTAAAATATTGGAATTCTATATTAATATTTAACGAATTCATAGCGTTTCTAGACTTAAAAGTGATAATATTTTTTCTTTATTATTCTTACGTAATAATCTAAAAATTTGATTGCGTGAAGATGCCAAAAGGCAATACCCGGATCATAAACGAAAAATTATGTAAAATTGTACAAAATTCAACTCGAAACAGTTTGAGCGCATACATGAATATCTAAAGATTCCGAAAAGCGAAACCAGCTCGTTAATGATAAAACGTGTGGAAGTGTATCTAATTTTTAGCTTTTCAATTTTGATATGGAAACTCCGTATATATTTAAAATTTAATATTAATTTACCTAACTAAAAAATAATTGAATATTATATTTTCTTCTATTAATAAGATTTCCTTCGTTTACTTAAGAAAAAAATTAAATAATTAACAATTCTAAAAAGTCAAAATTCATTCCACGGTTAATTTAAAATAAATTCAATTGTTTACGAGTCATTTCTTTTTCTCTATAAAACTAGTTTGTTGAATCATTAATTTATTTTGACAATGATTTTTTTTTTTTAACTTTAAATCAAAGAATGTGAAATACTTTTTTTTGTTTTTCAAAAAATAATCTTATACTTATTATATTCACTAAAAACTCCACAATAATTATTCGCTGTTTTTTTTTTGATACTCTATTATTAAGTTAGTAAAAAATTGGCGTCAAATTTTTTATTTAGTTTCTATTTTTTATTTTTAAATATTTATTTTATTTTTAATGCACTTATTTACATTTAATTAAAATACTTTTTTTACTTGTCAAAAATCCAATCACTTAATACCGTTCTATGTGTCGATCGACAAAAACTTTTTGTGTACCTGAATTTGGCGATAGTGTTTTTTGACATCCCGTGATTTATTAATAATGTGTTTGTTATGTTGGGCGAAACGGTGTGCGCGCAGTACTGGCAGATGTGCGAACGATTTCGGAGGCTTCGACAGACGCTGAAGGCTCTACGAGACGAGCGTCGGCTGCGGGGCGCCGATCGAACTGGGACGGCGGGCGTCGCGAGAACCTCCGGGCCGCTGTTCTCAGGGTGACCAATGCTGTCCGTTTTGTCTGAATTAAAACAGTGTTTTACACCAAGCAAATTCAAAATTTCTCAGATACCACCAAATTACACATTACAGAAGAACACTGTCACAATTCAAAATAGATCTTTCAAATAATAACAATATATTTTAAGTACTATTTACACAACACATTTTATCAATTCACATATATCAAAAAATTACACATTCCGGAAGAACACCGTCACAATTAAAAATAGATCTTCTAAATAATAACAATACATTTTGTCAATTCATATATATCAAAAAATTACACATTTCAGAAGAACACTGTCGCAATTCAAAATAAATCTTTTCAATAATAACAATACATTTTAAGTACTACTTACACATTATATAATATTTTGTCAATACAAAGATATCAAGAAATTACACATTCCAGAAGAACACTGTCACAATTCAAAATAGTTCTTTTAAATAATAACAATACATTTTACGTACTATTTACAAAATACATTTTGTAAAATTCACATACATCAAAAAATTACACATTCCAGTAGAACACTGTCACAGTTCAAAACAGATCTTTAACTCGTTCCCTGCTGAGCATTTTAAAGGATATTCCATCGCCTAACCCTCAAAAAATTTATGGAAAAATATTGATTTGAGACAATCTTATTGAGTTTGTCACGACAAATCAAGCAAGTTATTCAAAAATTATCGAGTACAAGAAGGTTTTAACCACTGCTAATTAATGTATTTAAAAAAACAGTTCAAACAATACATTTTTAGCTTTATTTCCATAATAAATTTTATCATCCAGACCGGTTTCGACCATCACTACTATTATCAATTGATGACTAACAAATGCTCGCGTTAAGATCAACTGGTACTGACGCAATGATATAAAATTGAGGAAATATTATTTTTTAAGTATTTTTTTTTGTTAATATTATATTAAAATGCATTTCCATCGAGTAATGACAGTTGATACTTTTATAGTGATATATGAAATTTTCACATAGTGTAATTCGAAATATATAATATTGTGGCAATACTATTTTTTTTTAATTTTTTTACCAATGCATTTATTTCTTTTTATTTTTTAGAAAAGTTTTTAGGGAATATAACGATAAAAAAGAACATCTTCATAGAATCGGCACGTACATAGAAGAACTTTATTATATATAATTTTAATATTTGAGTACCACAAAATTTATAATTAATGATATCGACTGAGGGTGCTAGGTGGAATTTCAATATCGAATCTGGATTGTTACAACTTTGTACGATTCCACACGTGGTTTCGCCCTTCGGCACCTTCAGGCATTCTATCACACGGATCCGATAGAACTGACCAAAATATACAGCTGAGAACTATAGTACGGATTGTTCTGATGGGAGCGCAATAGCCATCAACGAAATACGTTATATATTTTTTTTAACTTTAATACATTGCTATTTTTCATCGTGTTACGATTTTTATTGTTACCAGTTCAGATAACCCGAAATGATTCGCTAAGGGTGTGTCACCCGACACGCCGGTGTCAGCTGGGGTGGTTGCACAGCATCCCCTCCTTGTGTTTTCCCGCCAAGCGCCTGGTTTCCCGCCTGTTTTCGCCCCCACCCCGCACAGCTAGTGTGGCCCGGGGCGACTTCAGGCGCGAGCGAACCCTATCTGCGAACGAATAATACATCTATGACGCCTCTCGTCCACTGGGTTACGTATTGCGTAGGTAGGTCTAAAGAGTGCGTCGGCACTCAATGGGTTAAAGCACATCATTATTTTAGACTAGTATTTTTTTCTGCCAATTTTTCTCAGACACCAAGCCAAAAGCTCAAAATCTAAAAATCGAGAATTTGTTTTTATTATTTAAACTGTCATATTTCTTAATAGAGAAGTTACAGTTAACACCTTTAAAGTGAAAAAAAAATGCTCGGGACCGGTTGATAATTCTTGCGATGAGTGAAGCTGGTCCAAATCATTAAACATATTGAAGAAGTTATACTAAAAAACGTGTTTTTATTACTTAAAAAGTCATGCCTTTCCATCAAGAAGTGACATTTAACAACTTAAAAGTGAACAATATTATGCATTCCAGACCGATTGATAATGCTCCCGATGAGTGAAACCGGTCCTGATCATAAAATACACTGAAGGGTAAGTACTAAATGTGTTTCTATTATTAAAATAAATCGATGAGACTATTGAAAAAATGCTGTTCAAACTGGTATTCGATCCTGAAAGAAACTTAAGTGAAGACAATAACTTTGGCCACTGTACCACGGTACCAGGGGCCTGAAATATATTAGAGTTTTACCCGTTTCTTGCTGAGCCAACGATAGGATACCCTGACACCAAATATTCAAAAAAGCTTTTGAAGACTATTAAAATAAATCATGATACATATCAATGATAAACTTACCCCCTTATGAAAGTTGTTACTCCAGTCCAGCGGCTTCAAATCTGGGGGGCGCTAAAGCTTTTAATAAAAAAAAAATCATACCAATATATCTAAAAATAAATAAAACTATTAATTAAATATGTTCTGTTTTTTGTAGTAATTTCAATGAAAATACTATTGATTTATGAAATCGACTGTATATACTTGATGGAATTTCAATATCGTGTATTAATAATTGATTTTTTTACGGTTTCACATTTTTTATTACGTACGTCAGTTCCGTTGTATCCCTATATGCCTGATGATGCCGAAAATGAGAGCCGAGTCGTACAAAATTTCAATAATTCAAATTGATGTTATTTAAAAGGACCATTTAAAACGTTTCTATATAAGTATATATATTAAATAAATAAACAATGAAGAGGCGCAGAGATATTTTTTTAATTGAGGTTGAAAATCACTGCTCTATTGTCAGTTTTCAACTCACTGAATCAGCTGTTTCAACGTTTGAGACAATTGAGACACCAACGGTCAGATAGCTAATAAGCGTTTGGGATTTTTTTTTTTGAGTTACGCAAGCAACTTGTTTGAAATAAAATGTTAAATTTTGTATTGTACATTAGAGAGAAGTGAAATTCATTGATAATAAAAATACTCTCAGATCTCTTTCAACTGCAGAATGTACCCGAGTTGATTTTATCTTATCATTTCGGCTTGAATGGTTTCCTATTTGGCCTTTATTGAATCAAAATGCTACGCGACTTTTAAATTCAAGTATAATATTTTTTCATATTGCTATGCCAATCAACTGATGTGGAAAAATGAATTTAATTTTTTGTATTATTATTCGATAAAATTTTGCAGATTCGGCTCTGTATTTCCGGTCATAAAGTCGAATCACAATACTACTATATGACCAAAGCGTTTGAGTTGGAGAGTTGCGCGGGCTTCAATTAAACTCGGGCCGATAAACACAATTGAGATTCGGGCCCGAGCAGGACTTTATAAATATATTTAATTTTCCATATAATTTCTCTGTTTTAAGTGGCTCATTAAGTCACGTTTTCTTTTTTTTCATTTCTTTTATGCATGGCTTAACGATCATTCCAACTCTGTATCAGGCTAACAATGTGTGGAGTAAAATCGATTCTTTTTTATCAATATTGCGTTATAGAAGGCGGTCGTGTAACAGCAGCTGCCTTTACATAATGGGTGGAGTTGGGACAACGAACTTTTTTAATTTCTCTTCAAGAATTTAGAAAAGAAGAAGAAAAAGAAGAAGAAGTCTCTTTAATAAGGAATTCTAATTAAGTGCTACTATGTTAATAAAATAATATTAGTGCAATTTTTTTTGACAACCAAATATTTATTTTGTCTCGCGAAACACATTTTGAGGACCACTGCTATATATGATAATATTTTCCATATTTACAAAATTACGCAAAGAAGAATTTTTCATCCATGCCCGCTCCCAATGTGGAGTATATAACGTTCTAGTGGAGGTATGTCAAATAAAGTGTTTCGCTAAAAATCTTTTTTTTAGGTTAGTAGAGAAAGAAAGAGTTTGGTCAGGACAGGCTAATGAGGTTTGTTACGAAAATAACTTTTGCGATCAATTATCGAATTGCTCATAAAAGTACTTAAAAAATTATTTGAAAGCTATTTTGGCATCATGCCATCGTCAGTTCTAGTTTTTTGTAAATATTTTTTTTTTGTATTTCTATCATTCATTATTATCAGTTAGTAAATCACAGCGATTAAGCGAAAACTATCATGATTTTTTTTTTCAAAAAACGTTTTTTTTTAAGATGAGAGTAACAAGCAGTTCTCGTATAACAGCTTGAGATAAGCTCCAATATAGGTCAATATACTCAATAGTCGGTGCGAAGACAGTAACAAATAAAATATAAACAAAGGGTAACAAATACAGTAGTCGGCCGCCCTTCAATAACCGACAGCGCTTACTGTTCAAGCACATTTTTTGTCGTATTTGTCGTACAAACGTATCGAAACACCGAAGATTTCATCTTTTATCATTAAACTCTATAAATGTTAGCAGTGTAGTCAAGAAGTATTGTTAAGTCATTTTAAATCAAGCTGTCAACTACGGCACCCATTTTAACTTGCATAAGTGTAAGAAAGCAGTCTAAAGTTACGTTGTATGTATATATCAAACAAATAAACTATGCAGAATAGTTGAAAAAACACCCTACAATCAAACGGTTAATATTATGAAATGTATATTAAGAATTTTGTTTTTAAATGCTTCACGTATTAAAAGTAATAAAAACACATTTCTCAGTAATTGTTTCCACAATATATTTTGTGATCAAAACCGATTTCACTCATCACGAGCATTATTATGATAAACCAAATTTGTATACAAAACCCTCCGTAGCAATTACACACTCTCTTTACAGGGTATTTTCCGCAACGTAACAACGTTAGGCGTGTTTCGATTTTTGGCGGGAATATCCGAGGGGAAATTCTCAAGACTTAGTTATACGCAATCAAGTGTGCAAAAAAAATTATTAAATTATCTATCAACTATCTATTAGCTATCAACTATATACCATATAAATTTTGTAGAACTAAAATACATTGCTATTTTTTCACCGTGTTACAATGGAGTTCTTCCAAGTAAATTCCAATTCAATCAATAAGATCTTGAATGATATTGCAATATTTATTTTAAATGTTTGTTAAATATTAAAAAAAAAATAATTCCATCAAAACTCCGCTACTAAATTTGCGCCAACCTATAAAAGCGACCCATACTAACAGACCGATCACTGTTTCTATTACCCTACAAAAGCTCTAAATTGAATTTTAACTTACATGATTTTTAATATCCTGTTTTAGTTTGCTTTCCGTTTTATAAAACCTATTTGTTTTGTCCATTAAAATGTCCATAACATGCCGAACATGTTTCTCGTGAGTGTGGGGAGATTCGGGGACTGGCACAAAACCCGTCTGGGGTTTTTGGTGGGCCGCCGAAATTTATTGAAGCATTTTTGGACTTTTGGAGTCTGGTACGCGCGGCCCGCCAGAGGCGAATTTAGAACGTTTCTATCAAATTTAACATCGTTACTAATCAAATAATTTTACTTTGAAAACTTTTCAAGAAAAATACATTTAAAGTAACATTGTTTTTTTTTATTCTTCGTTACGTTATCATTTCGAAAAATTGGTTCATTATTTTTAAAAATGTGCTTTTTTTTAACCGTTTTAGTGCTAAGCAATTTTGGCAAAATTTTGGCTTTAAAAGACGAAATCGCGTTAAAACGATGATAGAAGTCGAACGCAACACTGACAAAATCGCATGAATTGCACTTCGAATTGCTTCCGAATCTACCTTATTCTTCAAACTTAGATTTAACTCCAACAACTATTAATTACCTATTTGTTACTATGTTTTGTTATGAAAAGGATTTGCTCGGCAACGTTATGCAGGCATTTTAATTCTAGTATTTTTCTATCACTATTTGTTCAGTTCTGTCCTGTTTTATTCGTGTGACAGAATGCCTGAAGATGCCGAAGACGAAACCCGGGTCGTTAGTGAAAAAACATGTGGATTCGCACAATGTTTCAACAATTCAAATATTATGATGAAATTTGATCAAAAACCTTTAGTCGATATCATAAATTATTCAAAAAAAAAACTATAAATAGCCTCGTAATAGCCTATGTAAATTGTATGATTGTATCAGTTTGTATTGCTCGCTACGAGCGAAACCGGTCCGGATCATTTCTTTGTTTTTGTTATTCAAAATACTGTGCTTTGTTATTTCAATAAAATGTCTTTCCACAAAAAAGTAACAATTAACTCTTCACAGTTAACAAAGAAATCTATGAAAATATCTCTGTTATGTGCCAATCATATATACATCTAAGCGCTAACGATTCAGTGGTTTTCTGTTATAAAAAGTTGTCTGAAGAAAGGACATTACAATTGTCTTGATTAGTTGATTGGCCCAATTCTTCGTGCGACCCTGGTCGACAAAGAAAGGCCAAAGTTTTTCGTAATCAATCAATAAAAGTCCCCTGGCAAACATGCTTCATCGAATTTAATTTCTGTTGTTATAACAAGTAGAAATGTCGAAATCCTTTTTTTCTTTGCTTTTCTTTGAATCAATAATATTATACTTTCTTAACATAATGTGTTTTCGTTTGTTGTGATAGGTCGGAGAAACACTGGGAGAACTTCCATCCAACCAGAGATAAAATCAGTGACAAAAATTTCATGTTTCTTTAAACTTTCATACCCGAAGGTAGATATAATACATATTCTCCCAAATGTAACTTTATCTTAAATAGCTGTTAAAATCAGGGCTGTTTATTCGGAGTTGGAGTTGTGAAAAACAAACGACGGCTACTTTTTCGATGCGACAATTTTGAAAAATATCTCAATGAACAAGAGAAAATAAATCGTCCTCGTTTGAGTCCTAATTTAGTAGACGAAAGAGACTATTTCAAAATTGAAAAATGTTTTCAATAAAACTATGAAATAATAGCAATGTATTATAGTTAATAGCTATTTCGGCTTACGCAATCATCAGAACTATTACTCGTGGTAGAGCTGAGCTGGATATTGTTTATTTTGTGATTTATGAACAAAAACTTAATGGAACAAAATAAATTCTCATATATTAATTTATTTTGTTCCATTAAGTAGTAAGTGTGGGTTATTTTCGTCATTAAAATTTCCCACTCCTTACTTCTTTATTGATTGTTCAGAGCTCCTAATGGATTATTGATTTACCATAATTGTAATTGTAATTCTTAATAAGTGATTGTGAACATTTAATTTTTCTACTAACTTACTTTATGTATATCAATATTGTATGATTTTAAGTAAATTGTTTCCTAGTTCTTGAACCCATGGTTTTGTACACCTGCTACCTTTAACTCAAATTAATTTTTTGTTTTTTATAAATAGACTTGTTTGTGAATTGTATTCTATCAGTTGATAATGCTCGCGATGAGCGAAACCGGTCCTGATCAAAAAAACATATTGTGGAAATAAGTACTAAAAAATGTGTTTGTATTATTTAAAACAGCAAGAATTTCTGACTTAACAAAATATTATGTAACCGTAGTAAATTTATAACAACATTTTTCTTAATATATGAATGCCAAAATACAAAGTTAAGAATTCTGGAAACTTCAATGAAGTCCCCGCGAGACATTAGTTGGGTCGCGAGTTGGGCTTGTTTGTTAGACATTAAAAATTAATATTAGAAATCCATAACTACAAATCATGCCTAAATCGAATCTATCCATTGTATACCTCCCTTCAACTCTGTAGTACCCTTTTCATTTATCAACGTAATCCTACGAGCATTTTCATTTCGGTTTCTTTCATGTTTTTATTTCAGAACTCATTTATACGTCACTGGTTCGAAAATATTTTCTATACCTTCTATTTTACTACCGTGCCATCTAGTGCAAATATTTATAAACTAATTCATCAATTGTTCATTCACTTGATAAAACTTCAGTTTTCTGTCGTTAGATGACCAATTTAATAAATTCGCCTAAGTTCAGACTATTATATACACATAATACAGAAATTTTCTTGGAGGCACCGTATTATATTTCAGATAAAAAACCGCAAAACCTTTCAAAAACGGTTATGATCGTGAAAATATTAAAACATAGAAAAAGTATTTTTTTTTAAATTACCATCGAAATGACCCACCAGCAATTACATCTTAGCATTGTTTCTAGTAAATATTATGGGCTTATTTCTGACTATTTTATACTTAAAAAGATTGATTTAAGAATAAAAGATTCATAACGTCATATTTCCTACAGCCTGTCTTATTAACCACTTTTAAGGTGTTAACTGTCACTTCTTGATGGAAAGGCATTATATTTTAAATAATAAACACATTTTTTTAGTACTTATTTCCACAATATATTTTTTGATCAGGACCGGTTTCGCTCATCGCGAGCATTATCAACTGACAGAAAACAATTTACAAACAAGTCTATTTATACAAAACAAAAAATTAATTTGAGTTAATGGTAGCAGGTGTACAAAACCATGGGTACAAGAACTAGGAAACGATTTACATAAAATCATTGTCTTATTAAATTCGCACCTATTGTTCATCACATGACAAAAGCTACACAATACAGAAAAGTGACATTTGAGCCCTTTGTCCAAATACGACGAATGTAAGAAAATTTGCAATATAAGGTTTTTCGTTAAGAATACGAGAAAAAATAAAGGAGTGACAGGTCAATGAAGGTAAAAAAAAACAAGTGTTTATTATGTACAGAAAATTACATAATAATTTTCATTTTTATTCATCTTAAATGTACATTATTGTAAAACACCCCTCAATATCTTTTACTGGCTTGGTGCCCCAACTGGTTTGTCGGGGAGGGTTCTGGTGATGTCTGAATCCCCTGGATCTGTGATGGACATTGTGCACACTCGGTAGTACTTTCCGCAAGCTGTTCCCAACTCAATATTGTTTCCAGTGTAGTGGTGGACTCCCGTTCTTGCCAACATGGCGTAGTATTCAATCTCGGATTTCCTGAGAGGAAAAAGGACCATTATTCAACTTCTTTGTACCAAAGGGAAAACATATTATGGTGATCTTGATACTATCAATATCGTATCAGTAGATTACCTTCCATAAGCTAATTATCTTCACTATGAATGTAACAAATCTGTATATTTAACACCTGACATTTTCTTTCACGCTGAAAAAGATATCATATTAAGGGCACCAATACAATCTGAACGATGGGTGTTCTTACATTTGCCGATTGTCTCACAATTTTTTAATGTGTCGACGACTATCATATCTACTTTGAAATGTATTGTATTTAAATAAATAAAACATAATGTTAAAGAACAATAATCCAGTGAAAAAAATAGCAATGTATTTTAGTTCTGCAAAATTATTTTTTTAAATGTAGTCAATACCAAAAGAAATGGTGAGAAATCAACGTGGAAATTTTGTGAAGCCTGGCCTACAAGAAGTAGTGAATTGGGTGAAAAATTCATGGGATAAAATAACTGACAGTTGTGTTTCAAATGCACTACGAGCAGGCTACTTAGACAAGAAATACTCATTTAAGGATAGCTATATTGCAGGACATGAGAGATTCGGTCCAATGATTCAACAAGAAATGGATTTGGAGGAAATTCATCATCAGAATTTGATAAGTTATGACGATGTTCCAGAAGAAGATGACATGACTGTATTCGAATAAATTTAAAATAAATGTAAAATTCCTATATACAAATTAATATTAACGTAAATGTATAAATCTACTTATTGTACTAGAAAAATATAAGCCCTAGCTCATATTTCGGACCAAAAAAGAAAGTAAGACAGTGTCTTATTTTCGGAAAAAGACGGTAGCTATTTCGGCTCACGCCATCGTCAGAACTATGCTTAAGCTAACATTTGCTTATCTTTATAAAGCTGTGTAGAAAAGGAACACAAAATATCTTCTCTCCTGTTTAAACGACCTAGCTTGTTTTCTGTTCGCAATAAATCTAACAATTATAAATGAAACTAAAAAGGCGGCTATATCAATACGTTTACATATGGCACGGAAATAGTCCATTACAGAAACAAAGATACATCAGTCAGAGGAGTCAATAATGGTGACGGACCTTAAGAATGTTATAATGGTTCAGTGTTATAATGGAGTTCTACCAAGTGAATTCCAATTCAATCAATTAAAGAACAATTCCACTCTTATACAATAAAACGGTCAGGACAATATCACTTATCCATTATCAACTGAACATTTTAATAATACTCAAGGATAAGCAAATCCGATGCTCGTCAATAAACTGTAAAATTTTGAAAAAAATTTGAACTATTGTTTTTATCATTCTTATATTTGTAACACTTTACATTTAGGATAATGTAACATCATTCATGCATGTAAAAAAAAAATGAATAATTTATATGCTAACTGATCAAAAAAAAAAAGGAATTCAAATTTATGAAAAAAAAAATAGAATATATTTGTGAAATTCAGGCAGTATCCATGACATGGAAATTTGTCAATGTGTTAAAAAATTATTTTTTAAATAAGGTGATTTTTCTTAAAAAAAAAAACCAATGAGAAAATACTTACATAATATATCGACAAAAGTTCCACATGTGGTTACATCGACTACTCCATAGATTTCCCAAATTTAAACATTGAAAAACTACCCCATCGAAGAATACGATGGGGACTATCGCTAAAGGAAACCATACTTCTTAATCGAGTGACTCCATATGCTTCCCTTTCATGATAAGAAAATACCAATTTGACAACATGAGATACTTTATAGTCTCACGTGGGAAATTCTACTTCTTAGTAGTCTCACCTTAGGGGAGGGGTGTTGTTGGCGATGATGACGAGCCTGGCCTTTCCTTGGCGGAGGGTCTTGAGGGTCTGCTTGTAGCCGAGGAAGTATTTGCCAGACTTGATGACCATAGCAAGTCGGGAGTTGATGGATTCTTTATCCTTTTTCTGTAGACAAAATGTAAGGAAATTAAAATAGGTTCCCGTAGGAAGCAAATTCAAGGAAACCGACAGCCAACTTAGAACAGATGATTTCACATGTGATTGGAGTGTATGCTTCAGAATGAGAAATGGAAAGCTTAACGTTCTCGTTGTAAGGCATACAGACTAACCAATCGTATTGGAGAATTTTTTTTTTTTTTTTAAATAATAAAAACACATTTTTTTAGTACTTATTTCCACAATATATTTTTTGATCAGGACCGGTTTCGCTCATCGCGAGCATCAGTTCATAATGCTCGCGATGAGCGAAACCGGTCCTGATCAAAAAATATATTGTGGAAATAAGTACTAAAAAAATGTGTTTTTATTATTTAAAATATAATGCCTTTCCATCAAGAAGTGACAGTTAACACCTTAAAAGTGAGTTGGAGAATACTCGAGTTAAAATCCAGCTACCGAAATGAATACGACTCTCAATGATTCAGACTCTCAAACAGAGCGGCAATTAAGGATATAGGGCATAGGTTTTCAACCTTTATCGAGTAACGACCCTATTTGATAAAATCCATGTAACCCGTGACCCCCCATACAAAAAAAAATATTTTTTTAGTTGACCGTATAAGTTGGCAACCCCCTAGGTTGGGAACCTATGGTATAGGGTATACGGCCATTTAGTGTTTGCTGTATTAGTAGAAAGCATACAACCTCACCTTGTTTTACTTGAATAATTGGTTTTTTTACGTACTGGTCTTTTTTGCCGGTCACCAATGACCCCCAGGCGATCAACGTGTTAATGAATTGTATCGTTTTTAACAGAATAGCATTGCGCGTCGCGAGGCATATGTATCTACTTCCCATAACAGGACTGGTATGAATTAAGGTATAAAAATAGGGCATAGCCCAGGGTGGGTTTTACACAACAGCACAATTTATAGGTGAATGAACTTTTAACTTGCTAAAGAAAAGTACTCATGAATGCTAACTATGTTTTGAAACTGTAATTTAATTTGACAATTAAATATAAAGCTGGTGCCTAGCGGTAACACGTGGACGGCATGAAATAGGTTATGTTAATAAATAATAAATACCTCTTTCTTTACGGCGACCATTTTGACGGCTTGGGTTTAGCTTGCAGCTGGAATAAACAAAATGAAAAATTAACAAACGTTTACAACAGAGCGTGTATATAAAATTTTAAGAAAACAAATCCAAAAGCGCAACGCACCTACACTTTACAAGGCGGAAACGTGAAAGAACAATGTCAGCCAATATTAGAAATTGCCAGGCGTGAGAAAAATGACAAATATCCACATTTTTTTAACAAAAAAATATTTTAACTTTTTCAAATCAACGAGTACATATATCAAAAATATTGTGAGCAACTACTTTACTTCAACATAAACTTAATATGATTTATCAACATTTATTGTGTGTAATTTGCATGCATAATTAAAAATTGCAAACAAAATTAATTCATTTATTAATGAAGTATTTTGATGAAGTCCTATGATAAATGTATGTAAAATATTAACCGTTAACAATAAACAAGGTTGAAATTTTTTATCAATCACTAAAAATACAGATGTGGTGCAATTTTAATAACTCTGTTTACGTATATATGTGTTAATAGTATACACAGTAAACTTAATTAAAATCTAAAGCAGTTCAATACACGTCATATAGCTTATTGTTACGCTGCTTCAATAAAAACGGCTTTCGCCTCTTTGAGAACATTATCTGATAAAGTACTTCATAAATCATTACTCTTTATAATAATTGTAAAGATACTAATAATTAAAAAGCGAATTGGGTTTTTTATTGATACTACACGGAACTTATAATTAACATTTTTTTGACATATATGAATGAGCTAAGGCAGAAAAGTTCAGCATAAGATTAAAGTATTACGTTTTGTTTGCTTTTAATTTTATTATCATTTAAAAAATCATACTTTGCAATAAAATATGATAGCTAACTCCTAAAAAGGTTTATTTTTACAAATTAAAGCTTAATCGGTGTAAATATTTAGGTGTCGTCATCAAAATAACTATGTTTTTATGAAAATAACCATTGTTTAAATGGCAAAGTTTGTACATATTTATAATTAATTATACTAAATTGAAAGAGAAAATCACATAGAGGAGAGAAAAATCGGAATTATTATTATTGCTTGCAACATTCACCAAACTGTCAAAATAGAATTGAGTGATTTGCGAAATAAGAACAGAACAGGTTATAAGTATTGTTAAATGTCTCTTATTACAGGGATATCTTTAGTTACTAAATTGGCGTTGCCTCTTCCAGACATAGTTGGCCAAGGCGTAAGTCAAAAAGATATGTTTCACGGTGTCCTTCATATATAAATGAAATAAGGTAAAACATAACCTAATATTGCAGTTCCAGCAAATCAGAAACAAATGGCCCGGTTGGATGATGATCCGAGACGTAAAGCGCAGAAGAATGAATCAAGAATTTTATTTAGATCGCCTGAGGGTAAATTCTTTGAGAAAGAATGATATTTTGCCGATAGAATTGAGAGAAATAGCCGATAAAGAGATACATGCATTCCCACTGAACTCTACGCCTCTTCGAATCAACAGACGCTGCGTTATTACTTCAAGGTATATCATATGCGTTCATTGATAACTTTGTAATATCCTTATCTGAAGAAAATGATCTTTTTTACTCAAATAGCATCCACATTACAAAAAAAATGTGTCTTCATTATATAGCGCAAGTATACGTGAACTAATTTTTAGTACTATTTCCACAATATATTTTGTAATCAAGACCGGTTTCACTCATTGTGAGAATCGTGAACTGTTTGAATACAAATTGCAGGTGTATAAAACCATTTGAAGTAAAATAGTTTACAAATAAAATATCAAGGATATCTTATTAAATTTACGTGCAGGTTATTAATTATTTCATTGTTTTTTTTTTTAAATAAACAATGTGATATTCTAAAAAAAATTAATAACCTAATATTGATTTTTAGCGAAAAACAATGTTTTCAAATTTTTATAAGTGATAGAAAAACATTAAGTAATACCGCAGGTCATGTTTCTGCTGATGAATCACCTACTGAGAAATTATCTACAGAATGTTCATTCGTTTCACTGTTTAAGTTTTGTTTTGTCACTTTTCTGAATTGCAATCCAAAATGAATGTACAAAGAAATATTCAAAACTTTTACAAAAAAAAATAATTATAGATCATATAAATTGGAGGTCATCAAAGAAAAAAACTTTACTTAATAATTAGCTCAGATAAAATCAACTTTAATATTATTCATCAAAGAATAGTATCTGTCTGAACTCAATTGTCTGCGTGGAGTATATCAATATCAAGTTATATGACTAGCTGAGACAGAAAAGCTTTTTCTGTCTTTCCAATGAAATGTGTGTTATGCTGTTGTAAAAATAATTAAAATATTACATTAACGCATGTGAAGTATGGGCATGGTGCATCAGAAATTACTCTTTAGAACTTGTATGTTGACAAATATTTTCATGTGTTCACTACAAGCTGTTTTATATACAAAATGTGATTATTTGCTAGGCATTACTTCATTTAAAAATTAATTTAATACTATTGTTTGTCTATCATTAGCTTGGTTGATTATTATTGTATTTTATTTATTTTACCATTACATTTCAGACCTAGAGGTATCGTACACCCATGGAGAATGAGTCGAATTGTTTGGAGGCATCTCGCAGATTACAACAAATTAGCCGGCGTCCAGAGAGCTATGTGGTGAAGAAGTGTTGTTATTCATGTTATGTTCTTTTTGATGATGGCAATAGATAGTTAATAAATTATTTTTTTTTTCATTTCATTTCTTGTTTTATTCTCAAGATTGTATATATGTTCATTCCGCGGATGTTTACCTGCCTCTGAATTCTTAGCACTATTGGTTGGTAAGGGAAATTCTGTTGTACATAGATTGACATGTCAGCAGGCAACAGGATTTCTGTTTTTTACAGCCAATGTATTATCATTTGGACAGATTAATCTGTGCCTCGTATGTAAGTCATATGTGAAGACAAGACTATTCTAATCAATCATTCAACCCTGTTCATCCGAACACTGCTATAGAGACAGCATTACATTTTTAGTGATTGCCTTTGAATTGTCAAAACTTTGTACGAAAACACTACTACTTTTCTCACTAACAACCCAGGTTTCGCCATTCGGCATGTTCTGGTCATGCAAACATTGAATGCTCCAAAAATTATTTCTGCAGTAGCGATGCTGAACACACTTATGATGAAAATTAAACCATATTCCTGCATGTTTAAGGTTGCTGCCACATTTTCTTACAAATAAACCACTGTAATACATTATTCACAAGACTATTTCTTTACATGACAAATAGGAAATGTCTGGTAAGCTAAAAATTAGATTCCTTTTAATTCTCTACGTATCTACTACTTATAAGTATAATACCAAATTAACCGATTTGAAACACTTTCTTCTATATAATGTCATTAAAATTAATATTTAAAAGATCAGGGTCAGTTCTACTCTGCCAGTTTAGTGAATCAAATAAATTAATTATATACTTATCAAAGGTTAAAATGCTTGTTGCAGCCAAAATCACATAAAACAGGACTTCAAATATATATATATATTGGATTGATCTATGGCCATTCTTTACCCTGGTTGTTTTTTGCTTATTATACAGTGTAGAATAAATGAAACAATGTTTTTTTAAAGTTTTTTTTGTTTATTTAGTGTACATTATAACTGTACAAAAAAATATAAAATATTGAAGAATGTTGTACTGCTTAGTCGAAAAGACCTGTAACAAAAGAAAATGAGATATTAATAAGAAAATTTTATATGCAACGATACTGTAATTAAAATCTGAAATGAGTCAGTTACAGTAATCTAAATGCTGGTTTTTAGGGAACATTTTTTAATGATTTAAGACTATGGTTTTCTTTATATGATGACTGAAGTCTTGGTCATTGAAAACAAGGCAATACAAATGAGTCAGTATTCACCATATTGGATGCTACATCTTTATATGCTAGGGGCAGTTTTTTTTAACAGTCATCATTAATTGTGCATTTAATAATGATTAATTGACTTTCAGTTTATGGCATATGATAAATCAAGAGAAAAACTTAAATTCAACTGTCAAAAAATGAGCTATGGCTTAAATTTACTGGAAAGCTATTTAAAGTAACTTGGATGTCGATATTCATTTGCATACTATGTCCACGAAGAATCTTTCAACTGGCTAATGAGGATAATCAGGACAAATCCGCCAATGTAAGGCGTCCTTAATTCAATTTCGGTTTAAAGATAATTTTAAGACACAAAATAAAATCAGATAGTTTTCAGTGGCAATCATTAAACATTTTAGGCAGTGAAAGCGTTATGTTGACCAAAAGAACAAAGAGAACATCACAACATCATCAATTGTAGCCATGTATTAAACAGTTCCACTAGTAATAAGACGCCTATATCACTGGTTCACATTGTAACACTTAGAGCACAGAGGAAAGAGAAATGATAACTAACCGAAGCCCATGTCATCATCAGATTCCTCTGGTTCTTCTTCCTTCTCCTTTTCCTTGGCTGCTGCTGCAGCAGGAGCTGCGGCGGCACCACCAGCTGGGGCGGCGGCTGCCGCGGGTCCGGCAGATCCTACTCCTGAGCCGATGTTGGTGATCAGGTCTCTGATGTTAACTCCTTCGAAGGCCTTAGCGTAAAGACCGGGCCAGTAAGGCTCGACGGTTACATTTGCTGCCCTCAAAATTGTGGAGATTTTCTCACCCTAAAATAAAAAAAATAGTTCCATCAAGTTATGACTCAAACATTCACTTCCTGTGTAACACCAAAAAAACCTTTAAATCTATTGAAAACAACAAGGATTAAGCGGATTCTTGAGGGTAAGTTACCACGGTGACAGTAGTCACTTTAGGTTGGAATTTCAAACTTTGATTTAAAAAAAGATTTACTCACAGTGATGGCGACATCATCGTCCACAAGGATGAGTGCGGAGTATACGCACGCTAATTCTGTGTTGTTGGCCATTATTGTTGATTGTTTAGTAAAATCGTGCAAGTCGCCACACGGCCTTAGCTCTGAGAGAACAAGCACACGCGAATGGAGAACCGGAAAGAGCTAGAATTGGCGATTTTGACGTTTATCAAACTTCAACCTGTGGAACAAATTTGTACTAATGTTTGTGACTAGTCAATACAAACGTACACGGTCTAGTAAAGTAAAATAATTTTTATTATTTATTTCAGTGATTGATATCATCAACTCTTAGAGAATTAATTTCAAAAATATACTATAAAATGATACTATCATTATTTTTATGAATTTAATTTTTTTTGATATTGCACAATAGTTTATGGTGTCAATAAAATTTTAGCACTGGCAAAATGAGTATTAAAAACGATTCACTTATCTATTGTATTGAATATTGACAGCCCGACGCTTATCAAACAAACGATTTTTTAGTAAAAAGTAAAAAATAATGCATATTATGGTACATTGATAATTATTCATTCAATTATCCGACATCTCAAATGAATCAATACGTCTTGAAGGTAGCCGTAAATGATTTATCTTGTTATTTTAACTCTTGCGTCATACAAGCTAACCTAGACATAATCTGCAGTATTAAGGATTCCTTCGTTTTTATCGTAATATATCATTATTTTCTAGAATGAACCCAAAAAAGTGCTGTGTTTTCCCCTGTAAATCCTCGACTTCTCGAGAACAAGACAAAGGCGTAACATTCCACAGACTTCCAAAGAACTATTCACTCCGTTCCCAATGGCAAAAGTATGCCCGATTGAACGCGGAAATCGCCAAAAACAAATTGAGTTACGTTTGTTCAAGGCATTTTAGAAAAATCGATTTCGAATCTCAAAGTCCTTCAATATACACATTGAAATCAGGTAATTTTACATTTCATAGAATACTATCTGCAATATTTTTAACCCGTTAATTCTAATTCAGTCAGTTGCATTAGCCCACCGATAACTTTCGATGATAAATATTGTTTATTCTAAAATTTGCACAATCCCAATAAAAATTGCACAATCCCGATAAAAACAATGCAGTCTGGCAGGAAATAGGTAAATATGCTATACCACCTGCAAAGATTTTTCTTTACGATAAGAATTGTCCAAAAACAATATTTATTCATGAAAATATAATTGCCTATCAGCAATTTGAATAATTCACGTAAAAGATTTTTTAAATACATATTTAAACAGTTTTATTGAATATTATCGAATTTCTATATCAAATTTGAATTGTTGAAGCTTTGTAAGATTCCACATATTTTGTGACTAACGACCTGGGTTTCACTTTTCGGCATCTTCAGGCATACAATTCCTCATATTTAGTCACTAATGACCCGGGTTCCACCTTTCGGCATCTTCAGGCATAGGATACCACATATTTTGTTATTAATTACCGGGTTTCGCCTTTCAACATCTTCAGTCATTCTGTTCTATTGCATGCGTGTGATTGAATGCCTGAAGACACCGAAAGGCAAAACACGGATCATAGTGACAAGACTTGTGGAATTGTGCAAAGTTTCAACATTTAAAATTTAATATTGGAATTCCATTAAGCACTTTCAGTCGATATCCCAAATTGAATCTTCTGTACACCATTTGAAGTACACTTGTGTAAAACAACTCCACTAACTTAAGTAACTGAAGTCTAATTGTCTTTTTATGAAACCACCCTTGCGTGCCGCCTGTCATTTCATGCTTATATCTTTTTTCAGGAGCCACTCCAACAATTTTTCCATGGGGTATTACCCCATTGGAAGCTATACTCAAACCAGCTGCAAATGTAACATCTTCAAAAGATAAACAAGCATCTGACAATACTGCGACTGTAAAACCATCTCCAAATAAATCCGAAGAACACACTATCACCAAAGAAACGATAGAAGAAGTTGTTGATAAAGATGAAAAGATTGCCGATGATAAACTTGATAATGATGATGAAATAGTTGACGAAGCTCGTTTAGCTGATTTAATAAATGATGCTAAAAGCGCTGTTATTGAAGTAGCGTGTCTTAACACAACTCCGAAAGTCTGTATAGAATCCATCGGAGATCCATCTCCGAGTAAAAAGCGAAAATTAATAAGGTCGGCCAGTACTTCGAAATTGGGAGTTTCGGGTTTGGTTGGTGATAAAATAGAAGCCGCTGAATCGTCTTCGAATGTCGATTCTGACGTGTCTAATTTAGACGAAGACATCAAGGTCAGTAGCCAGACTGACGCTGTGGAAGATAAACCAGGATTGACTGATGTCCCAATTAAAAAAACTACCGGTAGACTTTCTTTGAGAAACAAGAAAAATAATGCGCAAGGTGAAAACATCGATAAGCCAGCAGAGGTTAAAAGTAGTGATGAGGTTAGAGATGCTGAAGACATATTGGAAACAGATGCTAAACCTGTGGAAAAAATTCCAAAAGTTACTGTTTTGGACGGCATAAAAAAAGAAATTCAACTTAATACCCCAAAAGATTTAAATACAACTGCTAGGCTTTCAAGTAGAAATAAAAAACGGTTAAAAACGTCCCCTAAAGTATTAGGTGGTCTTTTACCAAAGGCTAAGAAGGTTCCAGCATCATTGAATGTAGAGGTGTCTAAAGCCAAAGACGCGCTTTTAAATGTTGATGTACCTAAGACAAAAGTAGTGAAAAATGAATCCAGGGTTGTCAAAAAGAAACCGTTGGCAAGGCCGTCCAAACGAAATAGGCAACGTAACAAGCGTGCAAATGTGAAGGCAGCCACATCACTGGTTGCCGAAAATCATGCAGTCAAAATTCAGTGCGATACGATGGACGATGAATTATTGTTCAATTCAATTACAGAAAACATGAATGAAAATTTGCAGAGAAGCGTTGATCTCAAATTGAATATCACAAGTGAAGAATTAAAAGATGTTTCCGTTACTAAAGTTGAGATAGACGAAGACGACTCCGATGCGACTCTGCCGGGGATCGAAGGCGTGATGGACGACGCGAGTTTGATGGACGACAGAAGCATGAACAGTGAAAGTGAGCCGCCGAATATAGGAGCTTTGCCGTCGGATTTTGAAGATAATATACCCGTCAGCAGAGTGGATAAAAGCAAGTCTAGTCCCATGCTGAAGGCCTTAATCGAGAAGACAAAGAGTCCAATGACACGGCCGAGGACTAAACTGCCGGGCAGTTGGCAAGAGAGCTCGCCAACATCCCGCAAACAGTTGCAGAAGTATTCTAATCTTCCGATGAGCTCTGATTCGAAAGGTTAATCTTTTTATACAATTCCTATAATGAAACATTTCTCACATTATTTGTGTCGGTAATGCTGTCTTGATTGGGTAATTGATTGAATTGGCATTTACTTGATAGAACTCCATTATAACACGGTGAAAAAATAGCAATGTATTATAGTTTTACAAAATTATTTTTATTAAAGATATAGTTGATAGCTATTTCGGCTCACACCATCGTCAGAACTATGTTTAAACGTACATTTGCTTATCTATATATATAGCTGTGTAGAAAAAGTACAGAATACATATCTTTTCTGTTTTAACGACCTTGTTTATTTCCTGTTAGCAATAAAACAAATTTTAAAAATGTAAATGAAACTAAACAGTTGGCAATTTCAATGAGCTTAAATATTGGACAGGATGGTTGTTATGGTTTATTACGGGTAGGCAATAGCCCCTCGCAATGGTCTGAGGAGCGGTGACCGATTTATATTTGATTGTTCATTTAAAATTTTGTGTGATGATTTATATCTATTGATTTCCAACTGTTTCAAAGCTGTCATTTTGTGACCTTTATTACAAAAATATCAACACGTAGGCGCTGAGCTTAAATTTATATTATATGATTCTTTTATAAAGTGATTTGCAAATTGTGAATTTGTTTTTGACATGTTCCTAAGGAGTTAAAATACATTGCTATTTTTTCACCGTGTTAATTGGGTAATATATAAGTCCTACTTTCAACATATAGCAAACGTTTTTTCAGATTTACGAATAGTGCCGTCTGTGGATGATCTTTCTCGCTTAAACATATTGGAGTTACCATATTAGAAACTATATTCTTTTGATCGTACTTTACAGGGATGCTGGTGCAAGGCACTCGTGTAGAGGCGAAAGACTTCAATGGCTGCTGGTATGTGGCGCGAATCGTCGAAGTCGACCAGGAAGAAATGGAAGTCCTCATCCATTACGATAACTGGTCTCAACGGTGAGTTTATTTGAGTGGAAGTAAAAATTTACATTTTGTAAGAAAACCGCAACCAAATTCTGAGAAATTCTCTTTAAAAAAATATTAGTTTTTGTCTTCTGAAATCAATTATGTTTACAATTTCGAAGAAATGACAATTTAAATCCACAATTACTCAAAAATTGATTAATCTCTACCACACTAACGCCCCAACGTATGGGACGGCAATGTGCAAGGCCCGTACGCGAGCGGCCCAGACGCTGGGACGCGAACATTCAAACGTCGGTAACGCAGGCAATCTTTTGCATATATGACTGATTTTGGTCTTAAAATATTGCTCAATTCATCCTTATACTACCACCTCCATAAACTTGTCAAAAGTATTAGGTTTAAATGTTTGAAACATCGTTTTTTTTTGAACCCGTCAAATTTATTCTGACCCCGCCGAAGTAACCAATCAGTTTGAAACTGCGTGCTAAACTTCTCGTCTTCGCACTTCGCACTGAACTTTGCAAAAATCTCAAGGCATTGCGATGTTACACTCCATAACACATGACAGTAATGGCGCTTGTTCATATGAGTTTGATTGGTGACTTCGTTACGTCACGGTAATGGCGATTTACGAGCGAGTTATTTGTTAGGGATATATTTGTTAACGTGATTGTGACGACAAAGGACATTTCTTTGTGTTTTTTAATGTTGTGAAACATTCCTTTTGCATCTAACTTTCATAAAAGCCAACCGAATTGTTTTTTATTGCCCTATTTATGAATCTATATGAAAAAAAAGGACAAATTTAATTTGTATGGAAAACAGCCGCGTGGAACTGTTTAAATGCAACGAATGCAGATTTCATGTCATCCATTACTCAATTGATAAATGTCAAAATATTTTCAGGTACGATGAATGGATAAGCATGTCGAGTCCCCGTTTAAGATTGATTGAAGTACCCGTTACCATCCCCACAACAGAGCCTCCATACTATCAGGTCGGCGAGAGATGTCTCGCCAGATGGTCAGATAATAGACGGTTTCCGGCTACAATCCGGAAGGTTTTGCCAAACGGTAAAATATAGCGTGACTAACTAATTAAACTAGAAAAAAATAGCCCTGGTAAATTAATTTCACAAAAATGATTTATAAAAATCGATTTTATTTTGTTACGGCAATCCTTATGATCTTTTTATTACAATCAGAAAAAGACAAAAACAGGTTTGCAAACCATGATTTTTTTGTTGTTGATTGATTGAATTAGCAATTACTTTGAAGAAGTCCATTGTAACACTGTGAAGTGTTATAACACAGCCCCTTTGTTACATATTATAGATATAGAATTGTTTTGTTGCCGATATGAGTTATTTTTTTCCTCGCAATATGGAAAGTTGTTTTTTTGTTATTATACGTAAATTCATTATGACAGTGTGATCACAAAAATTACCAGTGCATCAATAATTTCCTAAAAATTAAAAAAAAACGATTTTTTAAACTTATTACAGACTTTTTATCATTATCAGTAGCGGCGTGAAATTTTTTGAGACCAGGTTGTAAAAATTATTCGGAGGGTTACAAAAAAAAAATATAAGCAACTATTCTTTAAAACAAAAATGTTCTGTAACCTTTCTTGTACGAAAAGTTTCATTATAAATATTAAAAAAAAAAAAATAATTTGAACAGGTGCGGCCATGAGATACTTTCATAGCACTGCTGATATTTGAAATGCGGCCACAGTAAATTTTCAAATAGTACATTCACTATTTTTCTATATTTATAACAAATACATATTTTTTTATTGATTGAATTGGCATTTACTTGGTAGAACTCCATTATAACACGGTGAAAAAATAGCAATTTATTTTAGTTCTACAAAATTAATGATATATATATATAGTTGATGGCTATTTCGGCTTACGCCTTCGTCAGAACTAAGCCTGAAAGTAAAAAGTGACAGTTAACACCTTAACAGTGAATATCCATTTTTTTCTCTTTTCAGGTCGATATGAAGTTGTCTTCGATGACAGCTTCGTCCGCACTCTCAAGTGGCCGATGATTTCCAAAGTGCGTTCACTGGATAGCATATCGTCGCCTGGAAGCGACAGCGCACCCAATGTCACTTCACCGGTGCCTTACGGAACGAGGAAAGGTGCCACGCTCTCCGCTCCGCCAGACTCGCCTTTACCGTTGCCAATCCACAATCACCTATTTGACCCGAGCCGAGATCACTTGGGCAGCAAGGAGGAACGTCGAGATATGAAACGCAGGCTTAATGTTAAAGAATTGTTTTCTGCCAAGAAAAAAGGTGCTGCAGTGCCGCAACGAAACCGTATTCCTGTTAAGCCGGATGTTCTGAAGGTTCGCCGAAAGAGAACTAAATCTATCGTTACGGAAGACGTCAAACCTTCTATGCTGGATAGTAAGTTAAGCATATTCATTTCAGGTCCACCTAATATAACAAACTCTGCATCTCAAAATTATGTGCATTTGTGTGTACGTTTGTATGCATATGTGTGTATAGTAAATAGAGATATAAATATAATTATAATGCACATAGTTTCTACATGAATTGGATTCACTGTGGATTACTCAGCTCTACAGCGAATAGCTTCTATCGGTATCGAGAGACAAAATAATTTAAAAAAATCAATACGTAAGAATAATTTATGATATCGAGTGAAGGTGCTTGATGGAATTTCAATATTAATTTTGAATCGTTACAACTTTGTACGATTCCACGTGTTTTTTCACCGATGGCCCGGGTTTCGCCTTTCGGCATCTTCAGGCATTCTATCACACTGATGCAACAGAACTCAGTTCTGTCTGCCTGAAGATGACGAACAGCAAAACCCGGGCCGTCAGTGACAAATAATATTGTTAAATTTTTTCTTTCTGTGACTAATGTCTGAAGATGCCGAAAGGCGAAACCCGGGTCGTTAGTGACAAAACGTGTGGAATCGTACAAAGTTGTAACAATTCAAATTTAATATATAAACTTAAAGAAATCGGCTGAAGCTGTATATCTCATAAATTTTGTAAAACTAAAATACATTGCTATTTTTCCACCTTGTTATAATGGAGTTCAACCAAGTAAATACTAATTTAATCTATGATATCGACCGAAGGTGCTTGATGGAATTTCAATATCACATTTGAATTGTTGCAACTTTTTGTGATCTCACATGTTTTGACACTAACGACCCGAGTTTCGCATTTCGGCATCTTAAGACATTCTATCACACGGCTGCGACAGAACTGAAAGTGATGAGAACTGATGTCAGCTCTGTTGCATCCATGTGATAGAATGCCTGAAGATGGTGAAAGGCGAAACCCGGGTCGTTGGTGACAAAACGTGTGCAATCGTACAAATTTGTAACAATTCAAATTTAATAAATAATCTTTTAAGAAATCGGCTGAGGGTGGTTGATGGAATTCTGTGATGGAGTATAATCGGAAGATATAATCCAACGGACTCTATTTTTACAGTTAAAGTGGAGCCTTCATCAGAACCTGAGCCTATCAAAACGCCAACGGCACCCTTAACACCCAATCCTGTCGATCAAGCCCCTGCAACTGAACTCCTCAAGGATGAGTGGTGCTGCCGGTGGGTAGGCGGACAACCCGTCGGAGAAATGAGCAAGCGAGTCACAGGACCCAGCGGAAATCCTGTGGCTGATGACGGGGCGTCGGCAGGTCTAGAGCGTATCTCTGTCAAGGTGGAGGACCACCGATTGCCGCCTGGTTGGATGAAGCAACTGACGAGACGTAGCATCGGGGAGTCTGCTGGGAAATGGGACGTCGTTTTGATCTGGTTAGTGACGTCGTGAACGTTTAATTCGTCTAATTTACGATATCGACCGAAGGCATTTGATGGAATTCCAATATCAAATTTGAATTGTTGCAACTTTGTACGATTCCACATGTTTTGTCATTAACGATACGGGTTTTGCCTTTCGGCATCTTCAAGCATTCTATCTATGTCAGTTCTGTTGTATCTGTGTGATAGAATGCCTGTAAGGCGAAACCCTGGTCGTTAGTGACAAAACATGTGGAATCATACAAAGTTGTTACAATTTAAATTACATATTGATTTTATTTGAATGACACTCAATTTGCTGTGAATGAAAAAACGATAATTTTATAAACAATTCATACAATTAATGAGTTTTTGATGAAAGGCTAATTGTTTGTTGTAAAACTCTTTCAACGAAAACTAATTAACTATATGTATTGTTTATAAAATTATCACTCGGTTATTCTCAGTCACTCAATGAAAACATCCTTTATTCTTTGACCATCTGACTGCTAACGTTTCAACTGTTGAGACGGGTGATTTTTCTGTTTCATTCAATTCAAGTTTAATTCATCAATAAGCAAAAAAAAATTGTTTTATTGTTCATTAACTTAATTTTGAAAATAAAAAGGAATCACTTCTGATTTTGAAAGACCTGATTGTGTTTCTCATCCCGATTTAAAGACTAAACCAGTTTACCATCTTTCTGTTCCAGCCCGAGTGGTCGCAGATTCCGTACTAGAGCTGAGATGCGAACCCGCTTCCTGGAAGCCGATCATGCTAGCTTGCTGCCCTACACCAATTGCCTGATGGACTTCAGCGTACACCGGAAGTTGTCGCGGCGACTTGGGTGGGACAAGGGTGAAGCTGGCACCCCGCTGGCCAGAAAACCTCGTACGCCTAAGGTCATTATACCGCCCGTTGAAAGTGTAACTCCCGTGGTAAGGAAGATTTTTTATCATGGAATTTTTTCTCGTAGATGCAGGGAATTTATGTTTAACCCGATCCACGCGGCTGTTTTTCATTCAAATTAAATTTGTCCTTTCTTTCCATGTAGAGTCATAAATAGAGCAATAAAAAATAATCGGGTTGGCTTTTATGTAAGCCAGATGCATTAGGAATGTTTCACAACATTAAAAAACACAAAGAAATGTCCTATGTTGTCATAATCACTTTAACAAATATATCCCTAACAAACAACTCACTAGTAATCGGCATTACCGTGAAGAATCAAAGCCACCAATCAAACTCAAATGAACAAGCGCCATTACTGTCACGTGTCAAATTGCAAAACTGCGAAGTTTAAAACTGATCTGTGACTCTAGCGGAGATCGCAATAAATTTAAGGGGCTCGACGGAAAAATCGACCTTTTAGACATTTAAACCTAATACTTTTGACAAGTGTATGGAGGTGGCAGAAGCAGGGCAAATTATGCGATATTTTGAAACTAAAATCAGTCGTATATGCGAAAGATTGCCTGTATTACCGACC
The DNA here is from genome assembly GCA_028555115.1 of Himalopsyche japonica. Taxonomy (NCBI): domain Eukaryota; kingdom Metazoa; phylum Arthropoda; class Insecta; order Trichoptera; family Rhyacophilidae; genus Himalopsyche; species Himalopsyche japonica. Next base: position 1,861,283 of record JAHFWJ010000163.1, read on the forward strand.
TTTGAAAGCTCGCATCTCGTTTGCGTGGAAAGGATTAAATACCATTGATTGAGTGCCTTCAAACATGCTACATGTAACATGTTTTGGTTGCTGCCACTTACCTGTGTGTGGTTTCAAACACAACAAATCTCAATTGTATCATGTCTTAATCTTGCTCTCTCTCTCTTGTATACACACATTTTACATCCTACAATTGTAAACTTCCGTGTGGGTTACAGATAAAATCCGTATGACACAAAAAACAGCTTTGAATGGGTTAAACTTCTCACAAATCCAGTTGTCGTTAACGTAACTAAAAATGTTAAAATATTATCCAGCTTTGTTCTTGATGTTATTTTAAACTTGACTTTCGACAGTAACTAGTAAACTTAAGAATGATTGATAAAATTTAAGATTTGAAAGATTGAAAGGGGACTTAAACACCATAGACTATATATTGATTGAATTGGCATTCACTTGGTAGAACTCCATTATAACATGGTGAAAAAATAGCAATGTAAATTTTAGTTCTACAAATTTTTTTATAAGATATAGTTGATAGCTATTTCGGCTCACGCCATCTTCGACTCTATTTAAACGTACATTTGCTTATCTATATATAGCTGTGTAGAAAAGGTACACGATACATCTCTTCTAACTCTTCTGTTCTAAGGACATAGCTTATTTCCTGCTAGCAAAAAAACTAAAAATTTTGAAAATATAAATTTGGAATTTTTAAAATGGAAACTAAACAGGCGGCTATATCAGTGAACTTAAGTATTAAGGATGAAATGGTTGCTATGGCTTATTACGGGTAGGCAATAGTCCCCCCAATGGTCTGAGAAGTGGTGACTGACATACATTTGTTTGCTTATTTAAGATGTCGTGTGACGATTTCCAGCTGTTCCAAAGCTATATATAGATAAGCAAATGTACATTTAATCCGATGTTGGCGTGAGCCGAAATAGCTATCAACTATATCTTAAAAAAAATTTGTAGAACTAAGACACATTGCTATTTTTTCACTGTGTTATTAGGATTTGATCCCATGAAGACTGCTAACGATACTGAACACTCGGATATAGGCCTCAGCATACTACATAATTGTACGTAACATGAAAACATATTTATTTCAATACAAGTACTTTTGAATTTTTTAGGTTGCCAATGAAGAGGCTTCCGGTATGGTAAAAGCTGATCCTGTAACGTCTTCCGTTTCTTCGCCTGCTCATTCAGCGGTTTCCAAAGTACCTCCAGTGACTCCAGCTCCAGCTGTTGAATCTCTTTCGGCGACTCCTTTGCTTCCACTGGAAGATGGTTATGGTAAATGCTTGTAACCGATTCATTCCAATATAACGTGACACCTTAGAAATCTTAAAAATAGTAAATATAAAAATAATAGACTTGACTGAAGTGGTATTTATAAAATGTCCTGTGGCTCATGTTTATCCGTTTATATCGTACAGACGGGTGCAAGTATATCCACTCGAGCTAAGGAACATGTAAGATCATTCAACGGTAAAAAAACAGATTCACAATTCGCTAATCACGCTATAAAGGAATCACATAATATAAATTCAAATTCAGCACCCAAGTGTTTGCATCTTTGTAGTAAGGGTCGCAGAATGATAGCTTTGGAACAGCTGGAAATCAATAGACATCAACTATCACAAAGGATTCTTAACGAACAAACTAATATATGTCGATCACCATTACTTAACCCTCTGCTGGGTGCTTCTTTGTTTCTGTAATAGACCATTTCCGTGCCATATGTAAACATATAGATATAACCGCCTTTTTAGTTTCATTTACAATTTTTAGTTTTATTGCGAGTAAAAAACTAGCTAGGTCGTTAAAACAGGAGAGAAGATGTATTGTGTACCTTTTCTACACAGTTATATATAGTTAAGTAAATGTTAGTTTAAGCATAGTTCTGACGATGGCGTTAGATGAAATAGCTATCAACTATATTTTAAAAAATAATTTTGTAGAACTAAAATACATTGATATTTTTTTTCACCGTGTTATAATGGAGTCTAGCAAGTGAATGGCAATTCAATCAATAACGTGATTTTTAGCTATCTGCTATTTGTAAAGTAACAAACATCTGGTTTCATAAAAGAAACTATTCCATTCAGAGTGAGCGAGTTTTTTTATAATCATTTCTGCTACTCATGCAGTGCTTCCGAGGTTCTCTGTCTTCTGGATAGCCCATTTGATTCCCCCAAATTATTTCTGCATTCCGTAAGATGGAATACAAGACAATGAGGATTCTGGCTTACTTGCATAATTCAAATACTCCAATGAGATTTATTACATTTAGCTTTGGACATTATACGTAGCTGACAAGTTTGCTCTTTTACCTCCAAATCCTCAACGTTACAACCCTTTGGATGCCATTGTTTTCAACTCTTTATTTTTTATTAAAAAACATGAAAAATTATATATTAGATTATGTATTTATTGAAAAGTCAAACAAATTTTTTCAGGGTGCCGCACAAAAAAAAATTAGATAAAATTTACGAATTTTGTCTCTTTCAAAACTGGCACAGTCCTGTGACAGCTGTTCTACTTGAATGCGAATAATATGTGAATGGTTCAACATTTTTTGAATTCTGGATATCATATGACATTTTGTAGATAGTTCTGTTTTTAACCCTTTGAGGAGTATGGCCGTACATGTACGTCCAAATATTGTGATGTCTTTATCAATTGCAAGATCTGTATTTTTTGTTGAATAATTACAATTTCTTTAGATATTCATGCTGCACATATCTGTCAATAATTTTAAACAGTCGGGCTTACATTTTTTATTTGTTTCAAATTAATAAAAGAATTTTACGAAAAAAAATTCAAAGAAATTACACTTTTAATCATGTATCATAAAATTTACTGTCTGTTCAACCGCTTTCTTTCTAGGAATCAGGGTCAATATCGAACTATGTTTACTCAGACTGTAATTATTTTTTTAGGCTCAAACTAATGTAATTGTTTCTAGAAAATTCATAGTGAATAAATTTATTTACATTTACTAGTATGCATTTCTCAATTGTACAACATTATTTACTACATGATATAATAATAAATATTCTTTCTAGATTGAACAGCAAAAAAACTGCATAATTTTATATGAAGTGTAAAAAAAATATTTTAAATAAACCAAAAAACTTATTTCGTAAAAAAATAACTCACTACTCAATGAGTTAATTTAAAAAAAAACATCCACATACATTCAGTAACATGTGTTGGCATTTGTGTTCTTGCATATGATTGGCACTGTACCTGTTGTTATTCCTTATATGTATCTATTTTCAATGCTCAGTGTATGTTTAGCTCGAACTCTTGTAAGGTGTCATTAATTGTAACCAAATTATGCAACATCATGCTAATTCTAAAACGAATTCTTTACGTTAATTGCCACTTCTCATGATATGTATTAAAGTAATATGTGTTTATTGAAAATTAATGTTTTCAGTGTATGTTGGCTCTCTAAAAGTGCAAATCATCGAGAATCTCCTGCGGTGTCCTCAGGAAGGATGTTTCAAGAATTTCCGCAAAGATAACCTCTTGCAGATGCACATCAAGCATTACCATACGGAACTGCAAAAATTCCTAGGAGACACGCCGAACGTGGCCGACCTCGCCTACGCCAGAACCATCGTTGAAGAAGTATCCTCGCCCAAGAGTAGAAACTTTGACGAGAAGACACCGAAGACCAAAGAAAAAAAGCAGCCACTTTTGACACCGAAAATCGAATTGGAAACGGATACTGTTAAACAAGAAGAACGTGCTAAAACACAATCTCCGCTTTTGTTCGATGCCAAAATGACTCCGATGTCACCAGCCAGAACAAGTATAGTTAACCTGAAAGAACTGGAGACGTCTCCGAAGTTAAGAAACGCTCTCTTGGAATCCGTCAAAGTTGAACCGCAAATAAAAGCAGAACCCAAAATTAAATCGGAAACTTCGAATGTTGACCCCGGCGCGACGTTTTCTGGAAGTACTTTACAAGATTTATTGTTGAGCAATTCGGATAAATCCTTACCGGGTAAGGATACCAAGAAGCCGGAGACCAGTAACAAAGGAAAGAAATTACCGACGATGATGATTAAGAAGTCAACAGGGGGGGTGAATCAAAAGAATTCACATAAAATTGTTACGAATAAATTGCCAACGTTAGAGCCACAGATGGTTGTTAATAATGATGCTGTCGTCAAAAATGAAGAGCCAGTTGTCAGTTCTCCGCAGCTGCATTTGACCCCGCGATTTAACACTAATGCCGTGCAAAGTAAATTGAAGAAACCAAGTAATAAACGGAGTTCTGCTGGCAGCGGCAGTTTTCAAGTGAAAAAGAAACGTTACCCGATGAATAAGCTGGACGTTTGGGAAGCGTTTACTGGTGATCACGACGAGTCCAGGTCCAGTTTCGGTGTACCCGATCCGAATGTTCAGATACCTGCCGAAGATGTGAAGCCCATACAAGAGCATGCTGTCATGGAACCGGCCAAAGCCGTTGAAGAAGATCCTGCTGATATTAATCAGCTTTCTGGAGTCGTTAGTGAATGTGAGTATAAAAAAAAAATTATCACTACGTAAACTACACTTAACCCGTTTCACGCGGCTGTTTTTCATACAAATTAAATTTGTCCTTTCTTTCCATGTAGAGTCATAAATAGAGCAATAAAAAATAATCGGGTTGGCTTTTATGTAAGCCAGATGCATTAGGAATGTTTCACAACATTAAAAAACACAAAGAAATATCCTATGTTGTCGCAATCACTTTAACAAATATATCACTAACGAATAACTCACTCGTAAATTGCCATTACTGTCACGTGTCACAGAGTGTCACATTGCGATGTCGTGAGATTGGTGCAAAGTTCTGTGCCAAGTTCAGCACGTAGTTTCAAACTGATCTATTACCTGGCGGAGATTGTGATAAATTTAAAATGCTCAAAAAATCGATGGTTTAAACATTTAAACCTAATATGGCATATAATAGACAAGTGCATGGAGGTACCGTAGCAGGACAAATTAGGCGATATTTTAAAACCAAAATCAGTCCTTTATGCAAAAGATTGTCTGTATTAACGATGTTTGAAAGCTCACGTCTCATACCTTGAGACGTTCGCATGGAAAGGATTAAACTATTTGTTATCTATTAAAAATATTTTATTATTGATATTACATCTAGCACCCTCAGTCGATTTTTCTTTTTTTCATTCTTCAGGATGTGTTGATCAAATAATATGACTGCTGATATAGTATGGATGAGGATATTTCAGTTCAAATTTTTTGGCGCGTCTGAATGTTTATAGTTTTGAATTGATCCGTTTCAGCTGGTGAGAATATCAAGATTGTGCATATGAAGAGAGAGGAAATCATCAACTGCGACTGCCGATACGGCGAGGAAGATGGCCTGATGCTTCAGTGTGAACTGTGTCTCTGTTGGCAACACGGTATCTGCTATAACATCGAGAGAGAGTCGCAGGTATTCCATTGCTTGTATTATCATTGCTATATTTTTCAGAGAGGAGGTGTTCTTATAAACCTCTTGCTTTACACAATCATCTATAGCACTGAATGATTACAAAACACACTACCGTGGTGTGTAGAACAATCAAGCATTAAAATCTCTATATCTGTTGATTTTTTAAAAAAAATTGTCGTTTTGGTGGACGATCGTCCGGGTCATTAATCATGAAACATTTTTGCCAAATGCTTGGGCTAATTGGCATAAATTACACTAATTGACATTTGAAGCACTGATTTTTTATTGTTATGTGTACGATAAAAGTTAATTTTATGATTTCATAATTTATGATATCGACTGAAAGTGCTTGATGTAATTTCAATATCAAATTTTAATTGTTACAACTTAAATTGTTATGTTTCTTCACTAGACGTTTGATAGTACGTATTCTCTATACGAAAAGGAAAAAAAAACATTTATATTTGTTGTAAAACCTTTTCAAGAATGACTCATTAACAAGATTAATCGTTAATGAAAATTATCACAGGCAATTGTGTTAATTATTATTAATTTACTGCTTGCTTGAGGTCAGTGTTTTCCTATAATTAATAACTTTAGTATATATACGATGCTAACTGTTTATTTTACATAAATTCTGTCGCATCCGTGTGATAGAATGCCTGATGATGCCGAAAGGCGAAACCCGGCTCGTTAGTGACAAAACATGTGGAATCGTAAAAAATTTGAACAATTCAAATTTATCAGTTAATGCTTTTGCAACGTGGAAACGATTTATAAAATGTATCGTCGGAAATAGACAGTTTGATAGCTTCGTTCTATAGATAATCAACTGTATTCGGAAATATTATATTAGAATTTTGTTTGAATAGTTTAGCCATCTATTCCTAAACTTATGTAATATTTTTGTTTTAGGTCCCCGAGAAATATATCTGTCGAATCTGCCAAAATCCACTGCGCGGCCGCAAGTCTCAGCGCCACCTCAATGATCAAGAGTGGCTCTACGAGGGAACCCTTCCCCGTATCACCCCGTTGAATAATGCCTCGCCTCCAAGATACGTGCCCCTACTTAAGAAGAGCCATGAACTGTCGGGTAATCTGCTGCAGCTACAGAGCCTGCTGCATGCCCTTCGTTGCAAAATGGATGTTGCTGAGTGAGTATAGATTTTCGAAGGGTTAAACATGTCCTATTTTATTTATTTGACAACGAAATACACCTATCCCTCGATTTACACTTTTTCGCTTTTACATGCATTGAAAAAAATTTCAACCAGTTCAGCAAGAAATTCAAAGCAAATGTTAATAACGGAATTTATTGCCGAATTTCCTCGAGGTGTAAATGTTTCTACTTTAAACATCGAATTGGCACAAATAATTTCGAGTGATGAAACTCACTTTGAACCAGTCACGAAGAAGAGATTAACAGTGATTTGTGATACTGATGAATGATAAAAATTGCACCAACTGTTGCAATAATCTTTTGTATTTCATTTTTTTGTTCCTCTATATATGCTTTATGTGTATTTAATCAATAAAAGATTATGTATATGTATACTTTTTAATAATTTTTTTATTTATGTATTTTAGGAAACAAATTATGCGTTTTTTGTGTACTTTTCAATTTACATTAAAAAATATACAATTTCGATTTACATGTTTTTCTCAGGAACCTATCTACCATGTAAATCGAGGAATATGTGTATACTGCATTACTACTACTAAACGAATGCAAAAAAAAAAACATTCAGCATATAGGCTCAGCTACTGAGAAGAGAAAAATATTTGAATGACTTATGCTTAAAAATTCATTATTTTGTTTTATAGGAAGAAAGATCATCCAAAACTGTATCTGTGGTCGAAGCCTTGGGAAGATAGCCCCCTCGTGATGAACGATATGAAACCAGAAAGCGACGTGAAGCAGAATAAAAAATTAGGGAAGAAAACAAAAGGCGAGGAATCTGACGAATCCGTTATTCAAGACGTGACAATCGACGAAGTGAAGATTGAAGACATTTCGCAGAACGGCATAAACCTTTCAGAGGACAACAATGAATCATCACTTGACGACGGGATTCCAAAATGCGATAACGAGATCGAACTCTCCACCAGCGAAATACCGATGGAGGAATGCATGGAGATGCAAGTCATTCAACCCAATGGCGACCAAGTCAACATGGGCATGGTTCCCATGGCTGAGGAAACAGTCATTACAACCAAGGACCATATTGATCTGATGAATAAGGAAGTCAATGCGGATGGTGTCGTGAGTCAGGCTTCGGCGACAGCTATCTTGGCGAATCTACTTTTAAGTCCTGGCGGGACTCCAATTCATTTACCGATTACCAATTCAGAGTTGGAGACTCTTGCTAAATCGGTGCAAAGTTAGTTTATTTGATTTTACAATTAACACATTTGCAAACACAAATCGTTCGCTTTCACACTCTAACACAGTGGTTCTCACATTAAATTTCACTGTGGCCGTATTACAAACATCAGCTGTCCTATGGAAATGTCTTGTGGCCGCACCGAATGTGATAAAAATAGTTTTGATATATTTTTTTTTATATAGTTCATTACACTGAATGATCTTTCACTATATACAGTTGTAGGTAAATTCAACAAAATTACACGGTGAAAAAAATAGCAATGTATTTTAGTTCTACAAAATTATTTTTTTAAAAATAGTTGATAGCTATTTCGGCTCATCCATCATCAGAACTATGCTTAAACGAAAATTTGCTTATCTATATATAGCTGTGTAGAAAAGGTACACAATGCATGTTCTCTCCTGTTTTAACCAAATGTTAGTTTAAGCATAGTTCTGACGATGGTGTGAGCTGAAATAGCTATCAACTATTTTTAAAAAAATAATTTTGTAGAACTAAATTACATTGCTATTTTTTTTCACCGCATTATAATGGAGTTCTACCAAGTGAATGCCAATTCAATCAATCAATTGTTAATTCTTTACATTGACTTGATTCATGGTCAACGCATAACTTTGACCAAAATTTTGAACGGTTATATTATCATATTAACCTTTTGTATTCGAGCACTTTTTTGTATGTGTCTACCAGCAACTCGAGGCGTTTTTTTGTGAAAATCATATTCCCTACATGAATCAAACTAAAAAAAAAAAATTTAATTTAAAAGAAATATATTTTTTATTTTTTCTGTAATTCTTCATTTTATGGTATTTCACAAAGCAATCGCCAACATGTAATCCTGGCTTATTTACGCAGGTCTCGCAAAACAGCCATGTTTCCGATCTCCCTCCAGAAATTTTTCTATTTGAACACACTGCACAATCCTTCTTAGTCCCTGAATGTAATATATGTAATTTATCTGCAAGATGGTCTTCTGTAGGAACAGTTGAAGTACGCACTCGGGATCCACCGTGCATTTCGATGACAACACTTATTGATATTGCGCAAGCCGACTGTCTTTGGCTATGTTTTTTATCAGAAAATCACTCCCTAATGATCTGTTATTGTGATCTAGTTGAAATCAACGTATAAAAAATGCTAAAAGTATACAAAAAATTACTTTATAAACATGCCGCTACTGCGGCGGCATCTGAGTAATAACGATAAACTTACAATGCCGCCTCTATGGCGGCATTCAAGTGCAAAGGGTTAAAACTTTCCTTTATTTAAACTCAACTAAATGCTGGATAAGTCAGGTTTATTCAGTCGATTTTAAAATAATAATAATTTTACAAATTCATTTGTAAAAACACATATTTTTAAACATTAATATTTACTATAAAACTGTTGGTGGCCGCAGCAAAATCCTCTGGTGGCCGCACATGAGAACCACTGCTCTAGCAAGTTATTGTTTATAGATTCTGCACCTCAGCCAGAAGCGGCCATTGACCCGTCAGAGTGTCGTATGCGACTTTACCAACACGTGGAGAGGACTCAACTGCTTTTGGATGCTCGCCTTGACTCCATCGAAGCTCAGATTGCTGGTGAGTTATGTTTACAATCCGATAACACTCTTAATTTGAACCGTCGAAACCTTTTACGTTTCTGCATTTTTTGTCACCCACAGCCTAGGTTTCACCTTTCGGCATCTTCAGGCATTCTATCGCAGGAATGCGATAGAACTGATATGTGGACAAATTTATGATATCGACTGAAGGTGCTTGATGGAATTTGAATATCAAATTTCAATTGTTACAATTTTGTACGATTCCACATGCTTTGTCACAAACGACCTGGGTTTCGCCTGAATTGTTACAATTTTGATATACGATGGTAACTGTTTATTTCACGTCAGTTCTGTTGCATCAGTGTGATGGAATGCCTGAAGATGCCGAAGGGCGAAACCCGGGTCGTTTGTGAAAAAACATGTGGAATCCTACACAATTGTAACAATTCAAATTTGATAGGTGGACGATTAGTTCTATTGTATCATTGCCAACAAACGGTCACTTCTATTTCATCCTCGTGATAAATCACCTGAGGGTGCCGAAAGGCGAATCACGGCTTGTGAGTGAAAAAACATATGGAATTTTACACAGTTTTAACATGCCAAATTTGAAAAGCATTCTGTTTATTGATTGAATCGGCATTCACTTGGTAGAACTCCATTATAACACAGTGAAAAAAATAGCAATGTATTTTAGTTCTACAAAATTATTTTTAAAAAATATAGTTGATAACTATTTCGGCTCACGCCATCGTCAGAACTATGCTTAAACTAACATTTGCTTATGTATATATAGCTGTGTAGAAAAGGTACACTATACACCCAGTCCTTTTTTTACGCGATACATGGTTCCAGAAAACGGCGCGTAAAAAAATCACAACTTTCATATAATATGACAATTTGGTTCCAAAAATTGAAATATCGCGTGAAAAAGTCCCAGAAACGTATGAAAAACTGCCGTCCAAAAAATCGCGTAAAAAAAGGACTGGGTGTACATCTTCTCTCCTGTTTCAACAGCCTAGCTTGTTTCTTTCTCGCAATAAAACTAAATTTTTCGAAAATTGTATATGAAACTTAAAAGTGCGGCTATGACAATAAGTTTACATGTGGCACGGAAATTGTCTATTACGGAAGCAAATCTGACCCCTTCCCCCCCGTGGAGCGGTTTAATTAATGGGCTAAACAATATATTAGTTTGTTTGTTAAGAATCCTTTGTGATAGTTGATGTCTATTGATTGATTGAGCATTCTGTTGGCATCATTACTGATAAATAATAGATTGAGGAATAACGATTGTTTCTTATGGGTGGGTGTTCAGCTGGGGCCATAAAATAAAATTGATACATGCGACAATGGTAGATCGGGGAGATTGTACTGTATTCTTTTGATGACCGACCTTCGATTCTTTTCTATTTCAGAATTGGAGTCCCAAGACCCGTCGCTGGAGGATGATGAAACGGCGGAGTTCTACCCTCGTACCAAACAAACTATTCAAATGCTTCTCAGAGATCTCGCTACCATGGAAGAGTTGGGCATGATAAGTAGTTCTTGATGATAAAATATTCAATTTCCTATATTAATGTACATAATAATATATATTGATTAAATATAGAAATAATGCAAATATATTTAAAAAATTCAGAAATAGTACTAAATGTGCGTTTTTATTGTCTATCACCTCATTTAAAACCACTGTGAGAAGTATTGGTGTAACGTGTGTCTAATTTTTGTGTTATTTCATAACAGTTATGATGTGTCTCTTTTGGACCTTCATTTAATCAAAAAACAATATGTATCAGCGGAACATAAACACCATACAAGGTCCTTTACTTGAGGGTGAATGGATACTACCCATGAATTTATTCAACTGACTTTCTTTTGGGCGTGTTCACTTTGAATTGTTTGAAAAATTTTAAATAAATCTGCCATACCATCCTCGATAGTATCATACAGTGTACTCTCGATTATCCGGTTTGCGGATTATTCGTGCCTGAAAATAAATATTTTTTAATTCAAATATAATCTTGATTTTTTTTCTATAACCATTATAAGACGCATTAATGAATTGAGATCTTGAATATGCGCGTTGTTTGAAAAAAAGGATGAATTTAGCGATGTGTTTGTGTTTACGTAACTAATTGGTGAATTTTTTTAACCACTTGTGTGTTTTGAATGTGTGAATGTTCCGCAATAAACATCACAGTTTATGGGACTAGAATGAGTCAAGAATTGAAATCCTTTGTACTCCACATGCGTTTCTATATACGTTTCCAGTGAAATGCATAAACTAGCGCGAGTGCCCGCAGTAAATTTGTTTTTTTCGATATTTATTGCCTATATTTGTCAGATCTCAGGACTATGTTTGTTATTATGATAAAATATTATATTTTTACATATTTCTTTGTGTTTTCTTGATAAATAATGAATATATAAATAATGTATTAATTTTTTTATTGTGTATATGATATTATATTCGAAAATAAAATAAAAAATTGGTTCGGATTGTCCGTGTTTTTCAATTATCCGTGACCATCCTCCCCAGCATTAGCCTGGGTAATCGAGAGTGCACTGTATATGTTATTCCTGACAAGTCGTAAGCATGAGTTGTTTATCTTCCTAAAATGTAGAACTAGCCCCCCAATGGGGTTGCTAACATACTCCACGTGGACGAGCAGGAACTCAGTTGAATACTATTTTTTAATATATTAAAGCAGACTTACCTGAGGTGATCAGTTAACTTTTTTATAATAAAAATTTCTAATTAAATCAAAAGACAGAAGAATCATAAGTTATTATATCAAGAAGTTTTAGAAATAAATAGTTCAATTAATTCAAGGCCTCTATTTAACAGATAAACTTTCCTAATCCTCCCTTACTTCATTCCTCACCATAAATTAGTCCACAACTTGAAAAATTAATTCTTACATGCTTTCGGGGACAGAAGAACGAATATCAACGGGTTATTGACGCGTTATTTCTGTATATCTATATTCTGGGAGATTGGTAGAGTTCAAGGGTACATGCTGCACGAGGTGTTGGTTTATTATTTTGTTGTAAACATACCAAACTGACAACAAAATGCTTACAAATTTTGATTATTATTTAAATATATGCAATCTTTTTTTGGCGATGGGTATTTGGTGTTAACCCGATCCACGCGGCTGTTTTTCATACATATGAAATCTGTCCGCATTGCTATTTTTCAAAATGTTTTCTTTCCATATAGAGTTACAAATAGAACAATAAAAAATAATTGGGTTAGCTTTTATGGAAGCCAGATGCATTAGGAATGTTTCACACATTAAAAAACAAAGACTTTAGCGTGGAAAGAATTAAATGTAAAATAATAGAAGAGGTACACAGTTTATGAAAGTTTGGGAAGCACTGCCTTAAATGATCGCTACCTATCTAAACAGTGCATACATTTGGACAGTACCAAGATCTTAAAAGTAAAAACACGCAGATTTTTTAAAAGGCTGTAATGGGATATAAGTTAACACCCTTGTTAAAAAATATTCATCTAGTAATAAAAAAACATTTTGTTTTGAATCATTTATTTAGCTAGGAATATAAAATGTAACAAAGAAATTAATGCAGCAATTTTTAAATACTGACAATTAACATTTGTTATATAAGATATTCAAAGTTTCTTGCAAATGTTTTCAATAACTTAAATCTGATTAAAAGTATTGGAGATTTGATAATCACCTGGTGAAAATTGGTTAGTCATTAATTCAACAAACCAATAATTGCTTTCAAAGTACAAAAAATGAACTCAATAGATATTCCCTTAACAATTAAACCTAACCCTCGTAAAACTTTGGCAATTCGTTACCAAGAACTACTCTTCTCTCGACACCATCTTTGGTGATAACGCCAAGCCTGATTACACCTCCCGAAGATCCATCCCTGGACATGGCCAGTGCTAAGGTCTTGGTTACAAAGTCCACAGCTTCTTCCTTCTCCATATTTTCTTTGAAGTGGGCATCAGCGTAGCCGTACACGTAGCTGGAACCCGATCCTCCGATGGAGTATGCCTGGCGACGGCACATTCCTCCAATTGGGACGCAGTATACCTGGCCTAGAGAAGAAGGCATTGGATTAGTAGTTATGTAATTTTTTTCAACCATAGCAGCATCATTTTAATGAGATTGTAAAGTTTTGAATGAAATCAAGCAATATAATTGTGTCGATTATGAATAGTAGAATTCTCTTCCACGCATTTGTTTACAAAATTTAGGCACAGTAACCACTAGTTGCGACCTATCATTCTATAATGAATTCTGTTCAATTAATCTCTTCCACGCTAACGCCCCAATGTATGGGACGGCAATGTGCAAGGCCTGTGCGCGAGCGCCCCAGACGTTGGGACGCGAACATTCAAACGTCGGTAACGCAGGCAATCTTTTGCATATTGGACTGATTTTGGCCCAATTCGTCCTGATACTACCACCTCCATATACTAGTCAAAAGTATTAGGTTTAAATGCTTAAAACATCAATTTTTCTAACCCTTCAAATTTATTCCAACCTCGCCAAAGTAACATATCAATTTGAAACTGCGTGCTAAACTCGCGTCTAACTTCGCATTGAACTTTGCACCAATCTCGCGGCATTCCAATGTGACACTCCATGACATGTGACAGTAATGGTGTTTGTTCATTTGAGTTTGATTGGTTGCCTCGTTACGTCACGGTAATGGCGATTTACGAGTGAGTTATTTGTTAAGGATATATTCGTTAAAGTGATTGTGACAACATAGGACATTTCTTTGTATTTTTTAATGTTGTGAATCGTTCCTAATGCATCTAGCTTTCATAAAAGCCAACCCAATTATTTTTATTGGTGTATTTATAGCTCTATGTGGAAAGAGAACATTTTGAAAAATAGCAACGAGGACAGATTTTGTTTGTATGAAAAACTGTCGCGCCGATCTGGTTAAGATCAATAAAATAACATATGCTTTATGCATATGCAAGAAAAATCCGTGAAATTATTCAAAAGGTATACATTAACATGAAATTACCTCCGAGACGTTTATCATAACCAGCAATGAGGATTCCAGCTGTGAGAGAATCGCGGTAGTTATAGCACAATTCTCGGAAGATAGCAGCGCCTGTTGCTACTAATGGCATATCACCCAATTCCATCTGGTGGAAACCTGGAAAAGAATTGTTTCATTAAGAGTATGATACAATAAAAAAAAGGTGTATTTCATTATCATGGCTAAGGCTTTGAACCTAAGCCCTGCATGGTAGAAAGTTTATTTGTTTTGCCAATTTGACAATGCTTTCTGTATTATTAAATTCGCGACACGGTGGATGTTGCACCCAGTTGCTGGGATGGTTCTTATAAAATTGATAAAATTGCAAGGTGTTTTTTAAATAATCATAACTTTTATTCTATTGTGAAATAACGGAAGAAAATTGTTGAAGTTCTGTATCTATTCTTTATATAATAATATTTTTTGTTACAACTTCAGAGTTTATTTGCTATATCTTAAACAATTATAAAACCAATGCATTTACGTATGTAAAATGAGAAATTTGTCATCCTTGATAATATCAAATTGTATGTTCAGGATAATTGTTTGAGAAATTGTGGACATAATTTGTTTGTTCGTCTAAAAGAGTCAGTTCATCTAGAACGAGTCTGCTTTGGCTTAAAATAATAATCATTTTTATATTGTGGTACCCACTCATATCAACGTTTAAACTACAGTGAAACTTCAATTCCACGTTTTTCAAAGGACCTTAAAAAAAATCGAAAAATGCGGGAATACTTAAAATGTTGATAAAAAAGTAAAATCATAAAAAAAAACATTAACTGCCTCTTGTGAAATTCTTTATTAAAAAAATTTTTAAGACATTTAAGTGAACTATACATTCCATCATTAATTTCTTTGGTTTTAATATGCTCAAACTCACAAATTGTATTGAATAGAAAGATTTATCTACCAAAACTGGTCAATCGGGATAATATTTGAGACAGGACCATATTTGGACAATAAATCGAGGAAATCGACAAAGCGGGGAACGGTTAACGCGGGATTATTTAACATTGTTCTTATGGGTGTTTGACGGGACTATACAAAATGGACGAACCAACCATCCGGGAAAATGTATCATTCGAGAACGGTTGATCGGGGTAACTGTAATTACTATTGCATTTAAAATGTCAGGAAAATAAAGAATTAGTAAGAAAACGGTTGATGGTAATGATAAAAATTAAGATTCAAAAATGAAAATTTCAACAAAAAAATGTATATTTTGGATGTTTAACAAAAAAGAAAAATATTTTTGCTAATTATATAGTTCCACTTGATGGAGAGTCAAAGATTGTCAGACAATGTTTTGATGTTTTTGCACATCAATAAGCAAATGTGTTATACATATATATATATAAATAATCTTCAAATAGTCAGTTGATCTGAAGATGTTTCACGATGAAGCAAAACACTTGCAATTAAAGGATATTCTTGCATACAAGATGACTAATAGACTAAACTAACTTACCTAGATGATATGAAACGATGTCGGCGACAGCCTGTGTATCTGCAGCGGACCCTGACCTGCAGCAGTAGATATAATCCGTAATTCTGGTGAGCTTATCTGTTACTCTGTTGGCAATATAAACACCGGTCGTGGTCCTAGAATCGGCTCCAATAATCACTCCATCTTTGAACTCGACAGCCATAATGGATGTGCCGGTACTAAGTTCTTCACCGAGGAAGTCTGGCTGGTCGGCAGACATCGTCGGAGCTTGTTGATGTTCGGCAAGCATAGCCATTTTAACACTTATGTGATCTAAACAACAACAACTTATCACTATTGATATAATAAATTGAATGGAGTATATCAGTCAGTATGGTGATACTACGTTACCTAGAAAGTAGTGTCGTATTAATGATTTTCCGAAAATTAAAATTCCTATCAAAATCAAAACAACCTACTGAATACGCCGACAATCGAACAAAAATAAAAGCCAAATCTTTAAGTATTTATAAACAATATTTCGTTTATTCGATTGAAATATTTAAAACGCATCAAAAACTGGTTGAAATATTGAAGATGACTTGTGGAAAAAAGCGGTTACAAACATTCCTTCAAATCATAACAAGACGGTTATACGGCACATATTTAACATAAGACTGATTGTTTTCGCTATTGCTTATTTTAAAAATGTATAAGTATAATGTTTTAATAGCTTTAAATCATAAATACAATGACTTACCTTTTAGAAGTGGATAGCGACAGTGTCAAACTCAACAGTCAGCGAATTTTTGAGGTTATGTAGAATTTGTATAGTCACTGCTTTGCGTCCTGTCATTGGTTGTTCATTGGGTGGTCATTGGTCGATGGTAAAACAGATTTCATCATGTACTTAAAATGATTCCTACTGTCCAATAGATACCTTTATTTTACAGTGGGAGTTTTCTACTTGTAGGAAGTGTTTTCAAATATAGATGGCAGTAAAATACCATACAGATTTTTACTTTTTTATGAGTAAGTACATGTTTTCGATAATATTACATATTATCACGACAAATAGCTTCATAAAAAAGTTTTTTGCCGTTCATCCCTTTTAAATAATTGAAATTTATTTATACTTACTATGAAATATTGTAGATGTTTGTGTTAATAAAATTTATTTTTCATTATACGAGTAGGAAATGGTTTCGGTCATAACGTGATATATATAGATAAGTAAATGTACGTTTAAGTAAGGTTTTGATGAGGATAAGCCGAAATAGCTATCAACTATACAACTATAAAATGTTGTAGAACTAAAATAGATTGCTATTTTTCACCGTGTAATAATAGAGCTCTACCACTTGGTACTTAAATGATATTGAATATAATTTACTTAAATGCAGATTTAATCGATAAATATATATTTTTACACCAAGAAGTGACAGTTTGTAGGTACTCTATAAGTGTTTGATATCTGTAAATTTGAGCTGATCCGTATTCTTTAATGCTTGAATATGCCGTCAGAGAAAACCAGAGTTGAGTTGCGTGTGATTTTTTTTAACTTATAATGTAATAAATCATAGAAAAATTTGACAGATGGCGGTTTTAATGACAAGAAAAGTAAGTTAACATATCAAACGATCATTTTGAACTTAACGATACTCGTTAAGTTGTAAATGTAATGTTTTTATTTCTTCGCATATCCCATGCAATAACGGCTCGATAAGTTGAGTGGCGTAACGAAGTTAATTGGAATAATATGCCAAAATATATTCGCATGGATTCCTAACAATGTAACAATGTCTTCATTATTGTATCGCGTGCCAATGTAATTTTCAAATGAAAACATCTTTTCCGTCATTTTACGTACAAAAGAACAACATTGACATGTGTCAAACGCCAAATCAAAATGTCTTCAGTCATGTCAATAATTCCAAACTGCATTACTTCACCGTTTTATTTTTATCATAATAATGTGAAATAAAATGATAATAGAGACGCAATGTCAAACGCACGGTCGATTAAACAGTGATGACAGTAGATGCTTAGAATTTTAAATGGACAATTTTATTTCAGGAAAGTTCATATTTTAACAGTGTGGCCCCAAAAGCAATTTTTGTTCATGCGTTTGTGGTTTCGTCAATTTTTGTTTTTTTAGTACAGTAAAAATAAAACGAAAAATGCAGAAAATCTTCATTCTTTTACCCATCATTTAACTGTCTATTTTTTCGACTGTAGCCTTTTGGGATTTTACAACTACCGAAACATTTCTCTCACCTAGCGTTAACCATTTGAATCCCAAGCAGACATCGGTTACCATGGAATTTTAATAAATAATTTCTACGATATAACAATGTTATTTTTGTTGTATTTAGCGAATGTACATAATGACATCTAGTTCTCTAATAAAATTTAAAAAAAAGCCATTGACGTGTATATTGCATTAAAAGAACGATATACGTATATGAACGTGTTGAGAGGGCAGACACATTTACATCGTGATTTATTACGAACGTATCAAATCTATTTTATGTTGGGCCAACCCTGATCGAAAACTAGAAAAAACATTATACTTAACAACACACAAAAAATACATTTCCAAAAATTTTTAACGCTTCTGAAAATGCGATATACACAAAAAAATGATTGAATTAGCATATAATTGGTAGAACTTCATTGTAACACAGTGAAAAATATAGCAATGTATTTTAGATCTATAAAATTTTATGAGATATAGTTGATAGTTATTTCGACTAACGCCTTCGTCAGAAATATCCAGTTGTTTTATGTCTAAGTTTTAATCGTTTAAAAAGATTTGCATGGGTAGTCATATCGGCTACTTTCAATTTATTGATTGAATTGATATTTACTTTGTAGAACTCCATTGTAACACGGTGCAAAAAATAGCAGTGTATTTTAGTTTTGACGAAGGCGTGAGCCGAAATAGCTATCAACTATATTTTTATTCTATTTTTTACACCGCGTTACACAAAAATACTTGTGATTTATATGTTATTTCCTCGATTTGTTGTCTAAATATTATGGTCCAGTCTCAAATATTATCCCGATTGACCGGCTTTGGTAGATAAATCTTTCTATCCAATACGATTTGTAAGTTTGAGCATTTAAAACCGATTTATTAACCAAAGAAATTGATGATGTAATGTATAGTTCGGTTAAATGTCTTATAATTTTCTTTAATATATGATAGAATTTCACAAGACGCAGTAAATGTTTTTTTTTATTATACTTTTTACGGTATTCAAATGGTTAATACACTACGGAACACTGTGTTACACTAACGTTTTCACTCAATCCCGATGATATTTTAATGTGTATAGATGAACTTCCCTGATGCTGTGAGCAAACGATTGGGGTCATGATATGTCAGTAACAACCAAAAGATGTTTCTTTTCAGCGCCACTGACGATATACAAATCACGCACGCGACGATTGGCATTTGACATTTATGCATTTTTTAAACACCTTGTCAATTGACATAACAGACATTTTGATAATAATCTTATTTTCTGAATAAAAATATCATCGAAGTCTTTTCTATCCTATGTCAATAAAGCAAGAGTTATTTGCAGCTATTTAAAACATACATTTTATATTACAGTCAGTTCTGTTGCATCCGTGTGATAGAATGCCTGAAGATGCCGAAAGGCGAAACCCGGCTCGTTGGTGACAAAACATGTGGAGTCGTACAAAGTTTTAACAATTCAAATTTGATATTGAAATCCCATCAAGCACATTCAGTCGATATCATAAATTAAACCGTTTATATTTGAATCGTGCATTTCGAAAACGCTACGACATTGTACCGACATTGATCAAAAATACGATTCTGAATAAATCATGTTCAATTTTGTCAGTTTTTTTCTTCTCTTTTATATTTATATGCATTAATTAATTTATGATACCGACTGAAGGTGCTTGACGAAATTTCAATATCAAATTTGAATTTTTACAACTTTTGCCACTAACGACCCGGGTTTCGCCTTTCGGCATCTTCAGGCATTCCATCACACGGATGCAACAGAACTGACGCACAATAAACAGTTAGCACTGTCTACATACCAAAGGTATTAATTACAGGAAAACACAGACTCCAAGGCAAGCACTGAATGGCAACTAAAACAAATTTAATAATATTAATCTGATCATAATTAACAAAATTGCACGTAATAATTTTAATCAACTATTAATCTAAGTTAATAAGTCATTCTCGAAAAGGTTTGACAACAAATAATAATCAACTATCGTTAAAATATAATTAGGGTTTTTTAAGATTTTTCAAGTAGAAACAAATAACCCTAGTGTATATACGTTGCTAACTGTTTATTTATATTATTCTAACGGTATCTTAGGATTTACCGGAAAAAAACGTATAATTCTAAGCGTTCCGTGAGTCGATAAAGTTTAAAGACAACTGATAAACGCTATAGAAAAAAAGCACATAATTCAAAATGTCTATCTGTACATATTTAATACAAAGAATTAACTAAATTTCTGCAATCATTTCATAGTATTGTCATATTAAAATTGTATTGTACAAAATAAAATATTTTTGCCAACATAACACATTTTCATTACCCCAAAAATTTTACGTCCTTATAACGTATTCAAATAAGGGTTATTTTTCATTTACGTTTGTCAATTTTTACAGCCCCTTTGTTATATATTATGCATATAGAATTGTTTTGTTGCCGATATGAGTTGTTATTTTTTTCCTCGCAATATGGAAAGGTGTTGTTTTTTTATTACACGTAAATTCATTACGACAGTGTGATCACGAAAATTCCTAGGTCATCAATAACTTCATAATAAATAAAAAAAACTACTTTTTGAATTCATTACAGACTTTTTATTATTATCAGTGGCGGTGTGAAATTTTGTGAAAACAGATTGTAAAAATTATTCGAAGCGTTACAAAAAAAAAAAAATATAAGCAAGTATTTTTTAAAACAAAACCGTTCTGTAACCTTTCTTGTACGAAAAGTTTCGTAATAAATATTTATATAAAAAAAAAAACAAATTAATTCCAACAGGTGCGGCCATGAGGTACTTTCATAGCACCACTGATATTTGCAATGCGGCCGCAGTAAATTTTCAAATAGTATATTCAATATTTTTCTATATTTATAAACACATATTTTTTTATTGATTGATTTGACATCTACTCGGTAGAACTCCATTATAACACTGTGAAAAATAGCAATGTATATTAGTTCTAAAAAATTTTTGTATTATATAGATGATAGCTATTTCGGCTTACACCCTCATCAGAATTGTGTTAAAACGTACATTTAATTATCTATATAGTATAACTGTATTGAAACTGTTCACAATACATCTTCTCTTCTATTTTAACATCCTAGTTTCAAATTTTGTAATAAAATTTGTTAAATTGATTTTATATATGTTTCGAAGAGAGTGTTAATCTGTTTTTTTTTTTTTTTTGAATAAACGTAAATAGAGAATAGGTAGTGTATTAAGATGATTTATTAAAAAATGCATTGACTTATCGTAATGGTCTGAGAAGCGGCGATAGATTTATATTTATTTGTTCACTGAGAATGTCACTGGACTGTTGAAATCTGTTAATTTCTGATTGTTTCAACTTTAGGCCTTTATTACAAAGATATAAACATGTGGGCACTGATTTTAAATTTATTTTATGCGTTCCTTTATGAGATGATGTGCAAATTGTGATTATACATTTTTTAGCTATTAATTAAGTACATAGCTTAAAAATTTTGTAGAGTTAAAATACGTTTCTATCTTTTCATTGTGACACAATTTCTTCGTCATTTATTTTCGAAACACTCGGTAAATGCCATTATTTGTTTGATCGCCAAACGAAAGTAAGAATGCGTTTACTTATTTCAATATGGAAAGGGGAAAAATACATATGAAAAAATACCATTTTGCTGGAAATCTGAAATATCAGTGGGCAGACAAAAGGGTAGAAAGAGTTTCCGACCCATGGATAAAATTTCATTCTTCATTATCGACATTGTAAAAAAGATACCCTATTATTCAACATTATATATATTATTTACATTTCAAATAACTAGGTACTGGTCTTATATAGAGTAGACCAGTGGTCCGCAACCGTTGAGCCAATTGTACATTCGTAAATTGAATTTCAACATCAAATTAAAATTGTCGAAACTCTGAATATTCCCACATGTTTTGTAACTCACGAATCACGTTTTGGTTTTCTTTCGGTATTTTCAGACAATATATCACACAAACGTAACTGTCTAGAAAATGGAATACAACAATAAGATATATATTTAATATTTGAAGTCACATTATCAGGCATATATTTAACTGTCAATTCCGTCACATCCGTGTGAAATAATGAAGATGCCGAAAGGCGAAACCCGAGTTGTAAAAGACCAAAAAATTGGAAATTTACTAGCATATAATTTGAATTGTTACAACTTTGTACGATTCCACATGTTTTGTCACTAACGACCCGGTTTCGTTTTTCGGCATCTTCAGGCATTCTATCACACGGATGCAACGTGGAATCGCACAAGGTTGTAACAATTCAAATTTCATATTGAAATTCCATCAAGCACCTTCAGTCGATATCATGAATTAAAGCATATAATTCTCTTATTACAATAAAATTTAAAAATGACCAATTTAATCTAGTGTAATTAAATTTCTTTTGAATTGAAATATGATTGAATTTTGGTATATAATTTGGAGTTCATATGACAACTCGTTCGTGTTGTAATTGTCGTAATTCTATAAGAAATTTATATTTTTTTCATCCGTTCTGTTACATCCGTGTGGTGAAATGTCTGAATATATCAAAAGACGAAACCCGGATCGTGAGCGAAAATTCATATAAAATTGTAAAAAGTCAATATATTGATTTAAGTTAGCTCTTCCATATGAATTTTCATTTTATTTAAGGACTATACAAGTTTTGGTCAATTTAATTAAACAGTCGTGTGAACAACCGCTGTAACAATACACGAAATGATTTATGTATTCAATTTTGTCTATAATTAACTGCCATCGTTTGATTTAATATGTCAATATATTTCAAGGAATTGTTCGTTACATTTCATTATTTTTATCAATTTAATGTATGTAAAATTATTATTGTATGTATGGTTTTTAAATGCAGTCAGTGTTTAATGCCATTATATTGTGCAAGCCAAACGTCAAATTATTTAAAATAAACGCGAAACCTACTACAGCGCATGCGTACGAACGCAATCTATATTCAAATACACCTGTTAAATAATGCGACAGCCAAATTGACAAGAACATAATGTTTTTATTCGTCCAGTTCGCGTACCAATTATTATTAAGCACTTCAATAGTCGAAACGACCCCTTTTTTACCAATGGATACAATGTGGTTTAAGCCTTAGAAGTAGGTAAAAATATTCGCTCTGCATATGGTGATAGAAAGGTAAGCGAATTTGCGACATGTGCAAAATTATCGATTTGTATTTATCCAACCGTAGTGGAACTTTCTTTGAGGGTTGAATAAAAAAAAAATGAACCGTCTGGTTGCACTATTTCGTTGAATATTATTTTGTTCTGTTTAGGTGAAAGCGTTGATTGCAGGGTCGAATTATGGTGCGTTACATCCTTTATAATCTTATAGTATGGTCATTACTTTTATAATATATTTATAAAATCTAGGCATGCGTTTTGGGTAATGCATGTGTTTAGCAAAACTGGTCCTAATCTTAAGAAAATATGGCTATATTACTAAATATTATATTATTTAAATAACGTTAAACTCACTACCATTAGCTACCGTGGCTCTCCACTTTTATTTAAAATTTAGCATGCGTTGCAATATCACTTAAAAAAAGAAAGTGTTTGTTTTTTTTCTCTCTGTTGCGTACACGAATAAATCAGAAGGCATTACGACGTGTGAGCAGGTCACATAAAGATTTTCATATAGTCCAGTGTTTTGCAATTAGCTAAACCGGCCTGATCTAATGGTTTTACTAAACGATGCCATCGTTTTTATTTGCCACTGCAACCAGTGTTTAAAGCATATCTTTTTTCCAAATTTAGGTACAATCAAATGACATCATTTGGACAGGGAGTGTTAAAACTTAAATAAAACAATTTGGTGTAATTAACGAACGTCTTTTACTCTTAAAAAATGTTTTTGATTTAAAAAAAATTTGGAGATTTCTTTGGCAAAAGCTATGACAATCAATAGTAAAATATCGACATATACCACGTGAAAGAGAGTGAGTTCAGACAATAACTATTTTTAAAGCGATCATTTTTACATGAGCTTACTCGGTTTACTTTCTCTCCGCTTAGGTAATAATAATTTCTAATTATTTTAATGAATTAAATAAGGTTCTTGTCAATTAGGCAGTCGCATTGTTTCCCATTGTATTACAATGTGAAATACGTACGCATGCGCTGTACATTTGGTTATTATTTCAAATATCACGGAAAGGTACGTTTACTGAGTTTTTAATTTCCCGATAGATTGTTTCGCTAATGCTACCCATGTTATTGATTGATTTAAAGCAGCGGTTTATCCTGAATTGCATTCGGGTAAACGAGCATAGTTCTGACGACGGCGTGAGCCGAAATAGCTATCAACTATATCTTAAAAAATAATAATTTAGTAGAACTGAAATACATTAGTATTTTTTTCACCGTTTTATAATAGAGTTCTACCAAGTGAATGCCAATTCAATCAATAAACTTATTTAAAATATTTAGAAGTACGGCTTTTGAATTAAAATAGTTTTCTTGGCTCTATTAATTAATTTCAAAACGAAACGTATGAAACAAAACATAACGTGCAATAAAAATTAGTTAAACATTAAATCGACAAATAAAGGTATTCATCATTATTTAAATGTATTTCTTGGCTTTGTATTCACAGTAACCAATTCGTTTCGTGTATTGCTACAGTTGTTAACAAGCGCAAACGTTGATTTAGCGAGTACCTAAATAATATAATTTCTTGGTTCGCTTCTGGTAGACATGTTGATTTTTTGCATGCGTAATGTGTACCTCCTTAAAATACATTTTTTGCTATTATTGTCAAAAGAAAACGGCAGGTAAAATATTCAAACCTTTCTTTACCTGAATTTTTTGTTGATATAACCATGCAGTATGTGAATTGCACGTGCTCTTTCAAAGCTCTTTCGTTCATATAATATTTACTATATGAAAGATGACAGATGATATTAAATATTTTTAGAAATCCAATGATTCGTATTATCAGTGGTTATACTAGTGCGTGAAGAGTATAAAACGGTTAGCAATAGAAAAGGATTTTAGTATTAAAAACAATATAAAGTTAAATATTTATATTGATTGAATTAGCATTCACTTGGTAGAAATCCACTATATCACTGTGAAAAAAATAGTAATGTATTTTAGTTATACAAAATTATTATTTTTTAATATATAGTTGATAGTTATTTCGACTTACACCCTCATCAGAACTATGTATTAAACGTTCATTTACTTATCTATATACAGCTGTGTAGAAAAGGTACACAATACATTTTCTCTCCTGTTTTAACGATCTAGCTTGTTTCGTGCTTGCAATAAAACTAAAAATTGTAAATGAAACTAAAAAGGCGGCTATATCAATATTGATTTGGCATTTACTTTGTGTAGCTCCATTGAAACACGGTGGAGAATTAGTGATGTGTTTTAGTTATATAAACGTTGCACACTCTCTCAGTTGGCGTCTTATTTGTATTGAGTGAAGTTGACAAGTGTCGCCGCCATCTTGTATTTATATAAACTCATACCTCGATTTACGCAGTAGTTACGTTTTTTAAAGACCCGTGTTAATAGAAATCGCGTAAAAAATAACCACAAAAAAAATAATAGTTTCCATTACATAAAAAAAAAGCTGTTTAAATTTACTGATAGATTTTACTTTTAATGCGTTAACTGTCACTTCGTAGTGGAAATGCCTTACATTTTAAATACATAAAACACATTTTTCTAGTACTATTTCCACAATTTAATATTAAATTAGTTGATTTGATATTTAAGTTAAAGTAAGTGAAGAAATGTACACCGTTAATATTTATTGTGTATAAGTTCTGTCGCATCCGTGTGATAGAATGCTTGAAGATTCCGAAAAGCGAAAGTCTGGTCTTTGGCGAAAAATAACAAGATATTGAAATTACATTAAAAACATTCAGTCTACATCATAAATAAATTATAATATTTTTTTGCATTGATCGATTAAATACGTTCGCCGCACATTTTTTAATAAAATATTGATTGAATTGGCATTTACTTGGTAGAATCCATTATAACACGGTAAAAAATAGCAATGTATTGTAATTCTACATAGTTGATAGCTATTTCGGCTACGCCTCATCAGAACTATGTATTAAACGTTCATTTACTTATCTATATACAGCTGTGTAGAAAAGGTACACAACACATTTTCTCTCCTGTTTTAACGACCTAGCTTAAGCTTTCTTGCTAGCAATAAAATCTGACAAATTTTAAAAATTGTAAATGAAACTAAAAAGGCGGCTATATCATAAAAAAATTGGTTTGTTACAACTTTGTATGATTCCAAATGTTTTGTCAATAAAGACCAGTGTTTCGCCTTTCGGCATCTTTAGGCATTCTATCACACGGATGCAACAGAACTGATATCACTTCTCATCACTTTCATACTCAATTTTTTTAAATTTTTTCTATATTACCATTATGATCGCGATGAATTAAGCCAGAATTTCCTGATCTTTAAAAAATAAAAAACAAAATGGGACCAAACGTCTTCAAAAAACTGATATTTTTTCAATATCTTGAAACATTATTGTCTTCAAAAAAAGATTAAAATTATTACAATTGTCGACTGATTGAACAATTCTTATGTAAGAGGTGAAATACAATGAACGAGAGTGATTGAGCTGTGCATTTTAAATTAATATACCACAGTTACTTAATCTTTTTACATCCGCGGACCACCAAAAAATCCAAAAATGTTTTACGGACCACCATTACAGGATTAAAATAATAAAAATTCAGATAATTGACTTTTCATTCAAAACAAATAATTTTACAAGATCGTATGTTGATATAACAATATTCAAGTATATTAAGATAGACAGTAACAAAAAAAGTTTTGCCGAAAGGCGAAACCTGGGTGAAAAACATGTGGAATCGTACAAAGTTATAACAGTTCAAATTTGATATTGAAATTACATTAAGCACCTTCAGTCGATATCATAAATACCTCTTAATGTTTTCGACATACACGATTCAATTTTATTGATGGATGAAATTATTACGCAAAAATCGTTTTACTCGATAACGCCAACCGTTGAAAATTTTACACGTGCATTTATGTCGAACAGAGGCGTGAAGACACGTGTTTTGCGACAGTCACCACGTGTGAACAAGACACCATTAGTGGACGACCATTAAAAACTGGATAGATAGAGGAAATGGAATAGCTAAGAGGAAAGTGTGATCACGGAAACGATCCGAGGTCCCGGGATCGCAATCCCGTGGGACCCCGGTTCATTAGCTACTTACGCCAATTGTGAATACCCCGAGTGTCCGCGATGGCTCTCAAATTTTGTATACTGTGGTGCTTTTGAAATAGTTATATTTTTGCAAATACAACTATCGGCAGATATGTGTTCCAAAACTTTGTCCTTTAGTAAAGAAACTTACAAAAAGGTATTCTGCTTAACAAACGTTCAAGGTAAAAAAAGTACAAGGCACGTTTTTTTTAATTTTTCATTTAAGAAATTAACCCTTTGAGGAGTATTGTGATGTCTTTTATCAATTGCAAGTTCCGTATTTTTTGTTTAATAATTATAATTTCTTCAGATATTCATGCTGCACATATCTGTCAAAAATTTTAAGCAGTCGGGCTTACATTTTTTATTTGTTTCAAATAAATAAAAGTATTTTACGAAAAAGAAATTACACTTTTCATCATGTATCATAAAATTTACTGTCTGTTCAACCGCTTTCTTTCTAGGAATCAGTGTCAATATCGAACTATGTTTACTCAGACTGCAATTATTTTTTTAGGCTCAAACTAAAGTAATTGTTTCTAGAAAATTCATAGTGAATAAATTTATTTACATATTTTACTATGCATTTCTCAATTCTACAACTTTATTTACTACGTGATATAATAATAAACATTCTTTCTAGATTGAACCACAAAAGAACCGCATAATTTTATATGAAGTGTAAAAAAAACATTTAAAATAAACCAAAAAACTTATTTCGTAAAAAAATAGCTCACTACTCAGCGGGTTAAATAAATCCTTTTATTTTTCTGCCCGTCCCTAATGCGGAGCATATAGCCTCGAAATGAAAGTGTCTTAACATAAATATGTATACGAGAACTTATTGTTAATCGGTTGATCAAAATCTTGTTTTAATTTATGATAGTAAGGCATACTAGAACAGGATTAATGGTTTGCTGAAAGTGAAATGGGATTACTTAAATATATTAAAAGAAAAACTTATGATATCGACTGAGGGTGTTTGATGAAATTTCTATATCACATTAAAATAGTTGAACTGTTAAACATTTTTAAGTGTGCTGTCACTTACGACTCGGGTTTCTCCCAGGATGCATGAAGATTCCAAAAGGCGAAACCAAAAACATGTGGAAATTTACAATGTTTCAACAATTTAAGTTTGAAATGAAAGTTATTCGTATTAGGTCTCAAACCAGTGAAATCTGTAATGAAAGGCAACAACATTGACCACTACACTACGAATCCTAAAAATAGTTCATCAATAATAAAAAATAGCCTTACAATGTTTCTCGTGCTGTTTTTATTCATATTCTATCATATATAGGCCTCCTTATAAGGTGACTTGAAAAATCTCTTTTTTACGGGAACTGCTTGTTACGTTTGCTTTGTTAAAAGCAATAATATACAATTATAATACTACTGTGATAGGACAAACGGTTATTTAATTATGATTAGTTAATCAGGATTGCATGGGCGAGGCGAAGATTTAATGCATCTCAAACATTCATACCTTTGAGCACGAATTCATTTATCGATTGGAAAAGTCTCAAACCTGCTAACATAACTTATCAGCAGGAATAAAAGCATAATTATAAAATAATAACGGCATTTTGAGAAACGCTGTACATTTCTTGGCCTGGAATTAAAGGTTGATTTTCCAGTTCCATAGATCAATGTTTAAATATGCAGCAGCAAATTCCGCGGGGAATTCCTTCATATTTCATATTTAAAAATATAGTTTCGCTTGTCACTTTAGTCCATATTAAAATATCGCTATGTCTAAATGATCGAATGATTTAATTTTATTTTAAAGCATGCTTTTTAAAATATATATATATATATTAAGCAGTGCAGTCATTGATCTTTAATTTAATGCATATAAATAGGAAAAGTGAGAAAAACCTGACAAAAATAAACTTTATTTAGTTGTCGATGTCGAGTCATGTCGGCCAATGTAGATTTTTTTAACAACACCAAAGCTCTATAAAAATGATTTATGATATCAAGTGAAGGTGTGTGATGAAATTTAAAAATCAAATTTGAATTGTTACAACTTTGTAGCCTTTCGGCAACTTCAGGCATTCTATCACACGGATGCAACAGAACTGAAATAAACAGTTAGCATTGTCTAAATACTAAAGTTATTAATTACAGGAAAACACTTTCCCCAGACAAACTGCAAATTACAGCTAAGACAAATTTAATAATATTAATCTAATCATAATTAACAAAATTGACATGATAATTTTCACTAACGATTAATCTTGTTAATGAGTCATTCTTGAAACGGTTTTCCAACAAATATCAACAATCAACTAACATTAAAATATAAATGGTTTTTTTTCCCTTTTCATATAGAAAATACCTACTATCAAACATCTAGTGGAGAAACATAATAATTTAAGTTGTAACAATTTAAATTCCATCAAGCACCTTCAGTCGATATCATAAATTATGAAATCATAAAATTAACTTATGTCTTATACATAATATTAAAAAATCAGTGTTTCAAATGTCAATTAGTGTAGTTTATGCCAATTAGCCCAAGCATTTGGCAAATTTTTTTCATGATTAATGACCCGGACGACCGTCCACCAAAACGGTGAGCTTCCTGTTTGTGTTTTTGCTCTATTTACATTTGTACGAACGTATTATGTGTGTCACTTATAGCATAGGCTCCCAACATTTTTCGGGTGGCGACGCTTTTTCATTAAATCCATGTGACCCGCGATCCCCCATACAATCAAAGAGCATACAAAAAATAATAATATTTTTTAGTTGACCGTATAAGTTGGCCAGCCCCAGGTTTGGAACCTATGGCTTATAGTATCCGAAGACACCCATTCGCACGGTTAAAAAAATACCAATGTATTAAATTTTTACAAATATTTTAAGAGATATTGTTGATAGCTATTATATTTCGGCTTACGCCCTCGTTATCATAGCAATCTCTAACTACCCTTTAAGAAGATATCTCTAAGTCTATAATTATCCAAGAGCATTTAAATAATGATAGATTATTGTTTCTTGTAAAATCCATTCATCAAAGACTTATGATAGCTTAATTGATAAGGACAATTGACTGTCATTATTATTGAATCAATAGTTCTGAATGTTATTTTAGTTTTATATTTGGATCAAAGCTAGTCTTACAACAAGTGTTTTTTCTTTCGTAGTTAATTCCTTTTGTATATAACTGATGCGCACTGTTTATTGTGTGTCATTTCTGTAACATCTGTATGATAGAATGCCTGAAGATGCTGTAAGGCAAAAACCTGGGTCGTTAGGGACAAAACATGTGGAATCGTGCAATGCTTGAATAATTCAAATTGAATGGTGATATTCATCGTCAGGCGTTCTCGACTGTATTTTTGACTATAGTTCTATAATAAATGTATAATAATATGACTCTATAGTTTAACTATTTCTGGCGATGGCGTGAGCCGAAATAGCTATCAACTACATCTTGAAATATGTAGAACTAAAATACATTGCTATTTTTTCACCGTGTTATAATGGAGTTCTACCAAGTGAATTCCAATTCAATCAATGGATTCATATTGTTGGTCAATGTCGGAGTTTGCTTTATTATCATGGAGTTCAACCAAACATATGCTAATGCAATAAAAAAAATATTTTCAACTCCCTCTTTTGGCGCACATTAATCAATGTAATATGACATATTTAGCAAGAATTTCGCAGCTGATTCCTGTCATTTTTTTACAACTGAACACTGCTCCATTGTCAATGCGCCAGAAGCAATACCGGTCATCAGTGGCCGATAATCGTTTTTTTTTTTTTATCGAAATCGTTTTTTTCCGGGTCATAAATTTCGACCATTGGCTCTTATTGTCCGCGCTTGATCTTTTTGTGTGACGGGCGGACGCTAGCAAAAAAGGGGCCAGTTTTTTTGAAATCGACGAGTGTCGCTAGAAAGAGAAACTTGACCAAAACGCAGCTGAATACACTCGACTGGCATTTGACAGTAAGGAGCCACCAAAACGTTAGGTAATCAAAACCTTACTTTAAATTTAAATTGTTATAACCAAGAGATTCATGTGTGAGAAATGTGTGACTATTTATTCATTCAACTACAGTTGCGATTAGAATGTTTACAGATCGATCATTATAACTTGGCCTTTAGCGAAGGCGTAGGCAGTCATGCAAAGAATGTTATATCATTTATTACTATAAAATTGTTGTTGATTAAATTGGTTTTTTGATTTGAATTGTTACAACTTTGTGCGATTGTTTTGTCACTAGCGACCCGGGTTTCGCCTTTCAGCATCTTTAGGCATTCTATCACACGGATGCAACACAAATGATATAATTTCTCATCACTTTCATACTTTTTTTTTATATATATATAACCATTATGATCGCGATGAATTAAACCAGTCCTGATCTTTAAAATAACAAAATGGGGAACGTCTTTTAAAAAATATTTTTTCTATATCTTGAAACATTATTGTTAGATTTAAATTATTAAAATTGTCGACTGATTGAACAATTCTTATATAAGAGGTGTAATACAGTGAATGAGAGTGATTGAGATGTTCAATTAAAATTAATATACCACAGTTACTTAACCTTTTTACATCCGCGGACCACCAAAAAATCCAAAAATGTTTTACGGACCACCATTACAGGATTAAAATAATAAAAATTCAGATAATTGACATTTCATTCAAAACAAATAATTTTACAAGATCGTATGTTGATATAACAATATTCAAGTATATTAAGATAGACAATAACAAACAAAAAATATAGCGTAAAAATCCAAAGGAAAATATAAAATTCGATTGTTTCGGCTAAACCAAAAATCTCTGCGGACCATCGGTTGAGAAACTATGTAATATACTATTCGATTGCGCCCTGTTATTTAGAAAATTTTACATTTCACATCAGCTATAATACGTAGTTAAATTTGATATTTTTCTTGACTAACCTTTTAAACGTCCCTCAACATGTATTGAATTTCAAATATATCGATAAGTACTAAATATGTTAAAAAAAAACTGGTGTCCAGCATTGAGAATTCTCTTGCATTTCCTTTTTATCCTTTTTTCCTAGAACAGCAAAATCAAAAGGGACTTTATTTTTTTTAACGAAACGCATGCCATGTGTGGGTTTTCAATTTAGACCAGCTGCTCTCAACATTCCGTTGCGAAACGAAATTGTAAATATTGTTTTATATAACATTTAGAACATGACACACATACATTTTAATAACACGTCACATCACAGCACATCGGTTGCAATACATATTGATATACATTGTATGTAGCGGTGTTGAAGATGTACATGATAATTCTGATGATGGCGTAATCAGAAATAGGTATAAGCTAGAATGTAGAACTAAAATACATTGCTATTTTTTCACCGTGTTGTAGTGAAGCTCTACCACGTAAATGCCAATTCAATCGATAAATTTTAATTGTTTAAGCTTTGTACGATTCCGCATGTTTCGTCACAAACGGCCCGGGATTCGCTTTCGACAACCTGAGGCTGTGTCGGCAAAACCGTCGGTGGTATTGTATACGTGTGATATGATAGAATGGTGGTCGTTAGTGACAAAACACGCGGAATCGTACAAAAATTCAACAATTCAAATTTGAGCAACATATGGTGGTTTTATTTAATTTATCGATTGAATTGACATTTACTTGGTAGAACTCCATTACAACGCGGTGAAAAATAGCAATATGTTAAATATATAGCTTAAAGCTATTTCGGCTTACGCCATCAGAATTATCGTGTACCTTTTCAACACCGCTATTTACAATATATATTGAAACCAATATGTTGTGATGTTAAAGATATCATCAGATCATTTGATAGTGCTCAAGATGAGTGAAACCGGTCCTGATCATAAAATATATTGCGGAAACAGTATAAACAATTGTTTTCATAAATTTATAACATCGATTCGAAAGGCGCACCTAGGGTCGTTAGAGACAAATCATGTGGAATCGTACAAAGTTTCCACAATTAAAATTTGAAAATGAATTATTCACTCAATTACGAGCACAGTTAAATGTTTCACGCTGAGCGAATCGCAAATATAACATTATGACGTGTGTATTTGAAGCGTTATAGAACCGCTGATTTAGTCAATGTTATTTTTAAGCGACGGCAAAAAACCAAAACGAAATCTGCAAACCATTGATGTTAATGTCGGACTTACTAAAGTACTAAGCATGTCATAATCTCCATGGCTTACAAGAAAAATCTGCAATATTTTTTTAGACAAAAAAACTTTGACAATCATCCCTTCCAGATGTTTTACGATTGACAATGAAGCAACCGCAAAATTTATGACTTGTTTTTTTAACGATTTGTTATTTAAGGCAATGATTTATAGCTTTTATTTTTGTTAATTAATTTGTGACTCTATTAGCCCCGGCAACAATTTGGTAAATCAAGTTTTGTGCCATGATTATTTTTGAACAAACGATATTTTTTTAAAGTGTTAGAACTGTAGAAATTTTCGATAAAATAAAATGAAACTTTCAGAAACCGTTTAAAACATTTCAAAGATTGATATCAGTGTAATAAAATTGCCAAAATTTTCCCCTGTAGAGAGCTACACGACATTTTTTACACCTGTGCCTAGACTCATTATTTTTTTAAATTACAAAGTTTTGCCTACTCTGGCAATAGTCTGCGCTCACTAGGTGAAAAACCGCTACCTTAGGGCTTATATTTCTTACTGTGTATTTCCTCTTGTATATATATATACAATATAAATCGTTTGTTATATCTCATTCGTATGATAAAATGCCTGAAGGTACCGTAAGGTGAAACGGGTCGTGAGTGACAATATATGTCATCTCATTTTTTTACTAATTAGAAATCATCAAGCTGCGTATTTATAAGAAACATAATACAAGTAGTCCTCGACTTACGACGGTTCGACTTAAGGCCATTCGCACTTACGACCAAAAAATAGCATTACGCTTTAATAACTAAAATTAGTTATGTTTTTTTAAAGACTACTACTGCTTCTTCCACTTCTTATGATGAGCCAATGGATTGTACTTATATAAGTTCAGATGACGAAAGATTTTAAATATTAATGAAGTATGTATTTTATTTTGTATTAATAAATAAGTATAAATTTAACAATAAAAAATATAAACAAATATACATGTAATTTATGATTTTGAATGAAGATGCTTGATAGAATTTCAATATCAAATTTGAATTGTTACAACTTTGTACGATTCCACATTCCGGGTTTCGCCTTTCGGCATCTTCAGGCACTCTATCACAAGGATGCAACAGAACTGACGTAAAATATACAGTTTAACTTAAGCCCGGGTCGTTAGTGACAAAACATGTGGAATCGTACAAAGTTGTAACAATTTAAATTTAAAAAAATTAAATACACATGTCTTATTTTAATATGTAAGTACATATATACTTTGTATGAAATTCGACTTACGGCCAATTCGGCTTACGATCAAAGTCTAGGATCGTATCTAGGTTGTAAGTCGAGGATAACCTGTACATAATAAGTACGTATATCTTTAAAAATATTTGTTGATGTTACAGTTGACCAATCTTTAATGGCTAATTTGCTTCTGCTTTTTGTTAGAAAGCATTTGAATATTTGGTTCAATTTGACTTTATTTGCGTTTTATCAGTCAAACGGCCGCACGATAATAGACAAAAGGCCGCAGGTTCCCCAAGCTTGGCGTTTTGTTTCCACTTCGAAAACACAAACAATGAAATAAGCCACAAGTTCTATTTTTGAATTGTTTCCCGCTCTGCCATTGGTTTTTAGAAATCATTATTTCACTCCCTTCCGAACGTTTTGTGTGGTTAAATTTCCATACTAAAATTCGAAAATAGAACATTTTTTAGTATTCCATTTTTAAACAGAGCATGCTAGGGGAGCATAGACACCAATCACAAAGAAAGACGGTTCGTTGTAAAATCGTAAATACTTTTATCCACCCATAAACAAATATTATCGTTGATTTTCTATCAGTGGTTTTTAAGAAAAAAGAGGAAAGAAATATGTAGAAACCCAGATCGTTAGTGACAAAACATGTGGAATCGTACAAAGTTTTAACAATTCAATTTCGATATTGAAATTGATTACATAAATTGTACAATTTTTTTATTGAATAAATTAAATATTATTAAAATTAATGGATTTCTACAAAGTAAATGGTAATATAATATAATCAATTAAGGCGTTGTTATTGTGTCATTCTACAACGCATTTACGACACACCATAATAAACACTAAAAATTCAAATACTGCTTACACCCGGGCCTCGTATAACACGGTTATATGGTTCCACAAAAACATCATGTCAACATACATATCCGTGTTATACAAAGTTTGAAGTTTGTAAAATATTACGGTTTGCGTTCTAAAATAAAATCGATGTTCATAATTTTTTTAAATAAAAAAATATACATTTACATATTAATTGAAAGAAACTTTAATAAAAATAATATACCATTCATTTATCATCGCATTCACTTAGAATTCTATATTTTTTACTTTTTTTCCAGATCGGTCGTAAATAAATCGTTAATCGCTGCTTTTAGCGTATAAATAAATCGTTACGTATTCCCTTATAAGGTTCCAAAATATTTTTAATTCCCTCTTGAATTTCAAACTGTTCCAACATAAGACCATTATCAATATTAAAAAATTCTAATTTATTAGCCAATTCCGTTTTTATTGTCTTTAATGTGAAACATGTAGCTACTTCGTTGCAACTGCTTTCCGAGTCGTTAATTGTTCTATTCATTCAATATTTCATTTTAATTCGATTTTTTCCCTCAAATCGTGTAGTATAAAAATTTGTCGCAATTTATACATTCGCGTTGTGTAAATCCGTGTTATACGAGGTCTAGGTGTCCTTATATACGCTGTTTGAGTGTAAATATTTACCTACCGTTATTCATTTTTATCTTTTTATTCCCAAGCTGCGTTTATCGCTAAGCAAACTGCGTTTATTTCGGTATCGTTTTTTATAGCCATGAGGGGACTCGACAGCCAATCAGAGGCGAGCGCGGTTTTTTTTACACCGCATTGGAATCATTGTGTTCTTTTTTCAAACGGAGGGCCGCTATAATATTTGAACATTAGTGGGGTTTTTTCGTTCTATTTTTAAAAACCGTATTCTCTTGAGGGGAGATTTATCAGCCAATGGAAATAAGCCGCGACCTTTTTTAAATTTAGAACATTTTTTTATTCCAGTTTTGACAGCCAACCGCATGATTGCTTTTAGTATGAAAGGAGTGGATAAAAATTCACGCCCCTCTTAAATTGTAACTAGTAACATATTTTGAATATATATAGTTTTGTAGAGTATATCTATAAAAAATTGACTAATTAGTATAAGTCCAGAAAGACTATATAACAGAAGAACAAAACTATAATTTAAAAATATAAAAATTGAGGAAGCAAGCGTACAAGATTAATTCTATAACTGTACTAATAAGTATAAGTGAATTAATTTACACCAATATGCATAATCTGATTTGTAATAAAATATTTTTTTTTCTAAACGTGATTTCCAACTATTGAAAAAGTCAGCATGTATGATAAAAAGTCAACTGAATAAAGCATGGGTTCCCAAACTTTTCAGGTGGTGACCCCTTTTCATAAAATCAATGTGAACCCCCCATAAAATCCAAAAACATGCAAAAAAAAATTATGTTTAACCGTATAACACGGTGAAAAAAATAGCAATGTATTTAAGTTCTACAAAATTATTTTTTATTTCTTAAAATATAGTTGATAGCTGTTTCGGCTCACACCATCGTCAGAACTATGCTTAAACTAACATTTGCTTATCTTTATATAGCTGAGCTGAGCTGAGTGAGCCGAAATAGCTATCAACTATATTTTAAAAAATAAAATATAATTTTGTAGAACTAAAATACATTGTTATTTTTTCACCGTGTTATAATGGAGTTCTACCGAGTGAATTCCAATTCAATCAATTAACCGTATAAGTTGGCGACCCCCAGGTTGGGAACCTATGGGATAAAGCCGTGATTAGTACAGTAAAAGGCATGAAGATACCGAAAGAGAAATCCCTGGTCGTAAGTGACAAAGCTTAATTGTAATTGGGTGTAGTTTTAATAATTCGAATTTAATATGTTAAATATTATATATAGTTATCAAAAAAAATAAAACAGTTATTATCAACCATTTCTATACCCGTAAGCCACTATTATATATATGTAAGTATTATGGAAGCTTTTATACCCTACTTACGTAAACAATGGCGTAAAGATAAACGTGACCATTGAAGTAAGTAATAAAAAATAATAATATTTTCCTCTGAGAAAATCGTAGGCTTGGATTTTTTGCCGTGCTGGCTTTACGTATTCTCTAAATTAATGTTGATTTTGGTTTATTTGCTATCAATTTATGGCGGGTCAACTGAAAGAATCACCCAAGTCACAACAAACGTAATAAATATATACTGTAATAAATGATTATCAACGCGAAATTGAGGGACCGAAACATTTTACTAACCCATTTCCCGTTCATCAATGAGTCACATATATGATATTCCGATATTGAATATTTAAAAAAATAGTTTAATCGTGTTCGTGTTAAGAAAACTTGTGAACATGAATTATTTGTTCTTCAAAAGCAGTGTCTGCCAAACTGTGTTCCGCATTGCATAATGCATATATTTTTAATTTTTCTTTAATTTTAAATCAATCAGTATCTAAACTATTATTTTTTCTTGATTCGTTCTAAAAATCAATTGCATCTTTTTAAATTATAACATTACTACTAACAATGTAAATTAACGTTTTTAAAATATTTTAAAAAAGTGTTAACAACACAACGATTACTTTTTTTTTTTTTTAATTTTACGTGGAGTAAAAAAAAGTTTGGTAAACACTGTTGAAAGTGTAAAGCCAGCCTGCTAATGAGGATGCCACTGGGAAGAGCATTAGCAATATTCGGCTGTATTGCTTTAACAGTGGGACAAATACGCATTTTAAATGTTTTAAATATAAAAACACATTTATTTCAATACTATAATATTTCCATAACATATTTTCACTATCAGAACCTGGAACGATATTTAGTTGATCAGAGTAATGCTGGAAAACATATATAAATATATTTATTAAAATTATTTCAGATATGTATTTAAATGGCTGTTAGTCTTAGAGCAGTGGTTTTCAACCTTTAAGCTATTACACCTCCCTATTTTTTCTCTCCACCCGTCACTACACGTAATTTGTTTACAGACACGTTTTAAATAATACTATCTTTTATTACAAAACACATACTGAAATTTTAAATAATAATAACACATTTTTTAGTACTTATTATCAGTTGATAATACTAGTGATGATCGAAATCGGTCCTGATCATAAAATGTTTTGTGGAAATATTACTGAAAATGAGATTTTATTATTTAAAGTAACATGTCTTTTCATTCAAGAAGTGACAGTTAACACCTTAAAGAATTTTGTCTGAACTTGCATGGTTGACTTCCTTTCAAATTTCCAATGTTATCCTGTATAAATATTTTCTACGTTGCAAGAGTATTAAAATTATAATTTGTATATTTGTGATAAATATATATGTATATGTATGTATCAAAAAATATACTGTCAGATAAGAAACTTTGTTTAAATAATATGTATTAACTTCTTATTAAAATTATCTAAGATTATTTACTGTAACACGGTAAAAAAATATTGTAGCAATGTATTTTAGTTCTACTTTTTTTTTTTTATATAATATATATTTGATAACTATTTCAGGTCACCCTATCATCAGATAGTTCTGACGGAGGCGTGAGCCGAAATAGCTATCAACTATATCTTATAAAAAAATAATTGTAGAACTAAAACACATTGCTATTTTTCCACAGTTATCTTATTTTTATTTACTTAGTTATCGGTTCTCCATTTTTGGAAAATTTAGAAAGTCCTGGCTATCGTCTATCTCCGGTACAAAAAGGTTACTTTTAACATGTTATAAAGTACACAACGTTATACCCATTGCCACCGCCGTGGCTTCTCATTATTTTTATAGAGTGTATCAATATATTATTTACTGTCTTTGATGGTTCTGCCCTGGATTCTATGTTATGTTTTATGGACTGGGTGGTCGCCCATTGCACAATATCTGTTTCTTGACATCTAATATTCCATTTGCGAGAAACAATATTGGGAAAAATATTTTCCCCATATCCACTAAAAGTAAATAGGGAAAATTCGCTTTGCTAAAACAAAGATTTCCCATTAATATAATGATAGACCTACCTACCCCATCCCATTTCGTTTTATTTAATCGAGACACCGTTTTTTTCGCTTCAAACATTATGTCCACAGCATTCATATTTTTTTGTATAACATATTTTTATTGATTGAATTGGCATTCTCTTGGTAGAACTCCATTAAAACACGGTGAGAAAAATAGCAATGTATTTTGGTTGTACAAAATTATATTTTTAAGATATACATGATAGCTATTTCGGCTCACGCCACCGTCAGAACTTGCTTAAACGAACATTTTCTTTTATATATATATATATAGCTGTGTAGAAAAGGTACACAAATCATCTTCTCTCTTATTTTAACGACCTAGATTGTTTCTTATTTCTATTGATTTCACATAATATAAATTAAAACTCAGCGCCAAAGTGTTTGCACCTTTGTAATAAAGGTCGCAAGATGACGGCCATAGAACATCTGGAAATCAATAGGTACCAACTATCACGAAGGATTCTTAAAGAAAAAACTAATATATATCGATCACCATTGCTTAATCCTCTTCGGGGTGCTTCTTTTTTGTTTTCGTAATAGACCATTTCCGTGCCATATGTAAAATTATTGATATAGCCGTCTTTTTAGTTTTATTTACATTTTTATGTTTTATTGCGAGCAAGAACAAGGTAGGTCGTTTAAACATGAGAGAAGATGTAACGTTATACCAATTGCCACCGCCGTTGCTTCTCATTACTCTTATAGAGTGTATTCCGCATTGCAACAACTTTATGCACCTTTCAATTTTTTGCTTGGAATATTCAAACAAAATCCCTCAAGACTTGGTTACATGCAATCAAATGTTGTACCGTTTTCACATGTTTTATCGGTAATGGTTCGGGTTTTACCTTTCGGTATTTTAAGGCATTATAACACACGGATGCAACGGATGTGATAGAATGCCTGCAAATGCCGTAAAGTGAATCTCAGGTTGTTAGAGACAAAATATGTAGAATCGTACAATTTCAACAATTTAAGTTAAATTTTGAAATTTCATCAAGCAAATCCAGTCGATATCATAAGTGATAAAAAAATTAATTAAGTATTTATTAATTAGTGATTTTACTAAAGAATTGAATCAATTTGTCAAAGATAAAACCATATCGGCATATTCGTCGGCTACAATCTATACAGAATTGAATATACATTTATAAAAACGCGTTATGTACATTATTGAGAAATGTGTCGGTTTTGAATCACAATTTTTTTATGTTGACTTTTGGTGTGCCGTCAAATTTTTGGAAAAAAAAAACATTAATGTGCTGTGGAAGACAAAAGGTTGTCGAGCAC
Source organism: Himalopsyche japonica (assembly GCA_028555115.1). Classification (NCBI taxonomy): domain Eukaryota; kingdom Metazoa; phylum Arthropoda; class Insecta; order Trichoptera; family Rhyacophilidae; genus Himalopsyche; species Himalopsyche japonica. Next base: position 1,902,242 of record JAHFWJ010000163.1, read on the forward strand.
TGATATAAGAGGTGTGTAGGAAAGTATCAATAACATCATAGATATAATGAAATCCCACGCCTTTCTAAATAAACCCATTAATCGATCCAGAAACCAACGAATGAAGATACCGGGAACACTATCCTGTGATCCCGCAACTGATTGGAAGCAAGTCCGATCAATTGGTTCCATTAAGCCGTTTTTTTTTTAAGTTTTTGCTTCGCGAACTACCTTGTTACGAATTAATTTTTAAAAATAAGACAGGCCTAGTGATTAGCTAATCGCTCTTGTTTTGCCACCTTCCAGTATCAGGTGAATTTTTTACATCATATAAATCATCGCATTCGAGTAGAAATACATAATTTTGAATAATAATAATGTTTTGAGAACTTATTTACACTATACATTTTATAAACATGACCGGTTTCGCTTAACGCGAGCATTATCAGCTGAGTAGCGCGATTAGTAAAACCGGTCCTGATCATAAAATATATTGTAGGGAAAAAGTATTTAAAAAATCGTTTTTATTATTTAAAATAGCATGCCTTTTCATCATAAAGTGACAATTAACACCTTAATAGTGAGATATATATATATATATATAATATATTAAATTTGATAAAATATTATATTATTTGACATTAATATAAAACTACATTTTTGACCGTTCTGTAGATTTTGTAATGACAGCCATAATGAGCGCACGTATGTTTACAAAAATAAAATTAAATTATCAAAATAATATGCCGAGGTAAATAAATAAACAAAAAAACGTTTTGAATATGCCCATCAATATTGATGTTTGATGCTTTCAATTGGCCATAGACAATCTGGTGACATCACTTCCCGATCGGCTGCCATTTTGGCGTAAAATGGCGCGGAAGTGAAAATGATATGGCCATTCGCGTTGTGCGCTGAGCAAAATAAATATTGACGAGTAAATATTTTGATTGGGGTGGCAATGTCGGAGAAGGGGTGAGGTAGAGAAGCAAATGGGTCAGAAAATAAAAACAAAATAATTCATATATATATATATATATATATATTTGCTAGGCACGTTGAAGTGGTTAAATGTCTGATAAATGATAATTCACAACTGTGCTATTTCGGCGCAACCATCGTCCGAACTATGTTTGAACGAACATTTACTTTTCTATGTATACCTGTGTAGAAAAGGTACACAATACATCTTCTCTCCTGTTTTAACGACTAAACTTGTTTCTTGCTCGCAATATTAGTCACCGTGTTATAATGGAGTTCTACCTAGTCAATGCCAATTCAATCAATAAAGACAACATTTTTCTTTGATCTATCATAATATTATATAATACGAATTTAGCTGAATATTTATGATTAGGACAGGATCTACCCATATCAGACAATTTAAACTGAGTATGCTAAAATTTTGTTTATGCTAAGGATTTGTAAACAACACATAATGACATGTATTCAATAAAACTGTTAACTATTTTTTTTTTTGGTGGAGAGACAGTTGATAATGCTCGCAATGATCCAATCCTTTCCTAATCTTTATATAATATTATAAAATTAAGTACTAAGTTGTTTTTTTGCAGTTTGGCATTTCACCCTCAAACTCGCTTAGCTCGTAACAACAATTTATTTCCTTAGAATAAAGCAATTATAAATAACAAAATATTTTAAAGGTTTTAACTGTCATTCTTGATGGAAAGGTATGATATTTTAAATAACACAACACACACTTTTTACTGCTATTTTAATAAAAAAAGTTAATGCTCGCGACGAGCGAAACCGGTCCTGAATATGTAATATATTGTGGAAATAGTACATTAAAATGTGTTTTTATTATTTATTAATTATCAACTGACAGAAGTAACTTTTTGTATGTTCTGTTTTATAGCTTTTGTTGGTTGAATTGGCATTTATTTGGTAGAACTCCATTGCAACACATTTTAAAAATAAAAATGTATTTTAGTTCTACAAAATTTATGAGAAAATTACTGATATTAGAACTTATTTAGTTGTTGATAGCTATTTCGTCTTCTACAATTGTCGGAACCTAATTATGTTAAATTATTTTTATCTAGTTAAATTTTATACTTTTTAATTATGTATTTATGAACATAGCTTCCTTACTATCAGCATCATTTTTATTATGACAGAAAAACCTTCAGTTGATAATGCTCGCGATGAGCGAAACCGGTCCTGAACACATTATATATTGCGGAAATAACTAATAAAAATGTGTTTTTATTATTTAAAACAACGGTTTTAATATTTACGGTAGAACCAAAATATTTCGACGATGAATCGAGGAAACCGATAAATGCGGGATTATTTAACGTTGTTTTTATGGATGCACGCCGGGGTTATGTAAAATGAACGAGACATGCGGGGACGTAAGATCGAGGTCCCAATGTAAAATGTTTGTAATTAACTTTCATCGATCATGTTGAAACATTATTGGATTTAAAGTCTAATAATTTTTTTTCCAGTCTTCGCAGAAAATATTTTCGTTTCAATTCTGATTGCGATTGTGAAATGTCAAAGTTTATTTAACGCACTTTGAGCTTAGGATTCAAAAAGAGGTAAAGACGTGCGTTGTCAATCTACGAAATTCGATATACTCGCAATCATATTATTACGCGATTTTTTTTTGCGCGATTAACTTGTTACAGAAGAATTAGTGAGTAAAATAAATGAAATAATTGACTCAAATCAATAATCTAGGGAAAACAGCAATTCATCAAATAATTCCGAGCAAAATTTTATACTATCGTTCAAAAAATCCTTTTAGTGAATACAATTATGCACATGTATATAATTATGTATCTCTTTTCGATATATTTTTATAATCAATAAAGGAATGACTTTTTTTGTGCGAATTCGAAGTACAAAGTTGGCTTTTTCAAATATTTTTGATACTTTTTTTATGCGATATTTTTATTTTTGGAACTTCTATGAGCAAAGAGTTTATTTGTATCGCATAAAAAAGGATTTGGTGTAGTACCAATCCCCATGAACTGAAAGTTAATACATTAAACTTTACTTTGAATTGATTCAATAATGAAACACCAGGCAATATTTAAACACAGTGTAAGCTTGTATACTCCGGTATCCAAACCGGTGGGTCGTGATGGGTTTTTTAGTGACATTTAACACCTGAAAAGTGACAGTCATTTTTTTAGTATCGTCTATCAACACACTGGAATCGACAGTCTCAACGGTTGCAACGTTAGCAGTCAGAGGGTTGAAAGCAAACAGTTATATATGACACGGTGGAATTTTGGTTTTTTAAATGTTGTTTTTTTCTTGGAAACTTTGTACGATTCCACATATTTTGTCATTAACAATCCGGGTTTCACCCTTCGACATCTGGAGTCATTTCTGTTACTGGATGCAACAAAATTGACAAAAGTTCAAGAGTCAGTTCTGTTACATAGGTGTGATCGAATGCCTGAAGATGCCGAAGGGTCGTTAGTGACAAAACATGCGGAATCTTACAAAGCTTCAACAATTCGAACAATTTTCTAGTAAACTATTTCCAGAATTTACAATTCAGTTGATAATACTCGCGTTGAGCGAAATCGGTCATAAGCCCGATATTAACAATACAAAATTATAGACATAGTACCAAACATTGTGTTTTTATTATTTGAATACAATGCCTTTCAACCAAGAAGTGATATGTAGTTAACAACATAATAATAATAATATTAAATTTTTTATTTAGCATTAATTATCGGCTTACTTGATTTCAACAATTGGATTTTATTTCTCTGTAAGCATTTTATTTCATAGACTTCTGTATTGTTTTCTGAAGATTTAGTTAACATTCTGATAAAAAAAAATTGTACTGTATATTTACCAATATCTTAATACGTTGCTTTAAAAAAATGTAAAAAAAATCAAATATATATTCACCCCGCGTCGTCACTGGTGCGTAGTGTCGAAATTCCTCCCCCACGCGCGCCATAAAAAATGCTGGCAGCCATTTTTAGTGGTTTTTTTGCCGCGACCCCCTTCGCCACCCGCTCCAGGAGTCTGAGGTCACCCTTGACCCCCCAGCGGTCGCCATGGATACGCACGCCCCTGATCTACTCCGCTACGCTTTGGTTTACTACCAGAACGCGAAGAAAATGTGACGGAATCAAAATATGGGACGCGGTGCACGAAAATGATAAACTTTCAGGTGGTTTTTGAATAAACAATATCACATCTGGAAGTACTATTGGAAAGAAACTTTGTATCACGAAACCATTAATGATTATTTACAGCCAACTAATAGTCAAACATCGCTTAATTTTTTTATTGATACTGTAATGATTGTGTTGTGGGCATTGTACGACCTGTAGCTAAGTGGTCAATGTGTCAAGAGACAATCACATTGATAATGGGCTCAAAACTCAACAAAAATTAATTTATTGATTGAATTGCCATTCACCTGGTAGAACTCCATTATAACACGGTGAAAAAAATAGCAATGTATTTTAGTTCTACAAAATATTTTTTTTTAAATACAGTTGATGCTGTTTCGGCTCACGCCATCGTCAGAACTATCAATGGCGTGAGCCGAAATAGCTATCAACTATATTTAAAAAAATAATTTTGTAGAACTAACATGGCTAACTGACGATGGCGTGAGCTGAAATAGCTATCAACTGTATTTGTTAAAATAATTTTGTAGAACTAAAATACTTTGCTATTTTTTTCACCGTGTCTCTGAATGAATACTTTTACTGATATAAAATGTTTGAAAAAAAAATTTCCGAAACGATTTTCACATAACTAATAAGAGAATGATAATACTCGTGATGAAGAAATTCTGGGATTAGAACCCATGCTCATTGTAACCAAATTCAAACCGCTTTGACCACTTCGAAAGAAAGGCTTGAAGTTTACAGTATAAGATAACATACATATAATATGTATTAAATATATAGATATTTTTATTTAGATATTAGTTGTTCGTTGCCTATAAGATAATAATCAAATCTGGAGTAAAATTTTGAGAACACACGAAAAATTTTAAAGGCGTTGACTACACGGCTACACGCCTAGATGCATAATGAGCTGTCTACTAACGAATCTAATAAAACACGTTTTTTACAGTAGACTGACAGTATGTGAAAAAAAAACAATTTTTAATATTATTACATCTATGACTTACACGGAGGCAAAAACCGCGTAAATGGAAACCGCATAAAAAAGTTAAAAAAACAACTATAAAATTATGATGGTAAAATAAAATAGGTTTATATTGTCATAATGATGCATCAAACATCCAAATTCAAGACTTGTGAATTCTTTGTTTACTTCGACCGTGTTAATTCAGATTCGCATAAAAGAACACCGCGTTAATCGGGGGTGGGTGTTTAATAATGTTGAAGGAGCTTGCGTTGGGTGATGGTACCTCTGCTCGGCGTATGTATGATTTCTCGATACTAAAATAAATGTGTGAACGCGTACAATCACGGAAAGTGAAAATAAAATAATTTATTTCTCTTTGACGACTTCTTAACCGTTACATATCGTTAAAATTTAAAATACTATAATTTAATTTAAACGTAGGACGACATGATAATTTAAATTTCAGTTTAAAACCTCATTCTATATACACATATATATCACGGTGAAAAATAGCAATGTATTTTAGCTCTACAAAATTATTTTTAACAAATATAGTTGATAGCTATTTCGGCTCACGCCATCGTCAGTTAGCCATGTTAGTTCTGACGATGGCGTGAGCCGAAATAGCTATCAACTATATTTGTTAAAAATAATTTTGTAGAACTAAAATACATTGCTATTTTTCCACCGTGTTATAATGGAGTTCTACCAAGTGAATGCCAATTCAATCAATACATATATATATATATTTAGTTTTCAAATTAAGAACTGTTAATTGCCGCAACTTTGCCTTTAATCCTAACATTGCCTTAATAAGTTTCGAATTAATAAAACCGACAAAATCGCACACTTATTAATAAATAAATAAATTAGTTTGCAGTTTTGTCATACTTTGAAAATGTCCGTGATTTTTTTTTCTGTTTGTGACCTCTCTAGGCAAAGTTGCAACTCTTTTCTAAACATTAAAGAAAAATGTTTTTTTTTCGTATATTTGAGACTTAATTGGGAAGCATTATTTTGATTAGGGTATCACCAAAAGTTTGACAGCCGTTGACAAGGTCGGGCGCTTAGATTGCCTAAAATTGTTAACGTATTTAACGGTGATCTCAAAAGTCTACCTCTTCTCAGTTATCATATATAGAAAACTAATTTCAGTTTAAACACAGTTCTAAGGATGATGTTAAGCCGAGACATCTATTTATATTATTCAAATTCAACAATATATAATACTTTGATATAGACGATAGGATAAGTTATGCCCTTAGTTAATGGTGAATGCCACACACCTAGGATAGATACATTTATTCTAACCGATTTTGATCATAAAAATGTTTGTAACGCCTGAATTCAACTCTCAACCGTATGATCCCAGAAAAAAGACTTAATCTAGTATTAAGTTTTGTCATTAATTTATGTCCCTATTGTCTTTTTAAAAGAGAGATAAAGCAAATAAGTAACCAAAAGTTATCGTTGATGAATTCCATTTAAAGTTTTTTTGATCCATATTCGGAGTGAATAATAATAGATCGAAAAACTAACTATGATGTATAGAAAGAAAGTGGTAGAAAGAGAAATATACACATATCTATGAATACAATACAAAAATGCATAGTTCTTTATTTGTTTCTCCCGTATGCGTTCTTATGCCAGTAATTTTTGGTGGGTTGCTATGTACACCTTCGTGAAGGTTTGTGATTTAAAAAAATCACTCATATTACGACCGGTTTCGCTTATCACGAGAATTATCTGTTTTAGAATATATGCAAAACGATTTTTCAGCAATATTCGGCTTCCAATGTAATAACAGATAACAATATCATCGAAGCTAAAGTTTGAATCGAAAATGTACTCTTGCCAAACATCCCAATGACGCCGACGGATTAAAAAAAACCCCATATTAACTCTCACTTCGAGAAATTCATAAAATTAATTTGCCACGCTTAAGAAATTATTATCACAATATAAAACTAAAATGTTTGAACATTAAAGAAGATTTATTGTGTATCTTTTCTACACCGCCATATATAAATAACTAAATGCACGTTTAAGCATAGTTCAGATGAGAACGTAAGCCGAAATAGCTATCAGCAATATACCTTATAAATGTTGTAGAACTAAAACACATTGCTATTATTGTACTGTATGATAATGATGTTCTGCCTAGTATATGCCAATTTAATCAATCAATTTTTTATTAGTCGATAATGCTCGCCATGAGCGGAACTTGTCCTGATTATACAACATTTTGTGGAAAAAAGTACTAAAAATGTGTTTTTTTTATTATTTAAAATATCATGCCTTTCCATCAAGAAGTGACAGTTTACATATCGTGGAATCGTACAAAGTTGTAACAGTTCAAATTTTTTTTTACTTTGAAGGTTACAGTGCCAACGTTTTTTGCGCACACGGTCTTCGGGCAATTATTATAGAAGGAACATTGATCGCAAGTCATGGATGTCGAGTACTTACTAGTTTATATATTATAATATAAAAAAAAAATTAGCCAAAATATTTTTTATTAATTCTTTATAATATAATATAAAAATAATAGTGGCAATGTTCGCAGTCAACTTTCTCTCGCTTTCTAAGATATTTATCAGACACAACCTCCCTTGGATATAAGGGTAGGGGGTATATTTTTGGTTTAGGTATATTTATAAGGCATCGATTCTTCCCTCCCGAGGCCTACCCTTGACGGGGGACTACACTGTTATTTAGGGTGGAAAAAATGCCAATACAGAATGTATTATACTTAAGTACCTTTAGAACCCGTTTCGCATTTTTACATTATCTGGTAGAAAATTTTATATCGACCGGTGTTTTTTCGGGGGATGGTCATAATGGACGCGAGCCTCCCTTTGTGCCATCATCATCAAGCGGTGTTTTTAGTTTTTGCTGTTGAATGAAGAACTTGTAGATTGCATAATGTAAATTGAAACTCAGCGCCTACGTGTTTGCATCTTTGTAATAAAAGTCGCAAGATGACGGCTTTAGAACAGCTTGAAATAAATAGATATCTACTATCACAAAGGATTCTTAACGAACCAACTACGAGGAGACTTTTGTATCCGTAATGGACCATTTCCGTGCCATATGTAAACTTATTAATATAGCCGCCTTTTTAGTTTTATTGCGAGCAAGAAACAAGCTATATCGTTAAAACAGGAGAGAAGATGTATTGTGTACCTTTTCTACACAGCTATATGTATTTAAGCAAATGTTAGTTTAAGCATAGTTCTGACGATGGCGTGAGCCGAAATAGCCATCAACTATTTTTAAAAAAAATTTTGAAGCTAAAATACACTGTTATTTTTTTCACCGTGTTGTAATAAAGTTCTACCAAGTGAATGCCAATTCAATCAATAAATGTACTAAATATTACCCAATTTCACTTTAATGATAGTTGATTTTTATTTTTTTATAATCCTTTCATGAAAGACAGTATTTAGTGTTAATAAAACTTGTCATATCCAATTGATTATCATTATTATCAAGTTAATATTATTAAAAGTTATTTTAGTCGTTCATTTGGATCCTAGCTTTATGGTATGTGTTTTTCCATGTTAATTCACTCCTTTGGTATATAACCGATGCTAATTGTATATTTAGGCCCCATTGTAGTGTATCATTATACAGTTATTTTGTGTCAGTTATGTTGCATCCGTGTGATAGAATGCCTGTATATCCCGAAAGGCGAAACTCGGGTCGTTAATGATAAAACATGGAAAAATGGAATCGTGCAATGTTTCAATAAATCAAATTTGAAAATTATTCATAAAATACTTAGAGTTAAAAATTACCATATTTCAAAAAATAAAAAACAGTTTGTTAAAAGTTATATTTGTAAATATTTCATATAATGATCAGGACCGGTTTTGTTTATCGCGTTTTGATCATCAACTTGAATAAATAGTCATTTAAATAGATTAAGAGTTTTAATAATTATTACGTATATATTCAAATTAAAAAAAAACACCTCATTAAATACTGTTTTATCAATTTTATATAATAAAAATAAGGACCGGTTTCACTCATCGAGAGCATTATCAACTGATACAATAAAAATCAAATTATAATTGTGAATAAAATGACAATGCTCACGATGAGCGAAACCGGTATTGATTATGGTTTTGTATACCTGCGACCTTTAACTCAAAAATTTTGTAAAAATAGATGTGCTTCTAATTTGTATCCTATCAGTTTATAATGTTCGCTGTGAGTGAAACCGGTCCTTATCATTATATGAATTATAGAAATAAGTTTTTAAAAAATGTGTTTTTTTTATTGAAAACATCGTGCCATTCCATCAAAAAGTGACACTTGACATCTTAAAAGTGAATGTCTTTGGGTTTTGTTTTTTTAAGCATAATGCTTGTTCCTAAAATAAAACCTGAGATAAATACTTTGACTTTAAAAAACGAACCTTATATTATATATTTACAAGACAATTTTATATATAAATCAATAATTTTTGAAAAAAATGAAGTAGTTTTTCAGATTATGTGTTCGGTGTAGAGGGGACAAAAATCGCTAGAAAAAAATTTGTTAATTTTTTGTTTCGTTATATGTTTTTTTCAATTTTTGTTTTAAATATCCACTCTGAGGTCCGAAATGATCGATGTAGCGTCCTCTACGAAGCAATTATGGCGGCTAATATGTTGATATTTCTTTATGAGGCGGACGGGCGACTTTGTAGATGTTAATGTATATTATCAAAAAAATTCCTTATCAAGTGTGTGACAAGCCTTTTTTTTAAATATTAACGTTTTAACTGTCAATTCTTGATGGGAAGGCACGATATTTTAAACAATGAAAACACATTTTTTAGTACTTATATCCGCAGTATATTTTTTTTACATAAATCGTATTGAAATGTTTTTTTCATTACATCGCTTTTTCTATTACAATGAAAATTAATAAAATACCTTTAGAAGACCCAATATAAATTCACCTCGCAGCGGCGTCTGTGCGAAAGCCGGGGGGGGGAGGACTTTGTCCGATAAAGGTGGCCGGACCCCGGTGGCGGGGGGCGAGCATAAAAAACTCCCCTATGCGGTACTTTTTCATTCCTTTTTAGTGCCTTTTTTGGAGGGTCAGAGGAAAAAAAGGGAGGGGGAGTATCCATGGTGACGGTTCCCTCGCGACGTCTGACCGGCCTCTGCAGCGGTCTTCAACATTTTAATCGTGCTGTTCACGGAGAAACAAACGATTTACCCTTTCTTATGAAGTTAAACATTCAAAACTTATCGGATTGTAAACATAACATAGTTTGGTAACGAAACGGTGATTAAACAGAAATATTACAATCTGTATGGCAAATCACTTTTTTAACTTTTCAGCCAACTGTACTTTAAAAATACTTTAAACTGTACTATTAAAAATAAAATAATTAATTGATTGAATTGGCATTCACTTGGTAGAACTCCATTATAATACTGTACTAAAAATAGCAATGTATTATATTTTTGTTATACAAAATTATTTAAAAAAAATAGTTCTGACGATGGTGTGAGCCGAAATAGCTATCAACTATATTTTTTTAAATAATTTTGTAGAACTAAAATACATTGCTATTTTTTCACCGTGTGATAAAAATAATTACGTATTTAATTATTTCACGATGAAAAAATGGCTATTTCGGCTCACGCCATCTATGATATATCTTATAAAAAAATTGTAGAACTAAAATACATTGCTATTTTTTCACCGTGTTATATTGGAGTTCTATCAAGTAAATGCCAATTCAATCGATATATTTAATTAATCGTTTTAATTTTCTGCACACTCGAGTTCATTAAACCAAGCCTTGAGAAATTTTCCTCGAACATTAATGGCAAAACATTGAAAAACACATTACGTTGTTACGCTGCGGAATACACCCAGTAAAAAGAGTCTAAAGTCGTAGTGGGTGGTGGTGGATACTACAAAAAAAGACTGAAAAATATGGTTGTTGTCTAAGGTTTAAAACCATGAGACCCGCCAAGAAAGCCAACAGCTTGCTGACCGACTGATTACGACCTACAGTTTGTAAAAGTATTTGGTGACTTTGATTGTTTTTGGCAACTCATAAAAGCTGCCGTAGGTTGACTGCAGCTGCTCTAGCATATCGAAGCAAACGTTCGAGCCCGCGGTTTATTTTTTCCCTCTACCAAAATTTATATGTACCTTCTTACATACTATATGAGAAGCTAGAATCAAATTTGTATAATATAAGAACTAGAAAGCTAATATAAGAATATTTAAAAAATTGCAGTCGCAGATTTTAAAATCTCATTACATAACTTTTACGAAAGAAATTCGAGTTCACTGCAATCACAGTCCAAAACGCTTAACACGCTAAGGCTCAACATGAAATGTCGGTTAACACGAAATTCTCTGTAATTTCATACAAATCTTATAATCACTTTTAAGGTGTTAACTGTCACTTCTTGATGGAAAGGCATGATATTTTAAATGATAAAAACACATTTTTTAGTACTTATTTCCACAATATATATTTTTTGATCAGGTTCAGTTGAGGAGGATCAGTTGATAATGCTCGCGATGAGCGAAACCGGTCATGATCAAAAAATATATTGTGGAAATAAGTACTAAAAATGTGTTTTTATTATTTAAAACAAATCTTATATCTAACCTGTTCACTGTTTGCGTCAGAACTGTTGAGGCAGCTAACGCTAGCGCTTAGATCAGTGGTCAGCAACCTTTTAAGAGAGTAGGTAAAAAAAAATGTGTAAATGTTAAAAACAAATTTATTTTGATTAAATCATATTGATATTGATGATTGAATGTAAACGTTCATAAAAATTGCTTTTCAGTTACCTAATTATAAGTGATAAAAAAACATTAATTTTTAACACATTTTTTAAAATTTATGATATCGACTGAAGGTGCTCGATGGAACATCAATATCAAATTTGAACTGTTACAACTTTGTACGATGCCAAATGCTATGTCACTAACGACCCGGGTTTTGCCTTTCGACATCTTCAGGTATTTTATCGCACGGTTGCAACAGAACTGACTGTATGATAGAATGCCTGAAGATGCATTCCAAAGCATTTGGCATCGTACAAAGTTGTAACAATTCAAAAATGTGTTTTTATCATTTAAAATATCATGCCTTATAATAAACCGCTAGTCAAAATTCGAGTACTTGGCCGCCTAAAATTATTGAAAGCACTAAAGCGTTGATAACTTTTCTAAGTAAAAACAAAATCAGTAACGCATCAAAGAGTAAATTTAATAAGCCGCATAACAGACTAGTACCGTACATTTTTTCCACGCCAATGAAAAAATAAAAATATAACCCAGGCGTCGTTTTTTTATTGCGATTTTTCACGAGCGTCGTCTCCCTTGATTACGCACCCGCCCGCCCCCCGAGCCCCAGCATTCGCCCATTCCAGCGGCCCTCCGCCATTTTGGTTTATGGTTTTGCCGGCGATTCTCTTTTTATGTCAGCATTGTCTCTGCTCTATTATTTGTCCTCCTTTTTAGTTTACGGCTATGATTTATTTTTTACGACGCGTGCGCGGGGATTTCTTAGACGCGAATTTATATATATATATATATATTTATATACTTTTTTGTCTCAGTACGTTTTTATATAGACGTGATCAAAAGTAAGTGCCCTCTTTTGACTGTCTGAAAATTCTTTGTCTCTTCGATATTGCCAAGGTCAAACAGTTATACCGTTGGCCGTCTTCGCTATATTAAAATATCATCACTCTTAAGGTGTTAACTGCCGCTTATTATTTTAAATTAAGCATTATAATAAAATAATAATGAAAAACAATACTTAAAACCATTTTTACAATTTTATATTGTTATAATCAACATATAGATGGATTTGCTGTGAGAATAATAAACGATTACGAGAGTTCTTTATTTTATGATATAGCAATCAAGACTGCTTTCGTTCATTGCGAGAATCATCAACAGATTTATTTCAGCATAAATTGAACTGATTATTGTCGAATTTTGATTGTTGAAATTTTTAACGTTTCCATTTGTTACTCGAGACCTTGTTTCGCCATTCAGTATCCTCATGCATTCTATCATGTGGATGCAATATCTCTGACAGAAAAGTATGAATGACGGTGTAAGACGAGCCACTTGTAACTCGCGACTTTGTTTCGCCGTTCGGCATCCTCAGGCATTCTATCACACGGATTCAATATTACTGACAATAAGGCCTGAATGACATCGTACGACAAAATAGGTATCAATTATACAACACGGTGAAATAAATAGCAATGTATTTTAATTCTACAAAATTGATTTTTAAAATATATTTGATAGCTATTTCGGCTCACGCCATCGTCAGAACTGTGCTTAAACTAACATTTGCTTATCTATATATAGCTATGTAGAAAATAGCTATCAATTGTATTTTAAAAAAATATTTTGTAGAACTAAAATACATTGTAATTTTTTTCACCGTGTTATAATGGAGTTCTACCAAGTTAATGCCAATTTAATTAATAAATCAAATAAACACGTTAAATTTTGTGGAATTGGAATACATCGCTATTGTTTCATCGTTTTATTATATATAATGGATTTTTATCCAGAAATTACAGTTGACACTTAAAAGGTTATTTTATTATATATTATATCAACCATTAATAAATATAAAAGCTGTCGATTCGAGTTCATTTATACGTCCGAAGATGTCCAAAGGTGTATGACAAGTTGTTAATGATAAAAAAGCTAAAAATGTTCTTATTCAAAATAACATGGCGTTCCACTAAGAAGTGACAATTGACACTTTAAAAGTTATCGATTATACTAGGCACAAATAAAAAATCTTTATACAAAAGTTTGCTCCGAAAACGAGCACTACGGAGTCGTTGAAAACGTTGACCAACAACACAACTCCAACTAACAAAAGTTTATTTTTGTCATATTTTTTTCTACTTTTCTTATTTATGTGTATAAAATTAAAGATAAACCAACGAATCAAGCCAATTGTTCATTGCGATATTCTTCAAAATCGTCTAATCGAAAACTCCAATTCCGACTTCGAATCCACAGATCTGGTTTTTATAAGTCAAATTCAATACTAAAATCAATTCAATATACAGTTTTATATAATAACTTGATTTTCTAACCGGTCAACTGCCGGCAGGTACATGTATGGCGGTACCCAGCACGCCGCGAATTTCACGACAAAAATAAAACCTTCTAACCATATCGTTATTGAAAGTGTGATAAAGTTTATTTAGAAAACTTACCAAATAAATAAAGAGCTCGCCAGTCGTGCAGTCATTTATCCATAATCATAAAATTAATTGTTCAAAAAAACAAGGTCAAGGTTGTTAAAACGGCGCGTCTTAAGACGTAATTTTTGTATGAGCGGCGCTCCGTTCACAGAAAATTATGCGTCTTAAGACGCTTTTGGCAGTTAACCGGTTAAATAACAGATATCAGTAATAATAGATACATTATGTCTCTAAAAAATAGTCGTTCATTTGTATAGCAAGATATACCTTTGTAATTCCGACTACCTGTATGGGACATGCATGAATAACACCTTTTTTGTAGGAATTTTATTCACAAATAGTGTCTTTTGTACTGAAGTTTATTTGTGACAAAAAACAGCAAGGATTTTTTACCTGCTCATAATGATGGAATTGCATTTTGCTTGGCTTAACCTACATTTTATGTATTGTGCGAACAGTAAAAGTCAAATAACCATTTTGTATGAACAAAATTGTATTTTGTAATATGAACTAAAGGAGGCAAATCAGTCACTTCGATTCGGTTACCGATTATAATGTGTTTGTTCGAATTGTATCAATGCGTAGTAAAAACAATTCAAATTTGAATTGTTAAAACTTTGTACGATTCCACATGTTTTGTCACTAACAATCGGGTTTCGGCTTTCGGCATCTTAATGCATTCTATCCCACGGGTGCAACAGAACCGACGTACAATAAATAGTTAGCATCGTCTACTAATCAATTATTATATATTTATTATTAATTGAAGGAAAACACAGACCCCAAGGCAAGATCTATGTGATAGCGAAAACAAATTTAATAATATTGATCTAATAATAATTAACACAATTGTCTGTGATAATTTTCATTAACCATTAATCTTTGTTAATGAATCATTCTTGAAAGGGTTTTACAACAAAAAATAATCAACTATTATTAAAATACAATTAGGTTTTTTGTTTTAAGAAATACCTGCTTATTTCAATTTGGCTAATAACAATTAAACATCTAGTGATTTATTATAGTATAAAAATTTTCTTCATGAGATTGTCGATTCATTGAACCGATCTCACGTAAAGGGTACAACAAGGGGGAGTTGGGAAGTTGAGAATGAAGTTTGAATTTAATAACTGGCCTCTATTAATTTCTAGAATTTAGATTTAATTTTGTAGCGTCAACATCTAGACTCGTTGTTAATCAGTTACAACTGGCGGTTATATAATATGTTAAGCCTTAGATAAAAACTGTTCTTTATGATAGTGTGAATCTTTTGAAAAAATATCGGTTATTTATTTTTAGAGTACATCAAAATTCGACCGTTATTTTGTTTCCTTTGGACAATTCAAAAAATCCTTTACATTTTTGGAAATCGGAATTAGGAAATTGCTACAATAAATCAAATGAAATACATTCATTTCAAAGTGCAACAGAACTGCATTATGCCTTTGTGTGCAACCAAGCGTTGTCAAACTTTAAATTCAAGAGGTTTCTTGAAACACGTAAGAAATCTTCATATTTGATATTGAATGTCTTATAAAAAGTCCTGTAAGGCTTGTGAAATAAAAACAATAATATTATTTCCAAAAATTCAAAATAGCTATAGAAAAGATATTTTTAAAAAAAATTTATATAAGTTATTAAAAATACCAAAATAAACAGAATTCTTCTCAAATAAAGTGGCTTCTTTTATCAAAAGTATAACAATTAAATATTTTATTAAAAAAACAATGAAGTAAAAATATCAATACACTAATAAAATAAGCATTAAAAATACATTTATACCCTCTATAACGTTCCGACTTATAGAAGGGTTTCCTACAGCGTATACGTTAGTTCTCCGTACAATATAGTTGTTTTTTAAAACCCAAAATTTTCAAGGTCGAATTAAAATTTTCATAAATATATTATATTATAAATACACACGTGCAATAAACAAATATTTATTCGTGACTGTTTATATATTGATTTCGCTAGACATATTCAAGCTAAGACTCATATATGGTTATTTAATATATAAAAAGGAGAAAATGTTTGATTTGCTGATTTCGGGAAATTCAAAAAATACAACTGAAAAAATTCTAACCTCATATTTTGTTTGGTCCCATATAACGCAGTATTTCTATAGTGAGGTCACAGCTTATACGCTATAGGAGAGTAATTGTAATATCTAAAGTTTTCTCTGTAAAGTTTTCATTACTTATAATAATATGAAAGCACCGTTTTGATCTATGATAAGCATTGATAGTTATCTAAATTAAATTTTAAGACATTTTTCATTTCCCTTGGTGTGTTATTTTAGGTATGTAAGTAATGTTCTTTGAGAAGCATTTTCATTTTGGCTGAATCGCCAAGTTGGGTCAGGTTATTGTTGTATGTAAAATATTTTTTTTGATGATATCAACAATCTTTCATACAGCAATATGGACTTAAAATTGATAAATTCTTTATTCCTTTTGATGTGTTACCAGGTTTGGCACATGTTTCGCTTTTCTATAAGTATTTTTATACCAACTGTATAATCATTTGTTCTTCCTTTGAAACCAAATTAGCCTTTAGAGGAATGACAATTGATTTCCAGCTGTTCTAAAGTCATCATCTTGTGACCTTTACTACAAAGATGCAAACACTTAGGCGCTGAGTTTTCATTTATATCAGCGCCTAAGTGTTTGCTTCTTTGTAATAAAGATCGCAAGATGACGGCTTTAGAATAGCTGGAAATACATAGATATCAACTATCACAATGGATTCTTAACGAACAAATTAATATATGTCGATCGCCATTGCTTAACCCACTACGAGCAGCCTTTTGTATCCGTAATGGACCATTTCGGTGCCATATGTAAACTTATTAATATAGCCACCTTTTTAGTTTCATTTACAATTTTTAATTTTATTGGGAGCAAGAAACAAGCTGTGTCGTTAAAACAGGAGAGAAGATGTATTGTGGACCTTTTCAACACAGCTATGTATAGATAAGCAAACTTTCGTTTAAGAATAGTTCTGACGATAGCGTGAGCCGAATAGCTATCAACTATATCTTAAAAATAATATAATTTATGATATCGACTGAAGGTGCTTGATGGAACTTAAATATTAAATTTGAATTGTTACAACTTTGTACGATAGTCAGTTCTGTTGCATCCGTGCGATGGAATACCTGAAGATGCCGAAGGGCGAAACCCTGGTCGTTTGTGATAAGACATATGGAATCGTACAAAGTTGTAACAATTCAAATATAAAAATAATAATTTTGTGGGACTTAAATACATTGCTATTTTTTTCACCGTGCAATAAAAGGAAGGTGAGTTTGAGAACCGGCCATTAACTGGACTGCATCATTACCAATAAACCATCAATACAATAAATAAATGCAACTGCTATAGTAACCCAGAAAACACAACAATGGCGCATAAGCTCCGAGGTCGGACGGAAGGGTGGAAAAAATGGCCACAATGGCAAGATTAAGCGTGAAGCCTTTGGCAACAAATGAAAGTGACCCCTCGCGAGTCTTGGGTGTCAATAAATTTGACCACGCCATTGTGTTATTTGACCCCCTTGCTCCGGATGAAAAATAATATGTTTTGTGGACGGACAATAAAACGCATTTTCAAATACGCTACGGATCAATAGTAAGAGATTGCAACTTTTCAATACGCAAAAATGCATCAGTATAAAATCACCATTTGTAGCTTTGTATGAGTTCAAGAAATGATGCACAAACCGCGGCCTGCAGGCTGCATTCGGCCCGAATAAGAAAAAGTATTTCATCACATTTAACCCTTTGAGAAGCATGGCCGTACATGTACGTCCAAATATTGTGATGTCTTTTATCAATTGCAAGTTCCGTATTTTTGTTGAATAATTATAATTTCTTCAGATATTCATGCTGCACATATCTGTCAATAATTCTAAGCAGTCGGGCTTACATTTTTTATTTGTTTCAAATTAATAAAAGAATTTTACGAAAAAGAAATTACACTTTTAATCATGTATCATTAAATTTACTTTGTCTTTCTTCCTAGTGTCAATATCGATCTATGTTTACTCAGACTGCAATTATTTTTTTAGGCTCAAACTAAAGTAATTGTTTCTAGAAAATTCATAGTGAATAAATTTATTTACATTTATTACTATGCATTTCTCAATTGTACAACTTAATTTACTACGTGATATAGTAATAAATATTCTTTCTGGATTGAACCACAATCAAACACATAATTTTATATGAAGTGTAAAAAAAATATTTAAAATAAACCAAAAAACTTATTTCGTAAAAAAAAACTCACTACTCAACGGGTTAATGTGTTAATTGTCATTTCTTGATGGAAAAGCATGATATTTTAAATAATAAAAACACATTTTTTAGTACTTATTTCCACAATATATTTTTTGATCAGGACCGGTTTCGCTCATCGCGAGCATTATAGTTAACACCGTAAAAGTGGTGTATATATTTACATAAAACAAAATAGTTATATTTTGAAATCATAATACATACATATTTATGCAGTAAAGTACGAACACCAGTTCACTATAACTTGCGGCCCACGTAGAGAAGTAAAAATCGGAAAGCGGAACGGAGGAAAAAAAGGTTGAGTATGGCAGATTTACTTATTTATTTAATTAATAAGATCGAAACCAACAAGAAATATGACAAAATTCATAGTGGACTTTTAATTTATTAAACATGCCATTTTATAAACATTTTTTTTGCCTCAGCACGAGTGATGACTTATAATAATTTTATAAGAGATAAAGAATAATTATTTTGATCGTTTTTTCGTATCGTTTTTCCGTTATTCGTGTTAAATCCGTTCCTATCAGGCTTAGGCATTTAAATAAATCACCATTATGAATAAACACAATGTACCCAAATGAAAGACGACCAATCAAAATTTATCGCTTCATCAATAAATCAAAGAATTCAGATGGTCACTTATTTTCATTTACGATCGTTATTGCCATATACCAAATCACACAAAAATTTCAAAGTCAACGAGGTGTTTCAAAATTACAATTTTTAAAAATTTTATTATTTTTTTTAATTTGAAAAAAAAAAACAGGAAACTAAGGCTGTGAAGTCAGAGTCGTGAAAAATAAATGACTCAGACTAACACGGTGAAAAAATGGCAATGTATTTTTGTTGTACAATTTTTTTATAAGATTTAGTTGATAGCTATTTCGGCTCACGCCATCGTCAGAACTATGCTTAAACGAATATTTTATTATCTATATATAGCTGTGTGGAAAAGGTACACAATACATCTTCTCTTCTGTTTTAACGACCTGGCGTGTTTCTTGCTCGCAATAAAACTAAAATTTGTGAAAGAAACTAAAAATGCGGCTATACCAATAAGCTTACATAGTGCACGGAAATGGTTTATTGGATGGAGATAGTTTATTACGGAAAAGCCCGTTGCAATGGCTCGAGTAGTGGCGACAGACATATATTAGTTTGTTCGTTGATTTCCAGCTGTTCTAAAGCCGTCATCTTGCGACCTTTATTATAAAGATGCAAAGACGTAGGCGCTGAGTTTGAATTTATATTATGCGATTCTTTTATAACGTGATTAGCAAATTATGAATCTGTTTTTTCATTGCTGAATGATCAAAAGATAAAAAACCTGCTCCATATTTGGAGATAAAAAGATACCATTTTTAATATATCGCCAACAAACTGCTGTATTAAAATCAGTTTAATATTATTTTGAACTACCCCCAAATTTAAGAAGGAAGTCAAACTCACACAGTAGTTTAAAAAAATTCGGCTATGGGCGGCCGTTCCTTTCGGCAAAAATTTATTGATTTTTTCGACGGATTTAAATGACAGATGCGGGTCGAAACGGTCAAAAGGGTCAGCGCAGACCACTGTTTTAGGGCTGGGGTGATCAAACAGGGTCGAAAGGTGGCTTACGATACAAAGAAGATGTGTTGCAACTAGATTAATGCTACCAAATAAAACGCATTATTTTGTTTATGACCAATGTCCCCATTTTGATATTTTGTTGGACTGCGGAAGGCACTGACAAGCTGTGGGCCGCAATCATTGAAGACATTTAAAAGACGATATGAAAATTTATGATATTGACTGAAGGTTCTTGATGGATTTTCAATATCAATTTTGAATTAATATAACTTTGTGCGAATCCGCATGCTTTGTCACTGACGACCTCTTCGTCGGTTGTTCTTTTTTTCGCCAACTTCAGTATAGAATGCCTGTGGATGCCGAAAAGCGAAACCCGGGACGTTAATGACAAAAAATGTGGAATCGTACAAATCTGTAACAATTCAAATACGATATGAAAAAATTGATTATACACTTTTGAGGTGTTAGCAGTCACTCCTTGGTGGGTAGGCGTTATATTTTAAGAAATAGTGGACATGAATTGCTTGTTCTTCCAAAGTTTAGAACCAGTCTGACAATGGGAATGCCAATAGTAAGGGCATAAACAATGTTCAACAGTATTGCTTCGGATGCCGACATATTCCATGTGGACGAAAGTGAGTTCAGGCGAATACTATTTTTTAATGTGTTAAAGTAGAACCAATGAAAATATAGCAATGTAATTTAATTCTACAAAAATTTTATAAGCTATATTTTTCACCGTGTTATAATGGAGTTCTACCAAGTAAATGCCTATTCAATCAATATATATGTTTAAGTAGATTTTTCATGAGCTTGCTTGATCGACTTTCTTGCTAACGTTATTTTTTGTTTTGTTGTTAGTTTCTTAAATTTCCAACATTAAATGTTAAAATATTTTGACGTTGCAAAGGGAATCAACGTAATTTTTTGATATTTTTGTAACGTGTATATATGAATAAATAAAAAAAAATAACGATGGGGGAAATCGGCCCTGATTTTAAAATATATTTATCGAAATACTACAAAATCGTGCTTTTTACAGTTTAAAAAATATTATATTTACTCTAACATCGTTCTAAGTCAACGATAGATTCACTGCTAATTTTGCGGAAGCACATTTTTAATATGGATAACTTTTAACATATGACGCGTGTTACGTTTATTTGAGAACCATCTTCAACAGTGATGTAATTTTTGTTTTATAATGTTTTTACTGAGGGGGCAAGTGTTGATTTTTTGGTCTATATGAGCAAGCTAGTGCAAAAACGGAAACTATGTGTTTTTTAACTCAAGGGAAAGGGGGTAAATACTTTACATCTCTCTTTGAAGACAGCAAGGAACATGAAAAGTCTTGTACGCTAATCGCTTTGGGCAAGCGACATTTATCAAATCAAATATGCGTTAAGTAATATAATATTTGGTATCACAAACTTTCACGTTTCCCTATAAATCGTTTGAAACCTAAATATTTTTGAAAATGCCAATTCTGGAACTTCTACCTTCAGATTTGCAAATATTTGTCGTCACGAATATAACATACAAGCCAATGTAAGTCATTAAAATAAAATAGTTTAACACATCTGAGAATTAGTAACAAAACAGGCTATGTGAAAGTCGAATCGATTTATTCATTGATAACAATGCACGCAGAATTTATGAAGTGTACAAATGAAAACTGTTTTCTCACATTGAAATGAAAAATACAAAATCTGCGTTTATTTATGGACACGAAATTACAAATAATTTATATCTGGAATATATATTTGCAATCTTATATTGTGCATTTAAATGAGCCATTACTATTGTATGTTATTAATTTTTTTTTGTATATATATATATATATATATTATATGTGTATTTTAAAGCGATTTATCTAAATATTTAACGACATAGAAATAAATAAAATTCATTTAAGGTCATTCACTGTGGAATGACATTATATTATATTTAAATTTGAATTGTATCAGCTTTGTAAAATACGATTTACGATTTCAAATGTTTTGTCACTAACGAAGCGGGTTTCACCTTTCGACATCTTCACGCATTCTATCACACGGATACAACAGAACTGACATAAGTCTATAACTTCCTTTTCTGAAAAGTTCAGCGCATGAGAATTATTTTACATAGATTTTGATTATGGTAATTTTCGATTTTGAGTGATTTAGTGAATTTTGAGCAAACATAAGTGCTTTTTGAATAATATAGCATAGAACTTTGCGTATATAGTATATCAAATTTGAATTGTTACAACTTTGTACGATTCCAAATGTTTTGTCACTAACGACCCGGGTTTTGGTTTTCGGTATCTTCAGGCATTCTATCGCATGGATGCAACAGAACTGACTTTAATTCCATCAAACACCTTCAGTCGATATCATGAACTATATTGTATATATTTATAATTATGAATCAAAATATATTTGAAAATAAAAATACACACGTGGACCAACCATTATAGTATGAATTTGCCGCCGATTTATCAGTGTAATATGAAACGCAAAAATTCCACCGTCAAGTTATTTGTGCTTACCGACACTCGCATGTACTGTCTTTGAAATAATGCTTATTATTAATAATTTGAAAAACATTTTTATAATTAAAATATATTCAGCACGATACTTTTACATGGGATTTTACAGTACATTTTTTACATCAGTGAAAGCATTAAGTTAGTATAGATATACATAAAAGATATCACAATACGTTTCTTTACTTTTATGTCAATATTCCTCCACGAGTTATTGTATAATACAATTTATTTTCTCTTTATAATATACACGAAGTTGCTCACATCTATTGTAGATTATCATGCTCAAGACATTGCGACGATTTTGACACGTGCTATAAGAAAAGTTCTATTTTGAAACGTAAAAGTTTTTGTTCAAACATCTTGTTAAGGCAGGATTTAAGTATAGAAGTATTTCACTAGCTTCCGCGTACATTTGAGATTTTTTCTCATTTATAACTTAAAATTTTGTTCCAAGCGTTAGAGAGCAGCGGCGCCTGCGTCGATGTAATCATGAAATGATTTTTATTTCTTTATAATTACATAATATACAAATGGAATTAATATTAATGATTAAATTGGCATTCACTTGCTAGAACTCCATTATAACACGGTGAAAAAACTAGCAATGTATTTTAGTTCTACATTTTTTTTAGGATATAGTCGATAGCTATTTCGGCTCACGCCATCGTCAGAACTATACTTAAACGAACATTTGCTCATCTGTATACATCAGTGTAGAAAAGGTACACAATACATCTTCTCTCCTGTTTTAACGACCTAGCTTGTTTCTGGTTCGCAATAAAGCATTGAGCAATGGCGATTGACATATATTAGTTTGTTCGATAAGAATCCTCTGTGATAGTTGATATCTATTGATTTACAGCTGTTCTAAAGTCGTAATCTTGCGACCTTTATTACAAAGATGCAAACACTTAGGCGCTGAGTTTGAATTTATATTATGCGATTCCCTTATAACGCAATTAGCGAATTGTGAATCTGTTTGTTTTTTACTGTTGAAAGATCTTACATATTTATTAATATTATTTTTTGAAGCAATAGAATCTTTAAAAAATATACACTTGTACATTTAGCCTTTCAGTATCTTCATGTATTCTACAACACAACAACAGTCAGTTAAAAGCAAGAATGTGGAGCCAAAGAAACGAAATGAAAAACGAACGACTCTAACTAATTTTTCGTTTAAATGATTTTGAAGAATATTTCAATGAACTATTTGCCGGATTGGTTGGTTTATATTTTATTAAATGCACACAAATAGTAGGGTTAGAAAAACACCTGATCAAAATAAACCTTTTTTAGCAAAAATCGTGTTGTTGTTTGATTTCCGTGTCTAAAAATTGAGATGGCAGATCGAGGAAATCGATAATTTGGGGTACAACAAATGCGGTGTTATTTAATATTGGTATTACGGATGCATGGCCAAGACTATGTGAAATGAACGAAAAAATGTAATAACGAGATTCCAGTGTCTCTAATAAAAAAAATAGTTTGTACTATTTCTAGTACAAAAATTTTACATTTTTATCATCAGAACCGTTCGCTTTTGCTCATCGAGAGCATTATCAACCGACTAGATATTGTGTTTTATTTATTCAAATATAATGACATTTTAAATGTTAAATATTTGTACGAATCCACATGCTATGTCACTAATGTCACGGATTTCACCTTACGGCATCTTCAGGCAGTTTATCAAACGGATGCATCAGAATTCCAGTTACATATCAATAGTTTAGTTCTTTTGTTTTCATGTGATAGACTACCAGAAGATGCCTTAAGACGAAACCCGGGTCGTTAGTGATACAGCATATTCCAGTTCATATCGAAAGGTCATTTCAGTTGCATCCGTGTGGTAAAATGCCTGAAGATGCATAAAGACGAAACCTGGGACGTTAGTGACAAAACATGTGGAATCGTACAAAGTTTTAACAATTCAAATTTGATATTGTAATTCCATCAAGCATCTTCAGTCAGTATCATAAATTATATTCAATATAATACTTTTCGTTGATTGATTGAATTGCCATTTATTTGGTAGACCTCCATTATAATACGGTGAAAAAATATTAATGTATTTTAGTTCTACAAAAATTTATATAAGGTCAGAACTATAGTTCCGACGATGGCGTGAGCCGAAATAAATATCAATTATACCTTATAAAAATTTTCGTAGCACTAAAATACATTACTATTTTTCACCGTGTTATAATGACTTTCCACCAAGAAGTGACAGTCAACCTTTGAAGTGAAACAACGAAGAAGTAATAACTCATATTATTTGAGGTTTGTTTATCCGTTTTTCTTGTTATAGATTCACTGTAAAAATTTATTGTTTCCTTATGACCATATTTTAAAAGAATCGACGCACAGCTCTACTCTCGCTGTAGAACTATAGCATGTGTCCTTTGGAGGCGCGAGCAAGAAGGTCACAGAGTTGACTCTCGGCGATTCCCCGTTCATTAGCTTTTTTTCATCATCAATTTTGACTAACGCCGCCATCTTGTGCACATAACTGTCACTCTAAATGGTTGCCGGGATGTTGTGAATACTGCGAAAGAACGAATGGTCTTTTTACCGTTTACGAACGTAGTGTTACAAGGGCTAAAGGTAGCACAATTTTGAAGCCGTGAATTTGGGATAGCAAAAACGCTTCGAATAAATACGATAATTTATTTTCATAAAAATATAACTGTACTTGTCAATTAGGTTGTTGCATTATTTCCCGCTGTATTATTTCTCCTTGCGAATAACACACCCGCTGTTGTTTTGCGTTTATTTCAAATGATTATACGTCACGCTTTGTCAAGATAACAAATGCGTGGAAATCATAAACTATTTTATCAATAAATTTAAAATAAATAAACAGAGCTAAATTTAATTTATTATGTCAGTTCAGTTGCGTCCATGTGATGCCTGACGATACCGAAAAGAGAAACCCGGGCCGTTAGTGATAAAACATGTGCAATCGTACAAAGTTCCAATCATTCAAATAAAATGAAATCTTCTATACAAATGCCATAATCCAGAACAGAACAACCAAAGATGACGGCGAAAAAATAGTAACGATTTCAGTTCTACAAAATTTTAAAATAATATGATCAACAATATACTTTATTAATTTTGAAAAACTAAAATACATTGCCATTTTTTCGCCGTGTTATAGTGGATTTCTACCAAGAAATACCAATTCAATTAATACAGCTTTATATAGAAAAGTAAATGTGAGTTTAAGTATAGTAAATAAACTTAAATATATTGCTTTTTTTCACCGTGTTAACGTGGAGTTCTATCAAGTAAATGCCAATTTAATTGATGAATCAAATAAATTAAGAGATATGCGGATATCCAAACAATATTTAAAAGAAACTGTTTTGGATATTACAAAAACAAACTTTGAAATAAATTAACGAGCTTTCGGTTTTGTTTTTCTAGTTTACAACGAATTTTTCTACGATTTTCGTTGTGATATTAAGCAAATTTAGTCTCGTAGACAAAAAAAATAATTAACCATATATAGATAGTCCAACATGTGGTATCAATAATACTCCAACGACATTTTCTCCATGCAAATAATCTGTGTCAAAAAACGTTATTAAAAAAAGGCAGCATTATCGGTGCGACGTGTGTTTGTGGTATTTTGGTGGAGTTTTTTTTACATATATTAAAAACATCACAGCAACCTGTTTCCTGTATATTAAATTCCGAGGAACTGTCAATGAAAAAAAGAGATGATTTGACAGAAAACGTCTTGCGGCAAAAGGAATAGAACGTAGACGAGCAAACGTTGCAAACTACTATCAAAAATGGATATTTAAAAAAAAAAATTAAATTAGTGTTACTAATAAATAGTATTGTTGACAAAAATACATTTTATTCATAAGCTTCTACATAGTATTTTATAATCAGAAATGGTTTCGCTCATTAATCTAATAATAGAATCGTATAATATTATATTCAAAAGGCATTTAGCTTGTGCCAAAATTAGCGCTGAATTTTCTATATTTGGAAACCATCTGTCACAAAATAAATATTTTTTTGATATTATTGCTCTTAATGCACAATTGATTAATATTTATTAATATTTTCTGCTAATTTTCAATAAAAGATGGTTAAAATTTAAATTTCCAATCAATTTACTTCTTTTGAATTTATAATATATGTTTTTGGTTTTGTATACCTACTAATTTTAAGTCAAAATTTTGTTTAAATAGAGTTGCGTATAGTTTGTATCCTTTTAGTTTATAATTATCGTGGTGAGCGAAACCGGTCATGATCATATACTGAGGAAATAGTAGTAAAAATGTGTTTTTTTATATTTAAAATATCATGTATTATATTTCCATCAATAACTGACAGTTAACACTTTGAAAGTGAATGCATAGTTTCTTTCGTGTTAACAGTGACATAAAAGTGGAAAAGCATAATATTTTTAAATAAAAACTAAATTTTCGTATTTATTTGAAAATTTTATATCATAGAGATAAAGACCGGTTTCGTCAATTAATTTAAACTTAGGATTATCAACAGATATTGATAATATACAAATGTTTATTTTAAAAAAATCAAATCAGTTGAACGTTGTTTAAAAAAAAATAATGAATACACCCAGTCCTTTTTTTACGCGATACATTGGTTCCAGAAAAAGGCGCGTAATAAAAAATGATTTCACACAATTGCATTACATTTCTTTACACACCCTAAAACATAAATTCGCATAATATCCGATACACTTGTCAACATTTGGCCATTGTATGTGTATTTAAAAAATGGAATGCTTTTCAAAATCAAGATTTAAAAATATACATTTTTTTATTTAAAAAAATAATGAAACGTAAATGTTAGCATCGTATATAAATGTCTTCTTTACAACAAATTTGGGGAAAAAATTACGTAAAAACGAGTGAAGCGTCCAAAAAAATCGCGTATAATCGAATTCGCGTAAAAAAAATTCGCATAAAAAAAGGACTGGGTGTATATATTTATTTTCAAGTGTCTAAAATAAAGCTATTTTTTAAAATTTGTTTTGTGAGGTTTCGCAGTATGCACCGCGAAGCATCAAATATTGCATATTGGTTGGTAATGAATGGTTTTGCAAGCCATCTACGCGGAAGATCGAGCGACATATTTGGGTAGTTAAAAAAAATCACATCTCCAATTTCTTGTGGACTTTCAACATGAATTATGGGTTTTTTTATACCGAGTTTCTACGAATTCATTCATATTTATTTAAGTATGCATATTCTAGTATTTATTTCATATTTTTACTTCACGATTAAATTTAAGGAAATAGGCTGTTTGCAATCATTTTAATATTCCTTTGATAATAGACAAGATAGTAACTGTTCAAATGCAGATTACATTCAAATTCGTTCCTCCTACATATGAAAATATTGTTTTTTTTACTGAACACCTACAATCAGTATTCGTAAAGGGAGTCGTAACCTTTATAGGGGAATGGACGTACTTTTCGTGGGTATATCTACGTGATTTTGAGGGTGTTTTTATGCTTCAATAATGAATTTCTGAATTGCAGTAGGCAGTAGGGTGAGTATTTGAAACTACGTTGAAAAAAAAACAATGTATTATAGTTCTACAAAATTTATAAAATATATAGTTGATAGCTATTTCGGCTTACGCCTTCATAATGACTATCTGATGAACATTAGTTCTGACGAAAGCGTATGCCGAAATAGCTATCAACTATATATTTTATAAAATTTGTAGAACTAAAATAAATTGCTATTTTTTCACATGTATATATCATTTCACCAATCGAGTTCTACCAAATAAATGGCAATTCAATCAACGTATATTTGATGTATTTTAATAATTTTTTAATCGTTCTTTTCATTGTAATACTAATTGATAATGTTTGCGATTAGCGAAACTGGTCCTGATTATAAAATATAATGTGGAAATAGTACTAGCAAATGTGTTTATATTATTTAATATATATGACTCCTTTCCGTCGAGGAGTGAAAGGTATCACATTAAAAATGTTTCAGAAGGTTAATTTATAATAAAAAAACATATTTTTAGTACTTATTTCCACAATATATATTTTTTGATCTGTACCGGTTTCGTTCATCCTATCATGCCTTCCCATCGAGAAGTGACATTTAACACCTTAAAAGTGATTTTATTTTTCAGCAATCAAACATCGTAAAATAATTTATGCCGAGATGTTAAATTTGGCATTCAATATGGCTCGCGTTCATTTGGTCGTTATTTATAACGTATACGTATTTGAGAAGGTAAACACAATAATTAGACATATTATTGTTTAACGAATTTTATTTACAAACAATTTACACATATAGGAAAAAAAATACCCTCGATTTATTTAGTTACCTACGACTCGTAGCTGTTGACAAAATATCTGGCTGTGTTGACATCGGAGATATTGAAACGTCGATTGACAAGGGAATCTGGCGACGACTTACTGGCAACACCCTTTCCATACCAAAGAATATTTTTGGTCCAAATTTAAAACTTGACTGACACTTTCTTTCGGCGCCAACTTCTGATGACAGAACGAAATTGCCGCGAATATTTTTGTTTTCGTGATTTTGTTTATAATTGCCTTCAAGTATGCGGTGTTTTACTGAAGAAATGAGCGTGAAAGTATTTTTTTTAAATACTCTTTTATGTGAAAACTGATTTAATATCAATCATATTGATTGATTTAGAAGTAAACAAAAAAAATCCGGTCAGTTTATCAGAATTTGATGAATAACCTTACAAATAACTACAATTTCTCTAGAAAATGAATTTTTACAACTTTGTACGATTCCACAAGTTTTGTCACTAACGACCCGGGTTTATACAGATAAAATATGTTTAAATAATAAAACAGACAGCGATAGGGTTGATCAAAAAAAAAGTACAGTTCACTTTCCTTATTTAAATAAATACTTTCTTTGCTTATTAGAAGAAATAATTATTCATACTTACAAGAATATTTGGAAGTAATTTTTAATATCAACTGAAGGTGCTTGATGGAATTTCAAATCATTATCAAATTTAAGTTGTTACAACTTTGTATTATTCCACATATTTTGTCACTAACGAACGAGTCGGTTTTCGCCTTTCAGGATCTTTAGGTTTTCTATCAAACGGATGCAACAGAACTAACGTACAATAAACAGTCAGCATCGTCTATATACCAAAGGTATTAATTACAGGAAAACACAGACTCCAAG
This sequence comes from Himalopsyche japonica, assembly GCA_028555115.1. Lineage (NCBI taxonomy): Eukaryota > Metazoa > Arthropoda > Insecta > Trichoptera > Rhyacophilidae > Himalopsyche > Himalopsyche japonica. The sequence continues at coordinate 1,932,152 of JAHFWJ010000163.1, forward strand.
GCAAGCAGTAAATGTAATCTAAAACAAATCTAATAATAATTAACACAATTGCCAGTTCAGTTTTGTTGCATCCGTGTGATAGAATGCCTGAAGATACCAGAAGGCGAAACCCGGGTCGTTAGTGACAAAACATGTGGAATCGTACAAAGTTGTAAGAGCGTACAAAGTGTAGTCTTGGTAAATGACTCCAAAGACACTCCAGATTTTGTAAAATAAACTGTATTTACATCAAAGTTTATTGCGCCACTGGATATTGCCGTATCAAATAAACAGATAGAAAAGCAGTGGTTGTACGTCAAAAAGAAATACTCATTCATAATTTTTGACCACCCATTTACAATTTCAAGCATTTTAATTGCGGTTTATAATATTTTCTACTTACAAAATGACTTCTTATATTATGAATAATTATACATCTCAAGTGGCATTTCACACTTGTGTTTAATTTAGATAATTGACAATTACCTGTGAAATTGCTTCAAAATCACTTTCATTTGTGGCTAGTCCTTACCTGTACATATTATATATAATATTATAAGTTTTTGAAAGGTATAAATTCTATTTCCGGAAATGACGGATGTGTTACGCGAATTCATCATTATACATTACTTAAATGAAAACTTTTTAATATGCACGAAGCTATTTTTCTAATACAATAATTCACACTAATTGAAATGGGTGATTGCATGATTGATTTACTTGATTGAATATAATTGTAGTTCGACGAAGATTTGGGAATGTGACTCGCATGCATTGAACGCGAAAAACCAGATAACGTTAAGTCTAAAAAAAGTTAAGTCTTTTTAAATTTTGAGACCATAAGCGCGGCCATTAGAAGAAATGAAAAGTGTTTTTTAAACGAAAAGGATTTTCGACCTTTAACACAATGCAAATTTTTTGAATATACATATAACAACACGGTGAAAAAATAACAATGTATTTTAGTTCTACAAAATTTTATAAGATATATTGTTGACAAACTTCTATAAGGTATGTCATTCAACAATAAAAAAAAAACAGATTCACAATTCGCCGATCACGTTATAAAGGAATCACATAATATAAATTCAAACTCAGCGCCTAAGTGTTTGCATCTTTGTAATAAAGGTCGCAAGATGACGGCTTTAGAACAGCTGGAGATCAATATATATCAACTATCACAAAGGATTCTTAACGAACAGACTAATATATATCGATCGCCATTACTTAAACCGCTACGGGAGGCCGTTTTGTCTCCTCACATTTCCGTGCTATAAGTAAACTTATTGATATAGCCGTGTATTTGGTTTCATTTACAATTTTTAGTTTTATTGTGGGCAAGAAACAAGCTAGGTCGTTAAAACAGGAGAGAATATACATAGCTATATATAGATAAGCAAATGTGCGTTTAAGCATAGTTCTGACGATGGCGTGAGCCGAAATAGCTATCAACTATATCTTAAAAAATAATAATTTTGCAGAACTAAATTACATTGCTTTTTTGCACCGTGTTTTTAGGGAGTTCTACGACTTTAGTTGATTGTTGACACTTAAAAATATAAGCAAGTTTATCGTTTCAAAGTTTTCGCTTAAGAACTAACTTTAATCTGAAACATTGTCTTATTTTTCATCTATAAACTTAGTAATCATAAACCCTATTAAAACAATTTGTAAAATGTTCGGTGTTGAAATATCTTTCATGACGTACGATTACGTTTTTTAGCATATTGATGGTGCTAATTGAAATTTACTTATAAACGAATTTTATTTTATATATTACCATTGATGTATATATGGAAAAATGCTTAATTTATAATTTTTCTTTAATCAAGCCACGGTTGAAATAAGCCAAATGTTTATTACTGTGTGTCAATATTAAATCATCGATATTAAGGTGTTAATGTTACTGAAAACGCTGTAGAAAAATCCAGTGTAATATAGAAAAAAGTATAGAAAAGTAAATCGTAATCACAACTTAAATTTGACAACTGTTAGCGCGTTTTCAGATATAAATTGAATAAATATGTTGCTACAAGTCAGTGCCGTGAATTTTTTGTATATAACGTTAGTATGTCGTGCAAGACAAAAGGATTCGGACCACTGCTCTAGGAATGCCGGATATGAATTACATTTGTTATATTCCGGAAGAAGTCATTAAATTAGTCATAATTTATATTTTTATTATTTGAAGTTCGTTATTAAACATCTATTACGGAGACTAAACATTTATCATTTGACACATCCAAATATACCTCTGAGTTTCAATAATTACATCTTCATATAGGCAAATAAAGTATTCATTTAAATATTGAAAGTGAACAATTACAATTACATGCTTTTTTTATTTTTTAATTAGCCTTATCGCTGTCTGTTTTATTATTTAAATATATTTTATTGATTGAATTGGCATTCACTTAGCACGGTGAAAAAAACAGTAATGCATTTCATTTCTACATACAAGTTTTTAATCACTTTTAAGGTGTTAACTGTCACTTCTTGATGGAAAGGCATGATATTTTAAATAATAAAAACACATTTTTTTAGTACTTATATCCACAATATATTTTTTGATCTGGACCGGTTTCGCTCATCGCGAGCATTATCAACTGATTATCATTATCAGTTGATAATGCTCGCGATAAGCGAAACCGGTCCTAATCAAAAAATATATTGTGGAAATAAGTACTAAAAAAAATGTGTTTTTATTATTTAAAAAACAAGTTTTTAAGTTTACATATGGCACGGAAATGGTCCATTACAGAGACAAAACGGCCCCCCGTAGCGAATTAAGCATTGGTGACCGATATATATTACATTGCTCGTTAAGAATCCTTTGTGATAGTTGCTATCTATTAATTTCCAGTTGTTCTAAAGCCGTCATCTTGCGACCTTTATTACAAAGATGCAAGCGCTGAGTTTGAATTTATTCGTATATTATTATTTTATTAGCGAATTGTGAATCGGTTTTTTTACTGTTGATCTGTTTTTTATAAACAATAGCAAAGCATAGTTCTGACGATGGCGTGAGCCGAAATAGCTATCAACTATATATTTTAAAAATAAATTTGTAGAACTGAAATACATTGCTATTTTTTTCACCGTGTTAATTGAGATGTCCTACTCTCGTGGGTTTATCAACATTTTTTGATTGTCAAAGTGGTTTTTTCCTTCGTTGTAATTGTAATAAATTTAATTAAGCCATTAAAATTCTAAAATTTGATGTTTAAATGTCAAAATGCGATATCACTTATCGACCTAAAACAAACATTAAACAATCGATATTATGTTTATTTTTATCTTTATGAATGACGGAAGCGAGTATTGGATAATAAATAATGTAAAATTGAAAGTTGTTTTGCTTACCAATAAAACAATAGCAGACAAATTAATTGTTATCAATGTGTTTGAACACATTCCGAAATCGGAAGTCGCCATTAACAAGGGTCAAACGGTTTTCTTTAGGTGTCAATGCAAAATTGACTATCTTTTATATATACCTGCATGGTTTATGGTAAAAATTTCATTTTATGTCGTAATGAAGGTAAAGCAAAACATTCATTAAATTTTAACCAGTAAAACAAAATATTGACTGCCCATACTTTCTCTGAAACATTTTAATGATTGAGTCATAAGTCATGAGAGCTTTCAAAAAAAAAAATACATTCGGTCCTTAATTTATTATATCGACTGAAGGTGCTTGATGGAATTTCAATATCAAATTTGAATTGTTACAACTTTGTACGGTTCCACATGTTTTGTCACTAACGACTCTGGGCTGAGTGATGTTGCATCCGTGTGATAAAATGCATGAAGATGCCAAAAAGGGAAACCAGAGTCGTAAGTAAAAAAAAATGTGAAATCGTACAAGTTTCAACAACTCAAACCTAATAAGGTTTTTTATAGTCACAGACAAGCTATCATTCATTTGAAATTCAATAAGGACTGAATGTCAAATTTGAATTGTTATAAATTCGAACGACTCCACATGTTTCGTCACTAACGACCCGGGTTTCGCCTTTCGGCATCTTCATGCATTCTATCACACGGATTTAACAGAAAAGATTGCCTGGGGGTACCGTAAGGTGAAACCCAACTTGCTAGTGAAAAAACATGTGGAATTGTACAAACTTTCAATAATTTCTACATTTCTATTTACAATATTTCTTTGATTAGACGATTTTGAAAACTATCTCAATGAACAATTTGCTGGATTGTTTTGTTGAATTTTTTTTGAGTGGGAGTCTTGTTATTTCAGCGTCTTCAAAACCTCCACCAAATTAATTTTTACTACAGAAACGTCTGTTGAATTATGAATCCTTTAAAATTGAAAACACCATCACAAATCAAAATCTACAGAGCAAAAGTACAAACAAAAAAAAACCCTACAATAATACACAATATTGTATATATAACATACACAACCAAAATATAACAACAAATCGTTTTAAAATATGATTACATAAAAAGCTCCCCTGCTTTTAAAAAAAGCTCGCACAAAAAATTCACGACCCTAAGCTTTGTAGATTAATAATATTATAAATCAATTTGCAACACGATCCCCTGTTCAAGAAAGGCGTTTTTTTATGTGCTCTTTTTAGACACTTGATGGCCTAACCGACTTTGAAATGTTTCACACTTGTTCCGCGTATTTTGAGCGATAACATCGATTCAGCTTCCCCTATTTCAGAACGCGAGAGATTTTTTGTCAGTCACTCTGTTATTTGCGTTGCGTATTATTTTGGATCACCTTTTTTTATAAAAACATTTGGGATAACAAACTACTTATATTTTTTTATTAAAAGGGGGACAATCATTGCTGAGAAAGTAATTTGAGCGACTTTTTAACTAGCCGTTTTCGAAGACTTTTTTTTATTGAGGTTAGTTTTGTCAGACGAAATCCTGCAACGAATTATGAGTAAATACAATTTGTGATCATTCTTATCGAACGATTATGCGTAACTTATTAAACTGTTATTTCGTCATCGCGCCATCTTCATAATGAATGTATTTACTCTAATTTATGATATCTTTATTAGAATCTGAGGCTTAAGTTTTATCAGGGAAAAAATAAATTGTTCCTCAAGACGTAAGGTAAAGGTATATTTATCTCAAGTTTCACAGTGAATAAACAATACTTACATCATATTGTGTATCCGAATTATGACCAAATACTTTTGTTTTAATTTATGATATCGACTGAAGGTGCTTGATGGAATCTCAATATCAAATTTGTATTGTTACAACTTTGTACGGTTCCACATTTTTTGTCACTAACGACTCGGGCTCAGTTATGTTGCATCCGTGTGATAAAATGCCTGAACATGCCAAAAGGCGAAACCCGGGTCGTTAGAACACGTTAACTAAACATTTGGAATCGTACAAAACTGTAACAATTCTAATTTGACTTTTTTTTTACATCAACCATGCATGTAAATCTTTTTATTTCAATTCCAAATAATCTGTCTTTTTATGAGTAATTTTGAATTTTCATTTAATTCACTTTTACATTATTAAGTTCATTGAATTTGCAGGTGATAAAGTTAACACGTCGAATTCTGGAAACGTGTTTTCACGTGATAAAAAACCTAACCCCTGAGTCCCGGAATCGTGTTTCGACGTGATAGACTAGCATTTCAAAAACAGTCAAATTATTGTCTTAATCGGTCTATTTGACAGAGAAATTCTGGGTTTTCTTACAGTAATAATCAAGCCTTTACAAAATAGTTATTCAATTAATGTTAACTACTATGAAAGAATTGATTTGAACCAAATAAAAACACAATCATTGCGCGTGCAATATACGATACCAACATTCCTCCTTCTGGAGATGACATATCAGCGGCTTCGAATTAATTCTGCACAAGAGTTTTGCAAGATTCACGGGATAGGTTATCCAAGGATATAGCAAAACCTGTTTGCATCCCTAAACCAGTAACAGGAAAAAATTACGCTGGTAGGAATGCAAAATGTATATAAAGCAGTAAAATAAGTGACTCAGTATATGTGTAGATTCACGTGTGGTTCTTTACAAGGTGAAATTAGGCAATTTTATCACACTTCGCTTAGTGATTATAATGTTTTAAACCATCTTAGAGAGTTTCATTTGATTCTATTTAAAATTATCACAATTATAACATATATCAAATGTCATTTTTTCCAAAAATAGGCCGGGCACAAGGCTAAATTTGCCAAAATTTGACCGAGGATTTGCCGACCCAATTCAAAAAAATTACACTTGCCGTGGTTTTATACACGCAGTGCAATTTTATTGCTAAAATATTGATTAGTTATTAGGCAATAATAACAGTATAGAAAGAAATGTGATGAAATACGAAAGCTTAAATTATTTGTTTTATTGTTACCCATTATATTGTTAAGTATACAAATAAACAAAGCATTAAAATGCAATCAACGTGCCTCACAACAAATATAAATTTCTTTTTCTTAAAACTATTAAAGTATTGATTCTAATTGGCTTCCTAACGAGTCAAAGAAATTATGAAACCTATGTAATATTTTATGTACAAGAGAATTTGAAAAGTGAAAATAATACTATAATTTCAACATGTTTAATTTTGAATAGTTGAAACATTGTACGATTTTACATGTTTTTTCACTAAAGACACGAGTTTCACCTTTCGGTATCTTCAGGTATTATATCACAAGGATAAACAGAAATTTTGGAAAAAAAACCTGGAAATAAAAATAAAAAAATGCGGGAAACGGGAAATGCGGAAAATCTTAAAATAATAATGAAAAAAATTAAAGAATGAAGGTCTCTTCAATTTCCAAAAATGGGGCTTTACAAAAATTGGTAAATATTTATATACTAGAAGGATTTGTAAATGTTAAATTAATTAAATCTTATTAATTAAAATAATCGAATAGTGTTTTAAACTTCTTGGTGTGAAATTGTTTATTAAAGAAAATCTGAACACATTTGAGTGATCTATATATCATCATCATCAGCATCATCAGCCGGGGTCGATCCACAGCTGGATGAAGGCCTCCCCCTGTTTTTATTTTTTTTATTTTTCCAGGGGAGTTGTTTGGACATAGCAACACCACGCTGCCCATGCGGGTTGGTGTTCGGTTTTCTGTTTGGGTTTTCCTTCCCATGATCTATATATAATATTATATTATGTTTCATCATTTATTTCTTTGTTTAACAATTAACTTTGTTTTAGTATTACAATGTAATGTGCTCACAAATTGTATTGAATAGAAAGAATTATCTACCAAAACCAATCAATCGGGATAATATTTGAGACGGGACCACAATATTTAGAATGTACAGTAGAATGACTGAAAAATCAAAAACAATTGCGTAAAATTCGACTCTTTCTTCTCTAAATTCTTAATTCTGCCATTGTCGGTTGTGTTGCATCCGTGTGATAGAATGCCTGAAGATGCCGAAAGGCGAAACCCGAGACGTTAGTGATAAAACATATGGAATCGTACAAAGTTGTATCAATTCGAATTTTCGTCATGCCTTTACATCTAGAAAGAACAATTAACACCCAAAAAGTGATTAGTAAATAAATATTTAGCCCGAAGATATCGAAAGTCGGAATTCGAATCGTGACAAAACATGTAAGATTCTACAAAGTTTCAAAGTTTCGACGATTCAAATTTGTTACTGATATGTCATCGAGTCGATATCGTAGATTATTTTAAACGAATATCCAAGACCAACTCTAGGAAAATATTCATCAAAAAAACCCTTAATCGAGTATCGGGAATTTAAGTTAAATATATATATATATCCTTGATCTTCAGGTAATACGCAACCGAGATCAAAAAAGTCGTAAGGAATTTCTATTCAGTAAAAAATTTGTGATTTTCTTCAATAAAAAACACTGCGTAAAATACGTGTAAAATTCGTTACAATTTTTTAATTTGTATTTTCACATATAACGCTTGCAATCTTCCCTTACAAACTTTTCTTCGACACTGAACATTCCCTCCGTTTCTTTCGGATGCAATATATGTACTGGACAGAACTAAGCTGTGAACTTCTAAAAATACCGGTGCGCTTTTATTTACCGGTCGCCATTTTCTTCCTCTTTTAATCAAAAAGGAGGGAAAAAAATCTTTCGGTTTCCATTTCTGTTCACCCTCGCTTTACTGAATAACTTTTCTTTCAGGGCTGGCACATAAAATCGCAAAAATCTTCATCTTGTAAAAATATAAAGCAAAATTCACCGTGTAACCGTTACATAGCATTGTAAGATTTATATATCACATCTAACTCCACATGTTTCATCCCTAACGGCCTGCCTAACCTGAAAGATGCCGAAAGGCGAACCCAAAATAGTTAGCGACAAAACATGAGGAATCGTACATAATTTCAACAATTTAATAATATATATATAATAATTTATGATATCGACCGAAGGTGCTTGATGGAACTTCAATATTAAATTTGAATTGTTGCAACTTTGTACGATTCCATATGTCTTATCACAAACGACCCGGGTTTCGCCTTTCGGCATCTTCAGGTATTCCATCGCACTGATTGAACAAATTGAACTGATTGACGAGTTCTGTTGCATCCGTGCGATGGAATACCTGAAGATGCCGAAGGGCGAAACCCGGGTCGTTTGTGATAAGACATATGGAATCGTACAATGTTGCAACAATTCAAATTTAATATATATAATAGATGTTTTTGATCGTTTAATGATAATACATTTCCGCTTGGTTTATCACTAACAACCCAGGCTTCGCTCTTTCGGTATCTACAGGCGTTCTATCACACGGATGCAACATATTGTAACTTACTGTCAGTTCTGTTGCATCTATGTGATTGAGTGCCTGAAAATGCCGAAAGGCAAACTCCTGTCGTTAGTAATAAAAAACGTGGAATTGTGGAGAAAAACTGTTTCAATGTAAAAAAAAAGGTTTATTGCGACAGTATTCTTTCGAGTTGTTCTTATACACCGATGAATTAAATGGTGACGGTTGCATCAATGTTGAATTTCGTAACTTTCGTAACTGTTGCAATTTTGTGTAAATTTTTTAATTCCTTGCACCGCCCCTGAAATAATAATGGGATAAGTCTCGCCTTGCAATTGTGGTGTGAGCATGACTCACCCATCTTCCCCTTTCCGTGATCTTGAAAAGAAAGCGAGAATGAATCGCCCCAACGCATCCCCTAAGCGAAAAAATACCTAAAACCCTTCGAGAAGGCATTTTTTGAATTGGCAACAGCCGAAGATGTAACCCGATAAATTGGCAAACCAAGTCGAAAGATATCCTTATGGATGAGGTCGGAAGACGGATACGTCTGGCTGACCACGTGCTAAGGTTTCTCCGCGGGCGTCAGAATACGACAAGTTCACTTTGGTTGTTGATAGTCAAATAACCAGCGACAAAAAATTATGCCAACCTCAAAAAACAGCAATATATGTCGGCTGTAAATTTTTTTTTTGTCGGAATAAAATGCATTTATTGATTGAATTGGTATTTACTTGGTAGAACTCCATTGTAACACGGCGAAAAAATAGCAATGTATTTTTGCTTCATATTTCGGCTTACGCCCTCGTCAGAACCATGCCGACTAGGCTATAAATACAAAAGTTCTGATGCGTAAGCCGAAAAACTAAATAATCGATATATTTTTTTAGAACTAAAATACATTTTTGTTTTGTCACCGTGTAATAATTCGGTTCTACTAAGTAAATACCAAATTTAATCAATAAAAAATGATTGATTGAATTGGCTTTCACTTGGTAGAACTCCATTATAACACGGTGAAAAAATAGCAATGTATTTTAGTTCTACAAAATTATTTTTACAAATATAGTTGATAGCTATTTCGGCTCACCCTATAGTTCTGACGATGGCGTGAGCCGAAATAGCTATCAACTATATTTGTAAAAATAATTTTGTAGAACTAAAATACATTGCTATTTTTTCACCGTGTAATAAAAAATAATGTCCAATAACGTTAATCAATTCGTATTTACGTCGAAGGCAGTTAACAATATTATATTTTGGCGTGACTTATGACGAAGAGAGAGAGAGTATGTGTGTGTGTGTGATGGAGAGAGAGCGTAATTTTTGATGACTATTGACATGTATTTTATTATTTCCACTACATATTTTATGATCAGCGCCGTTTTCGCTCATCGCAAACATTATCAAACGGAAAAAATGTTTTGGAAAAAAGTACTAAACATGTGTTTTTATTATTTGAAGTAACATTGAACTTAAAAGTGATCATTTTTAAATAAAAAAATATATATATATTCAAATTGATTTGTGGAAATAGTACTAAAAATGTGTTTGTTATTTAAAATTATTTTATTTCAATACATAAAAACACATTATCATAGTTTTCTGCTTTTCTAAAGATGTCAAAACGACCTTTTCACATTTTAGTTTTTTCTAATAACCATTTAATAAATTTATCTTCTGTCTATTTTACAAATAATCAGCAATCTCCAACTTGTGTCGAAGTTTAGACATTATAGAAGGTTGACAAACAAACAAAAATTGAATTAGATAACGCCCACGCCAAAGGTCATGAATAATTTTCTAAATATATTGTTATCATTTTTAGCGAATTAATAGTGGAAACATTTATGATCGACAGTCATTGATTATCTAATTAAGTTTTTATAAAAACATGTCTTTGCTAACAGTAGCTTTCGAAAACATTATCGAAAGTCACTTTTCCTTCAATTCAAATGCACGGATTACATTAAAATATGTTTTTCATTATTAATATAATTTTATTTAACTTGGGACACACACGTTACCAAGTACAAAGTAGGTCCAAAAATAACAAATTATGAGTTAATTGTTTTTGCAACGTCAAAAATATTCATAAATATAATTTAGAATTTATTGATTGAATTAGCATTTACTTGGTGGAACTCAACAATTCAAAATTAACACAATGAAAAAATAGCAATGTATATTAATTCTACCAAATTTATAACATATATGGATGCTAGCTATTTCGGCTTATCCTTCAACTACATAACCATTCTACCACACGGACGCAATCGAATTCCAGTTCATATTGATAGTTCAGTTCTCTTGTGTCCGTGTGACAGAATGGCTGAAGATGCCGAAAGACGAAACCTGGGAAACCATTGACAAAGCATGTGGAATCGTACAAAGTTTAAGCAATTCAAATTTAAATTTTCTTCATTAAGAGCGGATAAGAATTTTAAAAAATGCACCTAAGGCAATACATTAACAAAATTTAGAAAAACATTTTAACCGATTTGTCACCGATTACTAATGCATCATGCCTTAGGCTGTAAGGCGTAGGGATTCGCACCCGGGTCCGCTAAAATACTGACGTAATGCATTTCACTTTATGATTATTAAAATTAGTACAATTAAAGTGGTGGCTTTTCAAAAACGGTTTCTATTTTACACAAGATAAGAAAACAACACCAACGTAACTCCAAAGTCCATGTTTTTCATTTCAAATCATTTGTTTATGCATTTTATATTTTTGCATTGCCCCCTTGGCAATAATTGATTAACAACAATTCAACACGTAACCGTCAGTAAACAATTAAATCTATCAAGTAATGTCATTCTCAAACATCGTGATTTTAATTTGTTTTATTGTGTTTGAAAGATAACATTTAATTTGCATAGGTTCAAAATTATTTGGTATTTTATTTAAATTAAATACCATTATATGTATCGGGCCTAGAGCGAAAAGCTCGCAATTGCGGTAACACATTTTTTAAAAAATAACTATTATCTTAGAAAGTACTGTTTTTGTGTTTCAATTAGTGCTTTGGAGTTGGACTCGCGGTGTTTTGGCCGAAGTTGTAATCGTGAAAAACGAACGACTCGGAGTTCTTTTTCGATTAGACTGTTAGATTTATATATAGGTAAGGTAGAAAAAATCTGACAAAATTAAAGTTTTTAATTCGGAGTCGTGTTTATTAAACGATTCCACAGCCCTGGTTTCCGGTGAAAATTTTTGAGTTTTAAAGATTTTTATTTTTTATCCATCATTATCATCGACTACTTTTGTTGTGTCAATTGTCATTTCTTGGTAGAAAAGCACAATATGTTAAATTAAAATACTATTAGTTCCATATTCACAATATTATCTATGATCAGGACCGGTTTCGCTCAACACAAGCATTATCAACTGATCCGAAACAGATTACATACAAGAATGTGTATATAAAAAAAAATCAGCCAATAATTAGCAGGTTTACAAAGCGAATGATTAAGGAACTAAGAAAGCAATTTACAGTCAATCATACAATAAGTATCCAAAGTAAATTTTGAAAAAATTGTCGCTTAGCAATATGTTGCAAACAAAATAAAGATAAATCAATAAAATTTATAAGCCTCCTTCTAATTTGTATCAGTTATCAGTTGATAATGCTTCAAATGTGCGAAACCTGTCCTGATCATAAATAATTGAAGTATAATGAAGGAAAAATATTAAAAAATGTGTCGTTATTATTTAAAATACAAAGTAAAAATTACAAACAAGTCTCGTTTAAGCTAGTTTTACTAAATAAACAATTTGAAAAATATGTAAATAATATTTTATTCAAATTTATTTTTCGAGTTACTATGCTCTCGCTCCAAGCTTGCGATATTTAACTTTCTGCATTATCATTTTTAGTTATTTTTATCTTATCAATATTTAATATTCATTAGGTTAGCATATATATATCAGTGGCGTAACTAAATAGTGCTAACGCTGCGACGATGAATCATAACAGAAATGGAACTCGTTGAAGATTGTTTAATGTTATGACGTCATATTGAATGAAATAAACGAACAAAAATGTTATATTTTAATTTCAAAATTTCCCAAAATCGTGTGACATCATTATTGACTAGGTCAGTGATAACGAAACTTTTGAGTACTGTGTGAGTGCTTAAATTAGATGCCGTTTTGTATTATATGTACACTTTCAATACTAATTAAAAACAACTATCTCTATGATTTCGTGTTAAAAGCTAATTTTTCTTTTTCGATAGTCTACTTGAATTTTTATACAGTCTCCAAAAATGATTTTTTTCAAAATTGTTTCACAGATACATTTCGATATCGACTGAGGGTCCTTAGTGGAAATTCAATATCAAATTTGAATCGTTCAAGCTTTGTGCAACGCTATATTTTTTTGTCACTTACGACCCGGGTTTAGCCTTTCGGCATCTTCAGGCAATCTATCACACGGATGAAACGGAACTGACCCGGACTGACAAAACCCGGGGTGACAAAACATGTGGAATCGTACAGAGTTGTAACAATTCAAATTTGATATTGAAATTTCATCCACTTCACACCTTCAGTCGATATCATATATTAATTCAAATCATGCTTAGGTTTTGAAAGAACCTTTTCGACTTTACGCCATCTTCAGGACTGGACGATAGAATTTTTGATTCAATCAATCGCAACTGTCTGGTTGAAAACAAAATTCCAATTAATGTACATATTTTTTTAAAATACACGTATTTGACTTTTGTTAAGTTCGTTTCAAACGCAGTATCTTAATGTGTGCGATTTTAATCATACAAAATTGACTTAAGATTATTTGAATTATGTACACTGTTTGACTTAGTATTGTATTCAACAGTGCAGTCGATATGTAAGACGCGTGCCAAAAAAAATTCTGGGTTCGGTTCTTGAACATGATTCATTTCTTTCGAGTGATATAAAATATTTTCTAGCTTCCTATTCATAGGAAAATGTCGATACAACGCAATTGCCCGCTGCACGAGCCGATATAACCCAATTTGAAAAAGATGACTGATGTTTTACAAAAAAATGTTAAAATCAGAAACGTAGCGTCGATAAAAAATAAACACGACTTTGACTCTACACTTATGAAAAGTACCTTCATATCACGTTTTTAATGATCTACTGAAAAAATTTTAGTATAATTATTTCAAATTTGAATTGTTACAACTCTGTACGAATCAACACGTTTTGTCACTAACGACGCTGGTTTCGTCTTTTGGCTTCTTCAGGCATTCTATCGCACGGACGCAACAGAAATGACGAATCGAATTTGATATTGAAATTCCATCAAGCACCTTCAGTCGATATCATAAATTATATCTAATTCATTCGCTTTTAAGGTTTTAACTGTCACTTCTTGATGGAAAGGCATGATATGCATAATAATAAAAACGCATTTTAGTACTCATTTCATAAATATATATTATATTCAGGACCGGTTTCGCTCATCGCAAGCATTATCAGCTGACTTGTTGATTTGTTAATTAGCGTAAATTTGCAGAAACATTTTTTGTCATTTTTTTCATTTCCTTTCCTATTTATGTGCATTTAATTAAAGATCAAATATTGATACCAACAGGTAGATTGTTCATTGAGATTTATTTTACAAAATCGTTTTATTGAAAAAGTAGTCACTTCGACTCCCACTCGAATTTTACGACTCCTCATTCTGCCAAAACACAATGCATCTACGACTTCGACTCCGCAGCCCTTGTTTAAGTCATAAACTTCCAATATCGAAAAAGATCATGAAAAAATGAAAAATAAATGGTATCTAACATGTGCAAAAAAATATATATTTAATGGCCCAACGCCGAGGGATCAATGATGAATTCCGACAATTTGCTCTCGGATTTGAATCACAATACTGTTTTTTGTCATGTATAACCAGTTAATTGCAATTAAAAAAACTACAACTTTATAATAAAAACAGCAGGAACTGTTAGAGTAATTGTGAGCATTATATAAATTTTATAAATCATACTATTATACATAACGGCGTTATTTCCTTATGAAAGAAAGTTATATAAGATATTCGAAGGTAAGTTTCAGTGAAATTATGAAAGTTAATATTTGTTTTTGGATTTTAATTGTATTTAATAATAGAAATCAGTGAATGCAAACAGGACATATTATATATTTAGGATTTGAATGAGTTACTCTTTACTTACCAAACTCGATATATTTTTAATATTGACTGTCAAAAAATACAAAATTCATTAAGATTTTTGTCAATTTACAATAGGATCATGCGTTACTGAAAAAGATTTGATTGCAAAGAAATTCCAAATAAATTTAAACGACTATTTTGTATTGACTTACTTAATAGCTTTCTGCAATGACTTCATAATGAATAATGTTTGTTAAGTACAAATTTTAAGAGCGTTTGAATTTTTAAGGTTCATATTTTTTTTTTATAAGTATTTATAAAAGCTAAATACATTCAAGATATGTCGTTGACAACACCGTCCATTAACACAGGATACACAATTCTTCAAACACTGGGGAATAACGTCATAATCAAAACCTATTTAAAGAGATATATCTATTCCTAACAATGTTTTTTGATTTTCTCGAAGCTCATTTTGTTGAAAACTGTCTCCTTAAAATAATTCAATGATGTTATTGTTCCCACATTCATCCCAAATGTTAAGAATTGGGTGGTTGTTAATATAAATTTCTTTATCTTTGATGAAACGATTATATAGTTTTTCAACTAAAAGGTACAGTAACTGCTTTCTTTTGTGTATTTATAGACGAATTTTTCTAGTAGAGAGTTGCAAACGAAAGACACTTTTATACATCAAATATAAAATTGAGACATACAAATTTTAGTATATATATTAATCTAATATTGCAGCTTCAATACTATAGTTGGAACCTTACATTGTGTTTCTGTTAAACCAATTATTTTGCATAGTTTAAATATTAATGCTGAATAATATACTCACGTTGTTTGACTAAAACAGAAAAAACTTTCCGAAGTCCAGTCAACTTTGGTGAACTGTAGTACATTTTATCTACAATACATATCTGTATTGGTGAGAAGGCGGGGCTTATAAGTGCGGGTGGAGTTTTGTGGTGGCGATAATAATCCATTGACTCGAATAATTTATTTTATAAATATGTAATTAAAACAATTTTCGAAATCATTGATTATTACCAAAATCATGTAACTATTTATTTTCGATATACATTCGAAAAAAATATTTACAAAAAATTATGATATCGACTGAGGGTGTTAGGTGGAATTTCAATATCAAATTTGAATTGTTACAACTTTGTGCGATTCCATATGTTTTGTCACTTACGACTCGGGTTTCGCCTTTCGGCATCTTCAGGCATTCTTTCACATACGTCAGTTCTGTTGCATCCGTATTATATTCTTAAATGTCAATTGTCATTATATTCCAATCATTTATGATATCGACTGAAAATGCTTGATGAAATTTCAATATCAAATTTGAATTGTTACACCTTTGTACGATTCCACAAGTTTTTTCACTAACGATCGAGGATTCGCCTTTCGTCATCTTCAGGCATCTTATCACATTAATGCAACAGGACTAAGGAATCTGTACAAAATTATGTATGTTAGTCATATGTATGATTTTTCGAGGCCTTAATTTAAATAATAAATAATTGACACTTAAATAAATTTCATTTCGAGATTAACTAAAGCATACGTATTTTTCTTTTTAATACATCAGTACAAAACCTTTTAAAATAAGAAAAATATTCAGTTTGGATTTTAATTTTGTTGTACAGTGCTGTTTGACTGCAATAAATATCAACACGAACCGCCTTTGACGCTGATTTCTAACAAGGTGTTCTGAAAAAGGCAACTGGTGTCCAAGGTGGGGGTGAAATAAACGAGATAGAGCTATACGAGTAGGCAAAATTCATACAAGACCGATAACTTTCGTCTCGCTCTCGCAGCGGCTGTGAAATAATCGTGGAGGGGAGACTGAAAGCAAGAAAATATTGCAGGAGTTAAAATTGATATGGATTTTTTGTTAGTCAATTGTTGTCCATTGTATGGTGAACACGCACAAAAAGAGCATTACGGAAAGGGTTACGGGAATAAATTGTTATTTTCATCTTTTAAATAAATCCAAAGACAATATTTATTTATAAGTTGTGAACCTAATACAATTACGAACAATAATTTATTGTATTCGAATATTTAATTTTAGTTTACAAAAGTGTGAATAAATTTAGCAGTATTTCGAAAAAGTGATTTTTGAATATTTTCGATTGTGAATAATAATGAGGAAAGTGATTTTAGTTAACGTTTAACTTTCGATAATTGACTTTTTGCTTGAAGAACATTAAACCACGCAACTCCACGATGTCTAGGTAAGAAAATTGTGTTATTACCTACATCTAATATTTGTATTTCCCATTTTAAACAAAAAATCAAACAATCCATATATGCAATTGTAAACCATTTGTATTGAATTATATTTTTTTTTTTTTATTTATATTTACAAAACAGAAACGAATTAAAGTTCTTTAAGGTTTTGCAGTTTGTGATATTGATTACATTTCATTGGCATATAATTAATATGCTATGATTTTTGTACAAAAATTGTAACAATAATTTCAATCGTCTTAATGATGGGAACAAAATAATATCGAATGTTCCATTTTTGAATGACTTAACATATTAAAGTTTATTTTTTTATATTTTAAAGGTAACTAAAATATGTATGTTTGAATAACTTTTGTATATTTTGGTCGTTTTAATGTGTTTTTTTTTTGCTATTTGTGTAGTACAAGAAGATTAACAATTATTAATTAATTTTTGTTCCTTTTATTGAATAATGTATGCTGTAAATTGATTTATATCGAGTATTGGTAGTTTTATTCGGAATTCCTAACTTTGTTGCTAAATAAAAGCCATTTCGTATTGAAATAGCCCGCAGCGCATTTTTCTACGATTTTAACATTTTGTCACCAATATTTAAAGTTGAATTGTAACATTTAGAAAAACTTACACTTTAATTTATATCAAAAAGCAGCATTGATGTAATTGAAAAAAATGCAATTTTCATTGAAAATAATATGCATAGTTAACAAGAAAATATTTGTTAAATCAATTCGTTTAGACAGTTTATAATATAAATTAAAAAAAAAACTCTATGCCACTATTAAAGTAACTTCAATTATGAATCGAAAATTTAGTGCGGGATAAAAATCATATATTGTGCAACAAACACTTCGGATTACGAACAAATCGGATAACAAACAAAAATAATCTTTCTAATCCGCTTATTTTAGATAGTATATACAGATGTAAAACTCGGTTGAACTGTAAACGAGCAACTCGGATAGCGAACATTGTATTCTTGGAACAGGTTACATTCGTTTAACGAATACCCACTGTATTTGAATCAAGGACACATAATTTTAATATATTCCCTTAAAATTCCACAACGATTTTAATTTCTGACCCTTAATTTAATTATCTATACAATCGTATTGTTTGTACCGGCATTTATAATTTGTTGTATGTTACAAAACTTTCTAATTAACAAGAATTCGTTGTATGATACAATACTGCATTAACTAATAGCCCTGAATATAATATAATAGAGATCGAGAATTTAAGTCAAAAATTCTTGATAATTTAATTAAATTTTTAAACCGGTTTTTCTATTGGAAGCTCTCTGTTCACGAGTACGTTATAATTAGTATTGTGTAATAAATACGGGTTTTATTTTTAAACACATTTATACATTATTGTTCTAAATATACTCGGAATTAAATGCAGAGGCCGTTGTTATAATTGTATTGTCATGAAATGGCGAACAGACATTTTTGCAAACAGCCAAGTCCAGATATGTGCATAATAATATATAGCCGAGGGCAGTGGTCATAAATCATTAACTCAAGGTCCAAACCGAGATGCAAATATTGCCTCTTCATATATTTTTATGGCTGCGTTTTATTTTTCGGAATTCCCTTAACTCTTTACAGTTTCGGAGAGCATTGTTTGTTTCATGATAATTTGCAAGCTTTTTAGGTAGAAACGTTTTATGGCACCGCGCCGTAAATAAGGGACTTTCGATTTTCGGTTTAAATAAAACTATTTTATGCACTACTTTCAAATTTAATAAATAACTTTATTGATTGAATTGTAATTTACTTGGCAGAACTCCATCATTAAATGGTGATAAAAAACAATGTTTTTTGTTTTACACATAAAATACCTCTCAATGAAAATGCATTATAAAATTAAATTTGAATCGTTTTCGAACTTCGTTCGATTCCACATCCTCTGTCACTAACGACCAGGGTTTCACCTTTCGGCATCTTCATGCAATTATATCGCGCGGATTTACAGAAATTTCTCTTTTTTACTCTATTTACCCAGATTTTTACATTTCTCAATAAGTTTATAGAATAACCAATAAAATCAGCAACCAATAGACGAAATTCGACTATATTTATCAACATAATTTCCTCCATGAGTGGTGCATTCTTTATGATATCGACTGAAGGTGCCCGATGGAATTTCAATATAAAAAAAATTGTAACTTCCATGCGCTCTGTCACTAACGAGCAGGATTTTGCCTTTCGACATCTTCGGGCATTATATCACACGGATACAACATAGCTGACCGTGTTGCCGAAAGCGAAACTCGGGTTGTAAGTGATGTAACGTGTGGATTCGTTTATTTTTTAAGCATTTTAAATTTGATATTGAAATGAAATCAAGAGCCTTCAGTTGATTTAATAAAATATAATAACAAAGTTTGTCGACGATGCGACGGTATTTTCGTTCAATCATAATTGTAGTCTAACACAAATAAACCAATTGAATTGTATAAATTAGTTAGAAAGTACGTTTTAATATAACAATACAATTCGGAAATTCCAGTGCTTGTTAATTGGAATTAACAAATTTAACTGCAGCATTTTTGTCACAATTTAATGTTACTTTAATAAACTTTCTTAATAACTTCTCTATTGTTATATTAGGGAAAAGTTTAATATTGAAATATTTATTGATTGTATTAAAATTCACAAATAATAGCGATTCTTTCTATTAATTTAATAAACCACAAACTGAACACTTATTGTAGTGAAATTGCGGTTTTTTGACCGGAGTTGGGAGTCTTTTACTACATTTTCGATTAAACGATTTAAAAAATATCTCAATGATCAATTTGCCGGATTGGTTGGTTAATCTTTAATTCAATGCCCATAAATAGGAAGGGTAGGAAAAAGCATGGCGTAAATAAGCTTTCTATAGTCAGTGTCGTGTTTTTTAACAACGCAATAATGCATTGATTGAATTGGCATTTACTTGGTAGAACTCCATTATAACACGGTGAAAAAATAGCAATGTATTTTAATTCTACATTTTTTTTATAAGGTATAGTGTATAGCAATTTCGGCTCATACCATCGTCAGAACTATGCTTAATCGAACATTTGCTTATCTACATATAGCCGTGTAGAAAAGATACACAAAACATCTTCTCTTTCAACATTTAACGGCCTAGCTTATTTACGGCTAGCAATAAAACTAAAAGGAATAAAAATTGTAAATGAAACTAAAAAGGCAGCTATATCAATAAGTTGATATTGATTGAAATGCGCATTTTCTTGGTAGAACTCCATTATTACACAGTGAAAATTTAGCAATAGTTATGAATTTTGTAAGATGATCAAATACATTTCGGCGTAATACCATCACAAACTGGATTCAGCACTCAATAATAATCAAACGGATTGTGTGTTAACTTATAATTTTAAAAAAAATCTATTCTTTCTAAGCGATATTTAAAATTGTTCATCTGGCAACATCTCCTAATAAGGTAACAACAAAAATTTCACAGAAAATCCATCGCATCGCCGTCTCAATATTCAAATTTTCAAGCCCAAGTTATTACCTAGTTACAAACAATTGTTATTGCTTAAAATTTAAATGTGAAAGGAACAAGGGATCTTTTTTTGTTTTACGATGGTCAGTACGTTTAAGGTCTATGCTACATTTTATGAAATTTTCACCCTTTGTACAAGTAGCCGATGGGATTTGTCTAACACTGCGCTTTTAAAACTGTATTTTGCACAAACGGAAGTTAAGCCAAAATTTGCGGACGATGGAATCATAAATATAAATGATTTATTGAATTATGCCTGTGTTTAGTATGGGTTATATTATATCGATTAACATCGATGTTAAGACACTCACATAGTAGCGTCACATGTCAAGTTTCACTTCTTGATGGAAAAATAATATATTTTAGTAAATGTAACGCAAAATTAATAATTTTTCTACCATTTCGTATCATAGAGATCATGATCGGTTTCGTTCAGTAAAATATTATGTGTATATAGTACTATAAAGTAGTTCTTTTATGATTAGAAAAAATCATTTAATATAGCGCGAAAATAGTAGTAAAAATGTGAATTAAATTTTTAAATATCATTCCTTTCCATAGAGATGTAATATGTATTGTTAATACCTTAAATGGATTTTATTTCGTCTGTTTTCTTGCATCCGTGTAAGAGAATGCCTGAAGATGCCGAGAGACGATACCGGGGTCATTAGTGACAATACATCTTGAATCGTACACAGTTTCAACCAGTAAAATTTGTATTTTATTTGATTTTTGATTTGACAATAAATAATATTGAGAGAAAATTTTACGTATTTCGATTGAGAGTATTATAAAATATTTTACAAAAAAAAGCCTCAAGATGCCGAAAGACGAAACCCGTGTCGTTAGTGACTTGTAGAATGGTACAAAGTTGTAACAATTCAAATTTGATATTGAAATTCCATCAAGCACCTTCAGTCGATATCATAAAATATCTTGCAATTACGTCGGAGATGCTCATGGCAGTAAACTGCAATTTTGAATGCTACTAATTTTAGTGTATGTGGAATATTTTTATGAATATATTCCTTAATAACGTCACATATACCGTATAGCGTTTATATCTTAAATATCTAGCTTGTAAAAAATAAACATTAAAATAATTACGTTAAGTCGCTTCGTTTTGAGAGCCACTGTTTTCAAAGATGTGCAAACCGCACATAACTATTGCAAAGTCTAGGTATAGCTGATAACAATAATCCTAACCGTTTTTTTAGGGAGCTTTTCTAGGTATATTTTTAAACAATGAAAATTTGCAAATCTGTTTATTGCTTTGAAAAAATTTGCTCAAAAGTGTTTTGTGTTTTATTGTTTCCCGATTTCACTTTCACTAACTAAATGCCATATTTCTTGGAAAGTTTTGTGCTAAATATGATTTATTACATTCAATGAATTTAAAGTAACTAATTATGCAAACTTTATTGTCATATAGTTTCCACTTTTTTTATAGGACGACACAACACAAAAACGTTAATATTCTAAACGTATTCAATGCCATTTTATGACTATTACTGCTCCAAATATGGAGTAAATGAATCTCTAATAAACAGGCTGTGAAGTCGTTAAAAAAGTTTAATTTTATCAGGTTTTTTTCATACCATTCATATGCATTAAATTAAATATCAACCAACCAATCTGGAAAATTGTACATTGAGATTTTTAACAACTCCGTTAATGACACAGCTACTTCACAACAACAAATCCAGTCCTGCTAATAAATGTCATTTCAACAGAATTTCTTTCAACACAACATTTTGTTATTTGATAGGCCAATCTCTCTTTTTGTGTAGAGTAAGATGAAAGGCTTGAGTTGGGATATGACTAGTTTTTTTCCCGCATCTCTCTCGATGCACCACAGCGCTGCAACGCAAACCAAATGATCGAAGTTATTTACACTATGTAATGACTCCTGTCGGATATACTCATTTCATTTTACGATTTTTCAATTAACGTTTTCTTACTTATATAATTTAAATATAATTACTTACTGTTTATTAATTGTAAATCAAACATAATATTTTTACTAATTAGATGTTACCATCATTCAATACATCAAGTAAAACATACAAACACATCTAGAGTATACGTTTCTGAGGAATAGCAAAAAAAAATTGAAGCCACTTTGTAAGTAAGACTCTTTTAGTTTTTTGCCAGTAATAAGTATTTTCGAAAGATGAATGCCTTTTAGTTTTAACCCCTTTTTTGCTGAAGTTTCTCTTTACATTTTTTACATATAATATATTCTACAGAATCATGTCATCAATTTTGACTTTTAAATATTTAACACAGTAATATACATTCCTTGGCACAAACGCCTTCAAACTTTGTCGACTCACGTAACCTATAGAATTATAAATTCTTTTTCGGGAATCCCACAATCCATACTTGGGAAAATATAAAAATTTAATGCAAAAGAGATTTGTTGAATTTATATTTACTTAGTAATACCCCGTCATAATAATGTATAATATGTTTAAAAAAAACAACGTATCGAGATATACATTTCTTAAAAACTTATTCACTTGCTTTTAAGGTGTCAACCGTAGCTTCTTAATGAAAACAAATGTTATTTCATATAATAAAAACACATTGTTTAGTACTTATTTCCACAATATATTTTTCTGATCCGGATTGGGTTCGCTCATCGCGAGCATTATTGTCAACTGACAGAAGTGACTGTTTGTTTAATATTAGTCATTTTTAGCTTTTGATGATTGAATTGGGATTTATTTGGTAGAACTCCATTGTAACACGGTAAGAAATAAAATTTTATTTTAGTTTTAAAAAGTTTATAAGATAAGTACTGATGAACTTATATAGTTGTTGATAGCTATTTCGGCTCCCGGCAGAATCTATCAAATTATTTTTACCTCGTAAATCTCGAGTTTTTTTATAATCAATTTATGAATAAAGCTTCCTCTCTATTGGCATAATTTTTCTATGACAAAAAAACCTATTTTTTTCGAGTATAAAGACCTAAATTTTGATAAAATATATACGTGTATTCATATCTATTCCACGAGCCAAATCTCCCTTCTTTCTCGCACAAGCGCCATTTTACGTCTCCCTGTTTTTTATCCACCCCTTTCCAGCGAGGGAGGTATTTCTCCACCCAGGCGCCATTTTTTATAACGCATACACTGGCAAAATATTTCACACACACTCACTCACATGCCGATCCGCACCGACGTTTTTATTCAGTGCTCACTAAAGTTATATAGGCAGTCGATGCTTAACTTTTTGATAAAACGATTTGCTGAATATTTGTTTTTATCGTGACCATTATCCAAGTTTAATGCTGAATTAAGAAAATTTATTATACGATCTTTTGGGATATTGGGGAATCTGTTTGTATAATAGGAAAGCTTCTAAAATATTTTTCACTTTGATGGCATTTGAAATGACTCTTTAGCAATAGCATTCAACAGTGAAAGGAAACATTTTATAAACGCGAGTAACAATAACTTTTGTATCGTTATTACACCGTCAAAAAAGTCATTCTATCAGTTTGATAGAGTGCTTGAAGATGCCGAAATGCAAAACACTAGTCGTTAATGACACGTTAAACAGGTAGAACAGTATTATGTATTCAAAATTATATTTAATTTTTTAAAAACTCAATTAACCTTCCATTACGGCTTTGGTATATAAACGATGTTAACGGTTTATTGTGTGTTAGTTCTGTTGCATCTGTGTGATAGAATGCCTGAAGATACCGAAAGGCGAAACCCGGTTCGTTAGTGACAAAACATTTTTTTAACAATTCAAATTTGATATTGAAATTTCATCAAGCACCTTCAGTCGATATCATAAATTAATTCAAGATTTTTATGGACAACAGCGATTACAGAAGCGATTTGAGAGCATGGAGCAAGCCACCGAAATTCTTCGATTTAACGCCTTTAGATGTTTTCCTTTGAGGCTATCTAAATCTAAGCTTAACTTATAGTTAACAAGTCTTTGCAAGTGAACCACAAATAATTGACACCCTTAAAGTTAGTTTAACAAACGCCGTAAAACAAATTCAGCCAGATGTATGCAAAGTTATATTCCACACTAGTTTAAATAAAACATAATTTACCTTTTTATATATTTAATATATCTTAATTCCAACCCGTTTAATTTTACACGGTCACGTGTTATAACATCATGTAAATCACGCCCTGGTAATTTTCAAAAAATACGAGACGCGTTGCCAATGTTACACCATCGAATATAAGAAGGCAAAACCTTACGAACAAAATTCTTTGTCGAAAAATAATTCGCTAAGTAAATAAAAAAAATACACGAAGATTTTCCGTTAACATTATTTCATTTGCAGATATACTAACGATGTTTGGATGTAGCTTTTAGTTAAGGACAACCAAACCTTATTTTGTTATATACGTAAATTTTGATTATCATTATGTATTATATAGAACAAATAACATTAATGTTATTTTCCTTTTTGATTAGATAATATTCCTTATAACATAACATCTCACAATATAAACAAACAGTTGAATGCTTATGAATATCAACAAAGAATGATATTTTTTGTACATTTAAAAATCTCGTATTTTTACGAAACAATTTCAGCTTTGCCCTTAGATAGAATATTAACATCTTATGTGTGATCGAATGGTCAATCATGCCCCACCCAAACGGACAGTATATTTGCTTGATTTTAAAATCAATTCATAGTTTTCTGTACGAATGAATTCATATCTAAAATTCATCTGACCTTGAGAATGCGGCGCAGCAAGAGTTATTAGCAAGTAAGCTAACCTGCCATAGGTAAATCTTTACACCAGGGTTTCGGAGTCGGAGTCGTGAAAAATGAATGACTTCGAATAATTTTTCGGTTAGACAATTTTGAAGACTATTTCAATGAACAATTGCGTCATTGGTTGATTGATCTTTAATTTAATGCAAATACATACATTATTCTAGCCAGAGCCAGAGTAATGTTTTTTTTATGACTCCAATGTCTTGATTAAAACTCCTAGCCTGTTCAAAGAACTATTAAAAAATATTTCAATTAAATTCAAAATTATCCAACAAAAATACAAACAATTCTCGTAGCCTTGTTGGCGAATAGTTAAATATTCTTTTACAATTTCAAATACTTACAACTGTTATGTCTAAAATTCACCCGCATCGAAAACGATTGGCTAACCATAAGTTCTTATCTACCTCAACATTCATAACTTTATTATCTTCGATAGTGCCAAAAAATAACTATAATTTACTATATTTGCAGACCCTACACAAGAGGGTAAATCACGCCCTTTGCTTAAAACCAACCCCTGATTAGATATAATATCACGTTTCCCATATATCAGCCAAAAAAGAGGGTAGGTAGTTAATAATGTTTTCGTATATTTTATGAAAACAATAATTTTATTCCCACAAGATTTCCAGTTGTATCACCCGATTAAGTTATTTGTAATAATTTAAAAAAAACAACAGTCGTCAAAATATTAAATAAATGTATATTTTTATCCGTACCGTTAATAATTTTCAAATATAATCAATTGTTAGTATTTAATTGATCGCCATCTTGAAAAAGTTGCGTTTAACAGTGTTTCGAAATTCAAATATCTGATTCATTTCATTTATTTATTGCCTAAAATTACCATTGTCTTAAAAACTGTCGCGTAAGACAGTGCACGAATATATCTGTCTCTCCCTGTTCGATACAATTAAACAAGGACAGCAGTGCGGCAGTTTGTCGTTGTCAATCTGCCAGTAGTCAATGTGGTGGCTATAGAATTCATTATTCGAAAGAGAGCGTGTGGTGAAAGGGTAGGAAGACTGTCAAAGTGCGTGGGAGTGAGAGAGAGGCACTGCTTATATGCCAATGTATATCGGATAAGGGTAGTCATCTATTTTTATGGGTATCGAGAGAAATGTTTTTATTGGGAGAGCAGGTCCGAACTCGAAACAAAAAAAAACTATATAAACGCTTTTCATTAACAAAAAAGCAGCTTATTGTAATAATGCTGTAGAATGATGCATAAATAGTTTTAAACAATATTTAATAACACTGTGAAAAAACAACAATGTACGTTAATTCTACAAATTTTTTATAAGGTATAGTTGATACTGATAAATCCGATGATGGCGTGAGCCGAAATAGCTATCAAATATACCTTATAAAAAAAATTGTAGAACTAAAATATATTGCTATTTTTTCACCGTGTAATAATGGAGTTCTACCAAGTGAATGCCAATTCAATCAATAATACTATGTCATAACGTTTATCGTCTGAGTCAATTTTAAGCACCAAAAAACATTTACAATTCTTGTCGAACAAAGCCTTACCTTAAATCCTTCGTGATTTTATTCGAGTATATTTGAATTCACCCCTGCCCTTTCTTTACATTTTTCTCCCATTTAGAATCTTGCTCCCCCATTGTGAAAGTACATGTACGCCGCTGTAATCTTACTGCGTGTGTGCTTTTAGTGCTTTCCCCCATTTATGACCTAGGTAGGTATTTATTGCTGTACCTACCTAACATTCTATATACGTAGATGTATATATTACCATAAAACACAACCTTCGCTTTATTTTATTGAATCAAAGCCTAATTCTTATGTAAAAAATATGTTTTTCAGGGTGGAGATTAAGGGTTAAAAAAAACTGCTAA
Source organism: Himalopsyche japonica (assembly GCA_028555115.1). Lineage (NCBI taxonomy): Eukaryota > Metazoa > Arthropoda > Insecta > Trichoptera > Rhyacophilidae > Himalopsyche > Himalopsyche japonica. The sequence continues at coordinate 1,959,409 of JAHFWJ010000163.1, forward strand.
TATTACTCCTAAAAGGAAGAGTGCCAACAAGCTTTCCTGTGTTATTACTTCATCCTCTTTTTGATCATTTATACTTTTAAGTCCAGATTTGTGCAAAACTGACATTTTAAAAATGTTGATGCAAAAGAGTGCCAACTTATTCAGATGCGACTTTTTTTTATCGAAAATAAATATCTTAAATAAAACTGTAATATTGTCATAATACAATTCTAGTCTCACAAGAAAGAGATAATAATTAAGATTCTGTTTTTAATCAAACAATGTTATCCCATTCATTAAGTGTCACAATTAAAAATATGACAGTTATAAAACATAAATGAATCAGTGGAACCGTTTTTAATTCAAGTACACATATTTCAAAATAGTACAAAGTACAACAAAAAACTTTTTACTTGTTCGCGTCGCTTACATGTGTTTACAATGTTATTCTGTCTATAATATGAAACCTATACCATGATTATTATATATTAATACAATAAAAAAAACAAAAAAGAATTTCACATATTGACTGAATGTGCCAGACGGGATTTCAATATCAAATTTGAATTGTTAAAATATTGTATGATTCCACATATTTTCTGTTTATATGCATGAATATGCCAAAAAGCGAAATCGGTGTCGTTAGTGACAAGACAAGTACAATCGTTCAAAGTTTTAACAATTCAAATCTAAAAGGAATTCTTACGATAAACTCCTATTCACAAATAGCTTGTTGGCTGTGTTCGGCCCGCGGGCCGCTTTTTTATTATAGCCGTTCCATTTAGAGTATATTCTCCCAACCTTTTTCGGTTGGCAACCCCTTTTCATAAAATCCATGTGACCCGCGGCCCTCCATACAATCCAAAAGCATACAAAATTTTTTTTTTTTAATTGATCGTATAAATTGGCGACCCCCCTTTGGCAAAAAACCCTTTGCGACCCCAGATCGAGAGCGTATGATGTAGAGCGTTGTAACGCAAATGCCGATCCGTGTAGCAGTAACGGAACGCGTGTGATCAAACAAATATTTAATATGTATGAAATTGGATTTTCATTATCAAATAATATTGTACAACGAGACTGCTCCCAGTCTAGTATGCCAGCCAACGATGTTTTACTAACACTGATGTATTCAACGTAATGATCGATTCGTATTTATCAATATGCTTTAGGGCATATCCGATACGCTGAGTCAACCGCCATTTTTGAAACGTGAAATGATCACTAATAAAACAAACAAATAAATAATTTCGTAAAAGGAGCCATGATAGATTATGTAAGCTTGTTTAATAATTACGTTAATTCTAAGAAAAACCTTATCGCCATTTTGTCAATGCATTATGGAACACTTAACGACATCTTAAAGCGATGTTGTTTTATATTGTAGAAAACAACATCGCAACACCGTCACGTATTAAATTAAAGACAAAAAATAAACCAACTGTTTTTAAAATATGAATGAAAACGATATGGAAGGTATGAAATAATTATATATTTAATGATTTTCTTATGATTTATTGGTTGAATCGGCATTTACTTGGCAGAACTCTACTACTAGTTCCGACGATGGCGTAAGCCTCAACTATATCTTATATGCTATTTTTTCACCATGTTTTCTTACAATGCCCAAAACCCGTTCCGTTCGTCGATTTGTTACTTGCATTATTAGGAATACAAGTTTGTAATGAAAGCAGAGCTTTTGATTCGTTGAAATAAACACGTCTCCACTCGAAAACATTGACCAATAGCTCGACACCGACTTAAAAAAAGTTTATTTTTTCAGTTTTTTTCCTACAAAGGTTAACACTAAATGAAATAACGAAAATAATCAAATTAAATTTCATTGTCAAAGTTAACTTCTACAAGTTACCGCTGAATCCACCAAAATGTGATAATATACTTAAATTTCTTGACATATAAACAATTGACGCCGTCGAAGTCAGCATAACAAACGCCATCCAACAAATTGAGTCAGATTTAAGCGATAAAGTTGTTGAAAATTAGACCACCCGAATATTTATCGACAAGCAAAGCCGGCACGGATATTGAAAGACATTTAGTATACATTTTTAACGCTGGTTTTAATGATGTAGACGCACAAATGACATTCGAGAATAGAGTAGATATAATTCAATTCAAAGCGGAGATGGCTTCATACTAAATCACCCACATGCAATATTATTATTGACGAGTTCTTTGTAAAATTTCACCCCTAATTCAAAAGGGTTCACAATATCTAGATAAATACCTAAGTAAATAAGACTTGCTAAGGAGGGAGCGAATCTCATTTCAACCCTTCGAGTCTGTAAATAAAGGGGTGAATTGTTTTCGTCGCGTGGTTATTTTTTTCTCGGATGTAAAAGGGGATGCCATATTGCTTTTCCGTTTCAATATTAACGAGACCTTTTGTTGTCATTAACAACATTATATTGTTAAAACCATGGGAATAAATTTGAGGAGAGAAATATCACTTATCGTTTGACAGTCGATAAAAGCATTTTGATTGTTGGCAATCGAATTTTAATTTTACTCTGATATCCAATAGATTTTAGAAAATACAAGGACAGTCGTAGTGAACTCGTGACACGCAGGTATTTTTCCCAAATAATTGGATAGATTCCTTTTATCCAAGTATTATGTTGAAATATTCCTATCATTAGCATGATCGAATTGAAACATATATCAAATCCCCCCCCTAGCAAGCCGCCCGCGCCGACAAAACAAAATCGTAATTATAATTTATTTAATTGTCAAGAATTCATTTAATGAAATTTCTATTTAAATATTTGATTGACATACCAGGTGCTCGGAACATTTAGTATGCTAATGATTTTATGTTGTATTAAACAGTTCGAAAATTAGGATCGTGTCACCGATTATAAGAATCAATATTTAAAAAAGCGCATTATTTTATATAAGAAATTTTTAAATGATAGCAACAGCACTATAACAAATACGTAAACGCCAAGTTGTGCCATTTACCTGTTTTGCGATTTTTGCAGTGTAATTGTTTTGAAAAAGAGATTTAAAATATTACATTACAATTTATAATATCAACTTAAGTGCTTAGTGGAGTCTCAGAATAAATTTGAATTTTTGAAACTTTGTACAATTCCGCATATTTTGTCAATAAGTGATAGAATTCCTGAAGATGCCGAAAGGCGAAACTCAGGTCACCGACAAAACAAAGTTTCAATATCTCAATATCGAATTTTATTTTTTAGGTGTTAACTGTCACTTCTTTATGGAAAGGCATGATATTTTAAATAATAAAAACTCACTTTTTGGACTGCCTACAATATATTTTGTAATCACGACAGGTTTCGCTCAACATTTGATAATGTTCGCGGCGAGCGAAACGAGTCCTGATAATAAATTATACTTTGGAAATAACACTTAAAAAAACCTATTGATTGAATTGGCATTCACTTAGTAGAACTCCATTATAACACGGTGAAAAAAAATAGCAATGTATTTAAGTTATCTACAAAATTTTGTAGAACTAAAATACATCTGTTTTTTTTTCACCGTACTAAAAGATGCGTTAATCTTGCAACTACTTCGCAATCTATCGACAAGACTTTACTTAATCGTTAAAAAGGATGGAAATAGTCATGAAGAGATTATATTATTTGAGATGCGGACGGCTTACAATTTGTTGCGTATCACTGGCAAGCGATGCAATATAATGATGACAAAACTGGATCCAAATAAACTTTGGAATTACCCACAGACTAATAATGCCAGATGGTATCATACAATAACGTACATTATATAGGCATATATATATATATATATCTATGATTACATTTGTAATTCTACATCAACTAAAATACATGCAGACTATTTTATATACTGTACTGAAATTCTAGTTATGTACAGAAATAGTTTTAATTGAAACACGTTAAAGACCAAATTGGTATATAAATTTGATTTGAAAATTGATAATAGATTTTTGGCGGCAAAAATATTTGAAAGACTCTTGCTGCCATCTTGTTTGTAATGAATGTTTCTATTGGCCATAATATTACGATCGGATATATGAAACCGTATGAGCAATTTTTTTTAAACAATTTACAATGTTACCATAAAAATATATATGTTACGGTTTTATATTGAAAATTGATTTTGACTCCGAAATTATATATTAGGAACGAATAGTATTCAAGTTTTACAAGGCACAGCATAACACTGTTCATATACACGATGAGTAAACACATTATAAACGTGATCGAATGTTGACAGGTGGCAATATCACATCGTTTATAATATATCTAATAGTAAAAAATATGTACATTTAAAAAATCTCCTAATCATAAGACGTAACGTTTTCGCACAATGCGCAGACACAGAAAGAATTTAAGTCGGTGTATTATTTTTTCGATAGTATTGACAGGTGGCATTGCTGTTCTATATGAAGTAGATATTTCGAAGCAATTAATAAATATTTACTAATTTTTAAGTTCCTCTGATTTTATGTGTATGTTTTAAACGTAAAAGGCAACAGTTCACTTACGTACGATGCACATGCACAGAGAGAGTGTGCCAGTGTGTTATTTTTTTTAACTCTAGTGTTACCAAGTGTTTTCGGATTTAGATTTATTTTTATATTAGTTAATTAACATTTTATGTCGAAATTTTATTGGACAAGAAAACCATGCAAATCATTCTACATTCTAAAATTACTCTTCGATCGATATCTTTTGTCGTTCTGTCATTTTGCTTCGTCGTTTCGTCGTATTTCACATTAAATAAACAATTATTGTTGCCAACAATTAATCAATATTATTTAATTATCAATTAACATCACATTATCTAATGTTTATATTTAGCTTGCTTTTAAATCTATATTTAGCATAAGAGATACATTTATTCAATTCACTATATAAAATACACTCAACAATTAAGTTTAATAAATGTTACTTTGCTGTACGGAATAACCAATTAAATTTTATTTAAATATTTATAACACTTTTCAAGACTTCTGTTAATTTTATAAGTGACTAAAAATACCCTGCGAAAAAGTGTCTGTTTCACGAATTTTAAATAACAGAAACACAATTTTGAATACTGTTTCCGGTTATATGACCGGTTTTGATTGAATAGGCATTTACTTGATAGAACTCCATTAAAACAAAGTGAAACAATAGTAATTTATTTTGGTTCTACCAAATCTATACGATATATAGTCGATAACTATTTCGGGTTACGCCTTCTATTCATAGTTATGATGAAGGCGTAAGCCTAAAAAATTCATAAACTTCAACTGAAAAAAATGGTTACTAATTACATATGTATGTATGTATATATTAGATATTTATCGCCGTGTCCTAGTGGTAAAGTTCTGTAGTTTTTGGGAGAGAAACTTATATAGGAAACAAACATTTGAACATAAACGATGAATTGAAGAAAATAGAGAATTGTTATTGCGTTGCGCATTTTAATCTCTTGTTAGATAAGTTTTTTAAATACCAATGATTAATTTTTGAATAATTAAATATTTGTATATCCTTTACGAGGCGGAGAACAGGTTAATAGATATTATAGGTGGTAAACTGAAAAAATACATTTGACTTTTGTATGACGATGCGAATTTTTTGAATCCCTTATAATTTGTTAAAGAACCAACGAATGTAGCATGACAGATGAATATGAATGATCTACAATAATTGTTCAATCGTTTTGAACAATTTTTTTACGTTTTTTTGTCCGTATCCGAAAATTCCCAAAGGATACTATCGGAATCCTAAATCATATTGCCGTATTTTTATATAGGACTTTCAACAAACATTAAAAGTCATGACCAGTTATGAATTAATCGATCCATAATTAAGAAGCCAAAACGTTGGTTGGTGTTTTTGGAAGAACCTTTCCGACGATTCTACTAAAATCGCTTGTAGAGCCAATTGGAACATTACGATCTGATTTTTTATGAACGTGAAGAATTCAAGTATCTATTCAATAAGGTGACATTTCTCCTACCTGTGACTCGACGCCTTTATGGGGTATCATAGTTGCGCCTCTCGCTTGAATGAGCAAGACTAACGGAAATTTACCATTGGTAGTTATATATAATACTTTACTGAGTGCAATCAACGCTCAATGCTGTCCACTTAGATGGATATTCATCAAATAATTGAGTGATTAAAAACATCCTTTTGTTAGTGTCCATTTGAAGCGTGTAAGTTAATCACTGCAGACTAGAATCCAAATCCAACTGATCTACATTGTCAAACTTTCATTTTGTCAGCAAATGATGTCGACATTTTTTTCAAGCCGAAGTGGACTACGTGATTATTTCATTACAATTAGGCGTAACAAACTATAATGCCATTAATTTTTGACATTGAAAAAAATGTAAAATCATTAACAAGTTGTTCTTACGAAATAGCGAATGAAAAATTAGTTGTTCAGTCACGTAGATATGTTCAAAAATTTCTAATTAATATGTCATTTGGTAAAGCTAAACAAAACATAAATTATTCAGTAACGACTACTGGAGTGTTAACTACCTCCATGTTATTTATCAAACGAACAGCTGATAAACTTTTTAAATGTTTTAAACTGTCTGCAGTCATTTAAATTAATATCTAAGTATTATTTTGAGTGGTGACTGCTGGATTTACAACCGTAAAGTAATTTTTTTATATTTATCATAAAAAAATATTTAATAAATTTTTATTTTTTTAATACATGTTTATTAACCGTCTTCGTCCGGTATACATTCTCTCATTAATTAATCGTAGGAAGTTATTCCAGCTTTCGATGTGAGATAGTTTTTACAATCTTTTTTCGTATATTGCGTTTAAAATTTGTGTAAATTTTTACATACATTTTTTAGCTTATTATAATAGTTTCTACCAAGTGAATACCGATTCAATTGACAGCTCAATTATTACGTTATCCTTTAAAGCTTATATGGTGGACTATAAGTCACAATTAAAACACATTGCTTAGAACTAAATTCACAATTAATATTTTAAAGATATAAAAATGCATTTTTTATTTCATAAATATGGATATAATACCATTCCGCTAAGTAATAACAATCAAACACCTTAAAATAATTTCGATGTATTTTTTAAATCGTTAAAAATCTGCGTATTACTAGATGTTTTCTCATTTTGGCATTTGATTCCGAGTGCATCATTGTTTTAGAATGAATATTGAAGCCGAAAAGCGAAGCACGAGTCGTGAGATAAACATCATGTAGAAATGTTAAGTGTTTGAATGACTGTTGCGAAAAAGGTAGAATCGGATTAGAAATGACAGCCAAAACATGTTAGTCGTTGTTACTGTTTCGCCGTTTACGAAGTGTTCTTATGGCAGATAGACAGTGGCGTGTTTTTTCTGTTTTATTTTATGGATTATATTGAGGAAGATGTAGGACCTATTGTACCAATAATATAAACCCTGGTGAAGTGAATTGATCAAAGTGATAACTGTTTTGCTTGCTTATTGAGGTTTTTAAGATAATTTCGATAAAGTAGAAATTTAAAGCACAATGAATTTTTGGATTTTATTTTATTTTAAATTTAATTTAATGGCGTATTATTTCATTTTCAAATTAGAAGCTCATTTAACTTGTATGATATCTCACGGTGAAAAAATAGCAATGTATTTTAGTTCTACAAAACAATTTTTTAAATATAGTTGATAGCTATTTCGGCTTACGCCATCGTTAGAACTATGCTTAAACAAACATTTGCTTATCTATATATAGCTGTGTAGAAAAGGTACACAATGCATCTTCTCTCCTGATTTGATTCCTCCGCATTTAACGACCTAGCTTATTTCTTGTTCGCAATAAAACTAAAAATTGTAAATGAAACTAAAAAGGCGGCTATATCAACAAATTTACATATGCCACTGTAATGGTCTATTACGGAAACAAAACAGCCCCCTGTAGTGGGCTGAGCAGTGGCGACCGACATATATTAGTTGGTTCGTTAAGAATGCTGTGTGATAGTTGATACCTTTTGATTTCCAGGTGTTCTAAAGCCATCATCTTGCGACCTTTATTACAAAGATGCAAACACGTAGCAGTAAAATTAGCAAATTGTGAATCTGTTTTTTTACCGTTGAATGATCTTACGTGTTCTTTAACTCGAGTGAATACACTTCTACCTGTATGTCCGATATAAACGGATAAACATGAGCCACAGGGCATTTTATAAATACCGCTTTTGTCTATTTCAAATTATTGACATGTATGTTGATCGACGTTATTCCTAACTGAAAGCCAATGTCTATTGAATTTTCAACATTATGACCAAATTTAATTGAATTGTAATTAATTTATCTATTTCTTTTTGTCAACAGCATGTATGGATGGGATTCTTCAGTCCTTAGGGCTCCAACTCTACCCTGGGTTCCCCTTCATCACAGATTGATCGTAAGTAAAAATTTATTTTTAAGAAATGACTAACTGCACTTAGTCATGTTTTGATATACGAGCGATTGAAGCTTAAAATGGTCACATTTTGGGATTGCCATTCAAAAAATAATTCTGAGTTAATAGTTAGAACCACAAACAAAATCACAGGCTTAAGAACTTTTATTTAAAATAATAAAAATTAAAACTATTTCTAACCCGCTCCTTGCATTATCAACTGATAATTGAATGCTAGCGACGGGCGAAGAAGTAAGAATAAGGCTCTCTATATAGTGCATAGTAGGTCCTTTAAATTTTATTTGTAAATCATTTTACTTCATTTAGATATGCATTGTAAGATTATATGTAAATTATTTTCCCAGATTATAATCCTTTGGCTTAATAAACTTGTTGTCTTTTTGATAATCTTTATTCTATCATTTAATAATGATTACGATAAACGAAACCGGTCTTGATTATGAAATGTATTGTGAAAATAGCACTGAACGTGTGTGTTCATTTATCGATTGAATTGGCATTCACTTGGTAGAACTCCATTATAACACAAATTATTTTAAAAAATATAGTTGATAGCTATTTCGGCTCACGCCATCGTCAGAAAATAATTTTGTAGAACTTTTTGTACTGACCATAAAATGTATTGTGAAAATAAGTAACCGTGTAACAAAAAAATGTGTTCTATTTGTTTGCTTTATTAAAATTCATTACTATTTTTCACCATGTTATAAATGGAGTTCTACCAAGTCAATGCCAATTCATTCAATAGCTCTAAACATTGCCGGTAAGAGTTTTTAGAACACTGTAAAGGGTATAATTTTTGCTGCAAAAAATCGCTCTCCTAAAATGTCAATAGATTTCTTATTGATTTATAATGTATATTATAAAAGCAGTGACGTATACGACAACATTGGATACAAATTTCCATTAATGTTTTAATCAATACAAGATAATCGATGTTTATTTACTACACATATAATGCATTAAATTACTGAGAAATTTTCGAAACGATTCTGTTTGAAAATTTCTGTTCACTGTTTCTTTTCGTGAAATTTTCTGAATCATAATTATGTCGTGTATAATTTCTGTTGAAATTAACTTTCTTTCACTCCACATATATATTTGTGTGCAAAATTGTATTAATTTAGTGAAAGCCATATTTTCGATTAATCATTATATTGTATAGCTTGGGGCATTATTTTGAGCAAGCTTATGTTAAGCGTTACTGATATTATATGTTACACATAACTGTGTTATTATATTATGACCATATAATATATGTTATGACTGAAGGTGATTGGTGGAATCCGATATCAATATTGAATTGTTGAAATTTGTTGACATCATCCGAGTCGATTCTGTTGCATCTGTTTGAAGAAATGTCTGAAGATTCCGAAAGGCGAAACCCTGGTTGTTGGTGGTAAAACATTTGAAATTGTGCAAAGTTTCAACATTTCGAATTTGATATTAAAAATCCGTCAAGCACCTTCAGTCGTACAATCATAAATTAAATAAATATATGAATTATGTTATGAATACTATATAAAAAAAATCTATCAATTGATAATGCTCGCAACAAGCGAAACCAGTCTTGATCATAATATACATTGCGGAAATAGTACTTAATATGTGTTTTATTATTAAAAATACAATTTAACTTATTCTAAATTGTAATATTTCTTACATTTACTATTAGTACATTGTATAATGCCTGAATATGCCGGAAGGCGAAACCCGGGGCGCTAGTGACTAAACATGTGAAATTGTGTGATTACAAAGTTGTAACAATTCAAATTTGATATTGAAATTCCATCAAGCACCTTCAGTCGATATCATAAAGTATATCCATATTTTCATATACTTCTATTTAATAATTATTGAATTGTTCAATCTATGTACAATCTAATACGGTGAAAAATAACAATTTATTTTAGTTCTACAAAATTTATAAGGTGTATAGTTGAAAGCTAATTCTGATGAGGGTATATATATATATTTAGGGTATATCATTTATATTTGTATTAAATATTTATTTCGTTATCAATCGCAAGTATTATGTTAAATGTATTCTTGTCTGTTAAACAAATAATTTGAAAATTTCTGATATTTTTATTTTAACTTTTAGAAGCAAGAACCCATGGAGCCTTCATTGGTGAACGGCTTCCTCTCCAGTCACTCCGAAGGTTTCCACAGCGCATCACCATCATCGTCAAGTCACGACTCTAACCCACAGTCACCCCGCAGTGACAGCCCACCGTCTCCCTCGAGAACTCAGCCGTCGCAAAACTTCAGACCCTTAACGCCACCAGGGTTCGAAGCTTCTCCCGACATTCAAAACAGGATGTCCACAACCGCCCAATCAATGGCTGCTGTCACACCTCCGAAATCCCCATCGCCTTTACCACCGTGGGCGAATAACTCTGATGGGGTGCCGAGCCCTGAGGGGTCAAACGGAGACGGTGATGAAGAACCAGGGCTTAGAATCCCTGCTGTGAACTCGCATGGTAAAGTTAAAACCTTCAAGTGTAAGCAATGTGAATTTGTCGCCGTTACGAAGTTGGACTTTTGGGATCACACCAAAAGCCACATTAAACCAGAACGCATGTTAAACTGCCCCAAATGTCCTTTTGTCACTGAATACAAGCACCATCTTGAATATCACATGCGCAACCATTTTGGATCAAAGCCATTCCAGTGCTCTCAATGTTCTTATTCATGTGTCAACAAATCGATGCTCAACTCTCACTTGAAATCTCACTCGAATATCTACCAATACAGATGTGCCGATTGTAACTACGCCACTAAATACTGTCATTCTTTGAAGCTTCACCTACGAAAATACCAACACCAACCGGCTATGGTCCTTAACCAAGATGGCACACCGAACCCTTTGCCTATTATCGACGTCTACGGTACAAGGAGAGGGCCAAAACAAAGGAGTGGAAAAAATCACGAAGAAGGCAACTTAGGACACAACAATAACAACATGATGCCTTCACACACGCATTCATTATTCCCGAATCCTTTCGGAATGAATTTCCCTTATGGGTCGCTCTTGCAGCATCCGATGTTTGCTCACAACAACAATTTAAGCGAGCAAGAAATCCTGTCCAAAAATATTGATGGTTCAAAATCGCCACTTCAAGAAGATAACAACAATAAAATGCGTGGAATTCAAGACATACCACCACATTTAATGATGCAGCCAAGATTCATGCCGGAATACACGCAGGTCTCTCCAAATTTTGTCCCATCTATCACCATGCAGTCTCCAGAGAGACCATCACCAAGAACATCACCGTATTCACCACATCTCAACAATGTCCACGTACCTTCACCACATATTTCCCCACCAATGGACACCCAACCAGATGCATTGGATCTTACTAGCAGTTCAACGAAACAGGATTCTCCACCAGTCGTCAACTCGTCGTTGAATCCAACAGCTGTTAATGTCAAAAACCGGCGCAAAGGCCGTGCGTTCAAGCTGGAACGATCAGTACCAAGAGTCGAACAAGCTGAAGATAGACTAACGGAGATCTTAACACCCGAAGTGACTCTTGGAAGTGATAAAGAAGCAGAACCGATGGAAATCAAAGTAGACGTTCAAACCCAACTCTATGAGTCTATCAAAGACAAATACGAATCCGAAAAGGAAGCCAAAAACAGTGTTTATCGTTTTACAGCAACCGAAACCAAAAGCAATCCTCCGCCATCTAAAGCTTCTGGTGACAGCTACAACTGTCCACATTGTGATATTGTTTTCAAGGATATCATTATGTACACGATGCACATGGGATACCACGGATATAAGGATCCATTTACCTGTAATATGTGTGGAGAGAAGAGTTTTGATAGGGTGTCATTCTTCGTTCACATCGCTAGGTCGCAGCATTCTTGAATTGGGTATGGCCAGGATTTCAGGTGCGTGCCAACCAATCAGAGAAAAGACACCAATATACCTGTAAATATATATATTTAATAATTTAAACATTATTTTATTGCCTATGACATAAATTACTTTAAGTAATATTTTTTACAGGTTTCAAAGCTAATGCTCTGGTTATTTGATGATCGTCGATACTTGAGCCACTGAATTAGTTCATTCGAAAACAATCGTGATTAACTTAAAAGGGAGATTGTTAAAAATTTTATACTAAATTTTATTTTTTGAAACTGTGTTTAGTTCCACATGTCTCACTCACGACCCGGGTTTCATCTTTCGTTATTTTCAAGCGTTTTATCAAACTGATACAATAGAGCTGAACAAATTCCATTGAGAGGGTCAATTTACTGCATATGTGTGATTGAATGCTTGAAGATGCCGAAAGATGAAATCGGGGTCGTGAGTGAAAAAACATTTCGAGTTTTACACAGTTACAACGATTGAAATTGAAGTATGGTCAAGCTAAAAGAAATAAAATAAAAACTTTCTTACAATCTCAATTGTTAAGTGTGACTTTGTGGAACTAAATAATCGGTCAATTTTTAAATAACAAAACTCTTTTTAATTATCCCTCAATGAAACCTACGAATCTGAAACTTTGTTTTTTTCACCATCGCGAATGGTAAATATATATATTTTTTTATAATGTTTATCGGCACTAAAAAACTGTTTACTTTATTACAACATTGTCCAATGTCTTTACTCTGTTAAAATGTATAGTAATTTAAGCCTCGGTCTAGAAATGGGCAGCAACAAAATTCAATTGATAAATATATTGTATAAAATTTCCCGAGTATCTCAAAATTTTTATTCACGCCACCAATTTGTAAATTGGTGTTAAATGGTTTATTAAAAAAAAATCGATTTAAATATCCGTGATATTATTCAACAATTGCCAAATAATAAATAAAAAAAAACGATTTTGTATCTTATCTAGTCAAGCATTTTAATTGTTAAAAGAAATTAAAAAGACTGGGCATTTCTTTAGAAACAATAATTTTTATTTATTGAACTTAAAATATTTTTTTTAATTTGAAAGTTTTGTATATGTATAGGTTTTTATTCAATCGACGAATATATAAAAACAAAAACCATCTGCAAACAAAGGTTTGAAAATTAATTAAGTTTTCCATTAAAAAGACGCGACAGAAATGATTATTTTTGAGAAACTTCGATGAAGGATTGCAATATCTCTCCCTTTGTGTTTTTAATATAAGTTGTATGATCTCGCTCTTAGGGATGTATTATTTAAAAATAAAGACTAATTGTTTAAATAATTAATAGTTTTGCTGAAATATCACGTGTGTTTATATGCTTAGCCATTATTTGGGGACGTTTTTTAATTTATTTCTTTAAGTTTTTTATGTATTTATTTTGTATTATTTGCATTAAGTTCGGAATAAACGGGTAAAATATAACAGTCGCCATATTAAGATAGGTCTAAATGTGTTTATAATTTATTGAAATTTTGAAGGAATTATAATTGTGAATCGAAGGTCGATTTTTTCGTGTTATTATAAAAGTCAGTATTTTTAGGCTACTGTAAAATTGTTATATTTTGAAATAAGGGTATTAAAAGCATTTTGAAACAATTGAAAGTAAGTTTTGCAAGAATATTGCGGATCCTGTCATTTTTGTTTGATATCACTCGAGGCACATGTCACAATTATAAATTTTGAAATTGAACATTCATTCGCTTCATTTTTTGTTACAAATTACAAATCATAAAACCGCTGTATTTTAAAAAAAAAACCAAAACCTAAAACAGCAGTTTTTTTGACAATTCCAAGAATTTTGATTGTACTTTTAATGAGTTACACAAAAAATTTGCAGGCTATATTGAAAAATTTATATAATTGTTGCAATATGTTTTTAATATTATGTGTTGCTATTAAATTTCTCGTATATATTGTTTACTTGGTATTGATTGGTCTGATAAAAATATTTGAAATAATTTTAATTTAATTTAAGTCAATAATACAGTACACAATTATTTTAACAGTAGTCATATGTTTTTCTTTTTGTTGAGCTCAACTGAAAGACGTTACTTATAAGTAAAATAGGAATAATCTTAAAATTAATTCAAATTATTATAAAGAGTAGCATAGAAATCATTTCACCCAAAGCATGATCCCAAAAATTCCCTTTGTAAATAAAACATAAATTTAAAATAAGTTTGTAAATAAAAAAAAAACACTTTGAGACTCACTGTGCTTAGGATAAATTTTAGTTTAAATGTATCTTTACTTTTTAGGGAAATCATAACAATAAATGAAATGTGCTACTGAAAATATTATATTTCGATTTTTGTGAATTGTGCTCTTATTTTTTTCGTTGTTTTTCATACGTTGGAACTATATGATTATTATTTTGTGTTAATTATAATATATGTTTTGCTTCTCGTTAAATCGTAATATTAGGTAAATATAGAGAGGGGGGCCAATATGTCAATAATGCATTTAATTTACAAGACTGATTCCCAAAGTTTGGCTCGTAGAATTATATGTATATTTATGTTTATTATTATTTACCAATAACATGCCAATTTATATCTTACGAAATAGATTGAGCATGATTTGCTTACAACAGTATATTTTATTGATAACAACAAAGGTCTTTGAAATTCTTTTACATTGTCTAAAAGATTTTTCAAAGACTTAAAGCAATTTTTTTTAGCAATTAAATTCAGTGTAAAATTTGATATTTTTTTTTATCAAATATCTTTTTTGTAATTATCAATAATTTGCTAAGAACAAGTGAATGTAACCTTCTTAAATGTATACCATTTACATGATAAGTGTTTTTCTATATTTTTGTGTCATTTTCATTATTTTGCAAAATTATCAATTATTTAGCTTAATCCGATTATTGAATGTTTTATACACATACATACTTTCAATGTGTTAAGTGCCATCTTAAGAACGAATACAAAGTATGTCACTTAGCTCATTACATTCTCTAAACAATCATTCTTGAAATTTACTAAATGTTCAAATAAGGCTTGTATTTAATTAAAGTGTATTTCCGGCAATGAAAGGTGTAGTCTAATAAGCAATTTAACATTTAAAATGAAATGTTTATTATGACAGGCCTTGTAGTGTTGAATCATTTGAAAAATCAACAATGACATTTATGGCTTATTTCAAAGGTTTAGCTTAAATTTTGCAAGTAATGACGAATGATATACCAAGTGTGTATTTCAAAATCAACCATTAAAATGTTGTATAGATTTATTTATATTATTTGATGTATTTTTGTTTGTAAATTTACTTTAATTTTTGAAGATTTAAATACTTGTAAATGATAAATTGTGTTAATTAACAAATTTTATGTTTTGATTTTGAAAAAACCCACATTATAAAAATTAGCTTAAAAAATCTTATTATGCCAAAATAGATCATTTTTATAATAAAATAACAATATTTATAAGTTTATGTGACTTACAAAAAAAGTATTAATTGGTAAATTAGTTTTTTTCTATAGCAATAAAAATATGCATACAAATGTAAATTTTCGATCAAAAAACGGATTTTTGTCTTATGTATTAAAAATAGTTAATAATGTAAATCAAATTAAACGGCGTTCATGATTACCTTTAATATATTAATAATTAAACAGCCTGATATTTGATTTTCGCGGGTACACCTCATTATTTCCAAAATATTCTATAATGTATCTAGAGCCCAAAACAACTAATATTATAATATAATATAAAATAATAAAAACATAGTTTTGTACATCGAATTCTTACCTACATAGAATACCAGTATTTTTCAATGGTTATGTAACGATTTATTGCGTGTACAAAAAATAGTTTAAAAAAAATGTCGAAAAAAATGTATTTTTATTCAATAAATAATTAATTATAGGGGGCGATTAATAATTTTATATTGCTACCACTGTGTCTAATTTATAAATAAGAGATATAACAAAATTATAAGCAGATTGTACTATTTATAAATGAATAAACAAACATATATTCTTAAAATATTCTTTTTATTGTATTAATAACCTAATCCTTCACATAAATATGTATTGAATTTATGATTGAATTGGCATTCACTTGGTAGAACTCAATAGCAATGTATTTTAGTTCTACAAAATTATTTTTAACAAATATAGTTGATAGCTATTTCGGCTTTCAGCTATTTTTTGTTGAACTAAAATACATTGCTATTTTTTTCACCGTGATATATTAACTCCTTATAAGTTAATTATTTTAAATGCTGGATAACAATATAGTTGTGCAATAGTCAACGTTGTTGTCTTGCGTGATGGATGTTACGGGTTCAATATCCAAAGCCAACAGCGTGTTTCTCAATTATTTCTGTTAGAAACAGGGGCTGTAGACGTCGTATATCGACTTCTTCATCAAACCAACGCACTACTCGTAATTCGTCATTGACCAGTAACACGACGAAAAGATTAATTTTGTCAGATTTTTTTCCTATTTATGTGCATTAAATTAAACATCAACCAAACCAACCCGGCAAAATGGTCATCAACATATTTTTCAAAATCGTGTAATCCATGGGTAACTTTTTTCGCGTGGCGACCCCTTTTCATAAAATCCATATGACCCGTGACCCCCACCATACAATCAATACAAAAGCATACGAAAAATTTTTTTTTTAGTTAATCATATAATTTGACGACCCCAGTTTGGGAAACTATGGTCTAATCGAAAAAGCTTCATCAAAATCGCTCATTTTTCACGACTTCTACTCCACAGCCCTGGTTAGAACTCGTGAGTGTTTACGGCATCTAGAAACTCCGATAAAATGAATGATCGAATGAGCGAATGATAAGCTAAGGGCTAAGTCATAATATGGTGCTGTCCTTACCTCCGTATCTATCCTCATTTCTCTGTGAAAGAAATTGTTCCTAGCAATTTGTTCACACACAAAAACAGAATAAATATATCACATTCAATGTAAAGTTTGTGATTGCGCAATAAAATCCATTTTGGGCCGCGAATTATGCACCATTGATATAAAAGATAAAAGAACTATATATTGATTGAATTGGCATTCGCTTGGTAGAACTCCATTATATATAAACGGTGAAGAAAAATAGCAATCTATTTTAGTTCTAAAAGAACATTGTTTTTTAAGATATACTTGATAGCTATTTCGGCTCACGCCATCGTCAGAATTATGCTGAAACGAACATTTGCTTATCTATATATAGCTGTGTAGAAAAGGTACACAATATATCTTTTCTCCTTTTTTAACGACCCAGCTTGTTTCTTGCTCGCAATAAAACTAAAAAGGCGGATATATCAATAAGTTAACATGTGTCACTGAAATAATCCATTACGGAGACAAAACGGCTCCCTGTTGAGGGTTAAGCAGTGGCGATCGACATATATAAGTTTGTTTGTTACGAATCCTTTGTGATAGTTGATTTCTATTGATTTCCAGCTGTCTCTGTTTGGGTCCTTAACTAATCAATATGATTAATGATATCGACTGAAGGTGCCTGATGGAACTTCAATATCAAACTTGTTTGTCATCAACGACCCCGGTTTCGGCATTTTGCATCTGCAGGCTTTCTATCACACGGATGCAACAGAACTGGCGTAAAATAAACATTTAGCATCGTATATATACCAAAGTTATTAATTACAAAAAAAACACTTAACGCAAAGCAATTCTATAATTCTATTGCATGCATATATATGTCGAAAGGCGAAACCCGGGTCGTTGGTAACAAAACATATGAAATCGTACAAGGTTGTAACAATTCAAACGTAATTAATATTAAATTTTGGAAATATATAGTACAAAATATTAGGTTTTAATAACGGTTGTGGAGTCGTTAAAAAAAGACTAATTAATTATTTTTATATAATTTATGATATCTACTGCGGCGCTTGATGGAATCTCAATATCAAATTTGAATTGTTACAACTTTTCCGTCAGTTCTGTTGCATCCGTGTGATGGAATGCATGAAGATGCCGAAAAGCGAAGCCCGGGTCGTTAGTGACAAAACATGTGGAATCGTACAAAGTTGTAATAATTCAAATTTAATTATTTTTGTCAGATTTTTTCGTACCTTCCCTATGTATGCATTAAATTAAAGATCAACCAACCAAATTTGAAAAATTGTTCAATGAGGTATTCTTCAAATCGAAAAAGTAGTCGAAGTTCCTCGTTTTTAAGAACACCGCGACTCGATAACTACGACTTAATCTATCAAGAAGTGACAAAGTATAGTTCAACCAACCAAGCATTTATTTTCAATAGAACTTTCGAAAGCCCCGATTTTCATTATCACAGAAATACCATACTCTCGTAAATGTATCGAATCAACTCGTTGTAAGTAAATGTTACCAAGGTAAAAAAATCTGATACCTTCCTATTTCAACGCCCAATCCGCGCACGCGCACCAAATAAAACCGCGTAAATATAGAGGGGAAGCTCCCCCATTTTTAAATCCATAGTAATTTTATCTATTGCTGAAAACATTGAAGCGCAATCAAACAAACGCGAGCGACGATCCAATACTGATATTATTCAATAGTACAATACAATATCGACTGAGGGTGATTGATGTTATTTGAATTAATTTATTATATCTACTGAAGGTGCTTGATGGAATTTAATATCAAATTTGAATTGTTATAACTTTGTACGATTCCACAAGTATTGTCACTAACGACCCGGGTTTCGAGTTTCGGCATCTTCAGGCACTCTATCATACGGATGCAACAGAACTGACTAGTGAAAAAACATGTGGAATCGTACAAAGTTGTAACAATTCAAATTTATCAATTATAAATGAAACTTTAATTTAATAAAATCAATTGGTAAAAAAGTAATTTTAGATATGTGTGAATTTGGATCCTAGCCTTTAAGTGCGTATGTTCTTTTTTGCAATCAATTAATTTTGTATCTAACCAAAGCGAACTGTTGTATCGTATGTCAGTTCTGTCGTATGTGTCCGATAGAATGCCCTATGATGCCATAATGAGAAAACCCGGATCATTAGTGAAACACAACGTGGGGTCCCAACCACTAGACGATCACGGCCATCATTGGTGAAACAACATGATTAATTTATCGCGTCTCATATTTCTTTCGACTTATACGAGGCCAAAATGAAAATTCTACCATCCATCGTCGACATGAGTTGTTTCGCCATCGTCGAATAGTTGGCGAATGGCGAAACAATTGAGCCGAAATAGCTATCAACTAGATCTTAAAAAAAATTAGAACAAAAAAACATTGCTATTTTTCTCACCGTGTTATAATGGAGTTCTATCAAGTGAATGCCAATTCAATCAAAAAAGATCATTAAATTTGATATCACTCAACTTTATCGAGTTTGACGTTAGACGCTTGTATGAAAGGCAACATTATTTGGCGCTGAAAAAAATCCAGGATGTGTTCTTGCTCTAAGGTAGGTGAGGCAAAAAAATAAATAAAGAAAATAGCACATACGTTGAATATATTATACTATAATATTGTAAGGAAATCTGCTTGACATATGACCCCACTACCACGTGCTCACACATAAGGCATATGTCAGGAATTGTATGCTAGCGGGGAATGTAAACTTTGGTACGCATTCGAATCAGGGTAACTTTACAATATATTATATAATATTATCACTTTTAAGGTGTTAACTGTCACTTCTTGATGGAAAGGCATTATATTTTAAATAATAAAAACACATTTTTTTAGTACTTATTTCCACAATATATTTTTTGATCAGGACCGGTTTCGCTCATCGCGAGCATTATCAACTGATAGAATACAATTTGTCTATTTATACAAAACAAAAAAAATTTGAGTTAAAACAGGTGTACAAAACCATGGGTACAAGAACTAGGAAACGATTTACATAAAATCATACAATATTGATACAAATAAAGTAAATTAGTATAAAAATCAAATGTTCACAATCGCTTATTAAGAATTACAATTACAATTATGGTAAATCAATAATCCATTATGAGCTCTAACAATCAATAAGGAAGTAAGGAGTGGGAAATTTTTAATGACGAAAATAACCCACTAATTTACTTTATTTGTATCAATATTGTATGATTTTATGTAAATCGTTTCCTAGTTCTTGTACCCATGGTTTTGTACACCTGCTACCATTAACTCAAATTAATTTTTTGTTTTGTATAAATAGACTTGTTTGTAAATTGTATTCATCAGTTGATAATGCTCGCGGTGAGCGAAACCGGTCCTGATCAAAAAAATATATTGTGGAAATAAGTACTAAAAAAATGTGTTTTTATTATTTAAAATATAATATTATGTTGATGAAAGTGAGTTCAGACAAATGCTATTTTTTCAGTTAAACTAGATATTTCATGAGCTTACTTGGTTGACTTTTATTTGCAATCCTTGTTGATTGTTTTACTGCGTATTTGTTGTTGTATTTGAATAAACGTTGCAAAAGCAATGTATTGATAATTTGTAAGTTTTGTACCGTGTAGTTATAAATAAATAAATTATATGAAAAAACACGCAGTTGGTTTGTATAGTTGTTTATTAACCTTGAACGGAGTGTGGATGAACTTTTTGCGGGCATATAAATGTGAGTTTGTGGGTTTCGATTATCAATTGCAATTCTATATGTAGGTATTTTAAGTAATAAAAACACATTTATTAATAATTGTTTCCACAATTATTTAAAATATCATGCCTTTCCATCAAGACTTGTCAGTTAACACCTTAAAACTGCTATACGTAGGTGTTTGTGTATATATATGATTATTTTTAGACCAATCTCGTCATATTAAATTTTGTCACAAATACACTACAAAAAATATTTGTACATTAAAAAACTCACTCATTTAAGGGTCAATTGTTTTTCTCATTCAATTACTAATCTTAACGGCAATACATTTTCATTGAATCGGCACTTACTTGGTAGTACTCCATTATAATACTGTGAAAAAATAGCAATATATTTTAATTCTATGAAATTTTTATAAGGTATACTAGTTTATCACTTTTAAGGTGTTAACTGTCACTTCTTGATGGAAAGGCATTATATTTTAAATAATAAAAACACATTTTTTTAGTACTTATTTCCACAATATATTATATATATTGTGGAAATAAGTACTAAAAAAATGTGTTTTTATTATTTAAAATATACTAGTTTAGTAATTGATAGTTCCGACGATGGGTGAGCTTAAATAGCTATCAACTATATCTTATAAAAATTTTGTAGAACTAAAAAACATTGCTATTTTTTCACCGTGTTAACGAGAATACGCACAGGAAAAAGAACATGGTGACTAAATGAACGTTTTTCTACATACATATGTTACAGTGAAAGAATGTTTCGAGTGAAAATTTATTTTTACTGGTGAATATATATTTAAGATACAGTTGGTCTGAAGATGCTTCATAAAGAAACGAAACACGTGTAACATCTATCAATACACAAAGTGGAACAATAAAACTTTTAATAATAAATTATATGAAGAATTGACTTTCAAAATTAATCAAAAAAAAAATATGTTTGGATGTGATTAGTTGAAAGTAGCCGTATTATTTAATGTTAGTCCGAGATCCAGGTTTTAATAAACAATAGGAAATTAGGAATAATTCAAAAAAATTGAAAACTCCTGTCGAATGCAAATATTACTGCGGCGAACAGAACATCCGAATTGCATATATGAAATTAAATTCCTCCTTAGATTTTATATATTCGGACAACTTGTTCGCATATTCACAATATTTTTCTATATTAAATACACAAAGAAAAATAAGCCGCATTGCAAATGTCAATAGAGACTAAATTTGAATAAATTTAACGAAAGAAAATAAGATTTGCCTACAAGTTGATGCTTGTAGAAAAAGAATAACGTGAAAACGATTTACATAAACGGAAAGTTGATACTTACTGACAGTGATAATATGGTCTATTTTTGAATAAAAATTGTATAGAATTAAGACGTTTGGGCTTTTTTTTCGTATCTTAAGCACGCGCTTCCTATTTTCAAAAATAGAACAAACAGGGGAAGCGTTTTAAAATGAAGTCGGAAGGAATAAAAAAATAAGTAACATTTTTTTCCTCCGTTTATTTAGTTTTGAATATCTGGCAACAAAATGGCGGATAATATTTCTCTCAACAGATACGATTAAATGTATTTTGTTACTGTAATAAAAACAGAATTCACATACAAATTAACAAACACAAAGTTTTAACAACAATCTTGTCAATTAATTCAATGCAGCCATTTATAGTATATCGAGATCGTTATGTCAAAAAGCGTTATATTAATACGTTGGATTTTTTAAAGTAAAAACTGTTAGTTCTATTGCATTCCTGTGACCAGGCATTCTGAAGATGCCAAAAGATGAAACCTGGATCTTTTATGAGAAAAAAAAACTTACGATATTATACATATTGATTGAATTAGCATTTACTTGGTAGTACTCCATTACAACACGGTGGAAAATAGCATTGTATTTTAGTTATAATAAGAAAATTGATAAGGTAAATATTGTTGATAGCTATTTCGGCTTACTCGTCATCAGAATTAGCTATCAATTGTACACCTTATAAATTTTGTAGAACTAAAATAAATTGCTTTTTTTCACTGTATTACATTTTTCATAGATTGAGCAATTCAATAATTTTTAAATAAAAATAGAAAATATGGATATAATTTATGATATTGATCGAAGGTGCTTGATGGAATTTCAATATCAAATTTGTATTGTTACAACATTTTTGTCGTCACACTCGTCAGTTCAGTTGCATCCGTGTGATAGAATGCCCGAAGACACCGAAACCCGGGTCGTTAGTGACAAAACATTTGGAATCGTACAACGTTGTAACAACCAAAATTTGAAAAATTTGTAAATAATATATTGTTCAAAAAATTTTCTCTATGTGGGGGCGAAAAAGATAAATTAATGCCTTGCAAGAACTGTTGGTAATGCCAGGCAATATTTTAATTTAAAAATTAGCTAATATAATACAAATTTTATTGACTATGATAACACTGTATATGTTATCAAGTAATTAGCCTTCTCAAAAATTGATACAATAGTAATCGGCGTGTTAACTGACTGATGATAAAAATATGTATCAATGTTTTCAATTAGGCAAACCGTGAGTTTAGATTAGAAGCGCAAAAGCTCCGACCGTTCGGCTACGAATCTGACCAAAAAATTATGAGAAACGTAAAAAGGTACCGACATCTAGGACTATAGGTGGCGCCAAACCATTTTTTTAATTCATAATATCAATTAATAAATTATAGCAACGTATATAAGCGTACCATTAGCGATTTTTCACGCCTCGTGTGCGAAATCCGACATTGCTTTGTGATTTATTCCTCCTTTGGCGTAAAAATTTTCGATGGAAATATGAAAGGTTCTCTATTTTTTCCTACATTAAGTTTCCTACTGTAATTTTAAAAATTTAATTTAATTTTATACTAAACGTTAGAACAGGCGTGGGGG
The DNA here is from genome assembly GCA_028555115.1 of Himalopsyche japonica. Lineage (NCBI taxonomy): Eukaryota > Metazoa > Arthropoda > Insecta > Trichoptera > Rhyacophilidae > Himalopsyche > Himalopsyche japonica. The sequence goes on from JAHFWJ010000163.1 coordinate 1,983,174, forward strand.
ACCTGCGGCCTTTTGGGTATTCTAGTGCGGCCTTTTGACTTATGCCGATTTGAATGATTGCTTTAAATACAAGCATTTGTTTGAATTGTTACAACTTTGTACGATTCCACATGTTGTGTCAATAACGACCCGGGTTTCGCCTTTCGGCACCTTCAGGCATTCTATCACACTGATGCAACAGAACTGACAAATGCGAAACCCGGGTCGTTAGTGACAAAACATGTGGAATCGTACATAGTTGTAATAAATCAAATTTGATATTGAAATTCCATCAAGCACCTTCAGTCGATATTATAAATTACATACATGTGTGTAACATTTTTTTAATAATATACCATTTAAATAATTAGATTTGTAAATGTGTAGTTTTGCTCAAAAGATTTTTTCAATGGGAATTAAAATATTTTGTTAATATGGCGAGGTGTCCATGTTTTATTTAATGCGGCCTTATGTTATGTTGAATCAGATAAGTGAATGTAGCTTTTTGAAATGAAAAGGTTTCCCACCCATGAGTAAGTTCATGTAAAGAAAGTGGTTACTGACTATCTTTCATTATGACTTGATGAATTCCTTCATCCTGATATAATACAAACAAATGAAAACAAAGCTATTTATAAATTTTTTGACTATATAATTAAATATAATGTAATAAATAAATTTAAATATTATGCATTTCCAACAAGAAGTGACAGTTGATACATCAAAAGTGTATAAAAAAATACACAAAAGTGTATATTGATTGAATTGGAATTTACTTGGTAGAACTCCATTACAAGACGGTGAAAAAATAGCAATGTATTTTAGTTCTACAATTTTTTTATAAGATATAGTTGACAGCTATTTCAGCTCACGTCACCGTCAGATCTATCCCGTAGTATTATTGTCAACTATATCTTATATAAAAATTGTAGATCTAAAATACATTGCTATTTTTCCACCGTGTTACAAAAAGTGTGTATGTAAACGACTTGGGTCGTCTGACTCAGAATTAAATATTCGAGATTTAGCGAGATCAATTAGCTGTAATCCTATGTTTGTGTATTTCGAATGACTAAAAAGCGGTTTTTAGTGATAACCTATGTTACATAAAAATTACGCACATGGTCAGAAAAACAGCATACATTAAGTAAGGCACTGATTAAAAAAAATGTTAACGCGGTGAAAATTCGCAGAAAAACATCCCACCCGCCAAAAATCTTGATCGATATCACTTTCATCATAAAATATCATTCGAGGGGGATTTCCGAGTTTTAAATTAAAAAGGGCGTGCCAGTGCGGCACGCTTCTTTTGCGCCCTACCCGAAAAAACCCCAATCATTTACTTCGCGGCCCAGCTGTTGTTTTTGCGAATTTTTTAGGGTTGCGGTTTATCCCTCCGGTTCACCCCAAACGTGTTTCTATTAATGACTTATTTTGGTGTCGCTTGCCGTTTAATATTATTTTACAATACAGTATATAGATCAAACAAAATAGATTACGGAAAACTGTACTTATAATTACATAAAATTCAAGGCTGTAGAGTCGTTCACCGACAACACGAATCCAACTAAAAAAAGTTCATTGATTGAAATGGCATTTACTTGGTAGAACTCCATTATAGCACGGTGGAAAATAGCAATGTGTTTTATTTCTAAATTTTTATTTTATATAAGGTATTGTTAGTAGCTATTTCGGCTCACGCTATCATCAGGACTATGCTTAAACGAACATGGCGTGAGCCGAAATAGCTATTACATTATAAAAAAAAATGTATAACTAAAATACATTGCTAATTTTTCACCGTATAAAAAAAGTTTAGTTTATCAGGTTTTTTCCCATATATCCTATGTGTGTGCATTAAACTAAAGATCGAACAAACAATCCGGCAAATAGTTCATTGATATATTATTTAAAAACGTGGTAATCGAAAGAATAGTTGGAGTTTGTTCGTTTTTCACGAATTCATACCCGGACACTGATTGATCAACAACGCTTATTTTGTTAAAATGTTTTAAAAAAACTGCACTTTGGTTACCTTATTAAACATATAATTATCTCCGATAAACGCTGATCAAACATAATAAAAAAATACATTAAATAGTTTTTATTTTAAATCCCACATTGAAAAGATTGCGGTTATCGTAAGTGTGTACGAAATCTGCTTCTTAAAATCGTCGAATTTATTTTGCGTTATAAAGCAATAATATATTTTGTATAGCAAACATTTACAAATATATCTAAAATCCGATCTTTTTCATTTGAAGGGCTTACAATAAAAATTTAATTCGTGACAGTCTTGTTCGACGACATTTTTTACAACCTTTAAGTTCGACATCTTGATTTGAAGTTTGAATAATGCAATTCGAGCAACTAAGTGTTTGTTCATGCACATTTTTCGTGTTGGCAATCTTAGATCAGAGATAGCGTTCGCTTTCCAAATACTAACTTGCTTAACACCGAGAAAATTGTGAAGTGAAATGTATCAAAAAGTAAATTTTTTTCTCCACTGTTTTTTATGTGGACGAAAGTGAGTTCAGACGAATGCTATTTTTTCAGTTAAAGTACAATAGATTTTTCATGAGCTTACTTGGTTGACTTTTTTTGCAATCCTTGTTGATTGTTTTACTGTGTATTTGTTCAATTTCCAATACTTTATATTTAAATATATTAACGTTGCAACAACAATTTATTGATAATTTGTAAGTTTTGTACCGTTTAGTTATAAATAAATAAATAAATAAATAATGGCCGCACGATTTTTCTAAATTATTTTATCACAAAACGTTGTCTGTATGACTCTACGTCACCAGATAGTCACAACTTTTTCAAATCAATTTTATGTAATTAAATTTTGTAAATAATGTAACTCGAAATCGTCAAAAAATCGTATATGAAAGAAATCATTAAATTATTGAAAGCCCAAATTTGAATCGTCACAATTTTGTACGATTCCACATTTTTTGTCACTTACGAACCGGGTTTTGCCTATCGGCATCTTCAAGCACTCTATCACACGTCTATGCAATAGAACTGATAAATTCCGAATGAATTCTGAAGATGTCGAAAGGCGAAACCCGGGTGGTTAGTGACAAAACGTGTGGAATTTTACAAAGTTATAACAATTCAAATTTAAAAATGAAATTCCATCAAGCACCTTCAGTCGACATCATACATTATTGAAAAGCCTGTAAAAATTCGTGTTTTGTCCATCTAAGAAGTCCCATTTGACATTTTAATACGCCTTTTTTCGTAGTAATATAATATTGAAATAACAAAACACAATGTTTAATACTTTTTTCCCACTCGTTTCAAGATACAAGAAACTTACGAATATATTAAGATTTTTGATAGTTCCTGTCGTTAACAATCAATTCAAGAAAATTTATCAGTGACGAATTCTTCAAATAAAATATTCAAAAATCGATTATGAAATGTCAATATATCGGAAGTAATATTCACTGTACCATATTTTTATTATTAACACAAGGACCGGTTTCGCTCATCACTAGTATTAATATTATCAACTGATATTATACAAATATGACTTTACACAACAAAATACAACTGGCTAATACAAGTTTATTTAGTGAGGTTTTTTTCTGCCTTACCTATTTATGTGCATTAAATTAAAATCACCTAATCAATCCAGCGATTTGTTCAATGATATATTTTTCAAATTTTCTTCCACGGCCCTATAAAGTAAAAAAATAATTTTTGTTAGTTACGGTTGTTAAATTGTTGACACAAACATAACTAAACAGCTGCTAATAAAAATTCAAACGTCCGACATTTTAATTCCGATTTTCAAAAATGGAACACGCGTACGATGTGGGTCAGACAAGGATGTTATTGCCAGGCGAAAAAAATGCATCGAATAAACTATTGTAAATAAAATTGATCCGGGAATAAAAAAATGACGTGAGGTGAAGAAAATTCTTTTTGTAGTCACCACGTTTCGGTCAACAGTATATTATCAAAATATAATAATGTATATATTATAGATTTATTTTCAATGTGCATTTTTTGTATACAACGCTTGTGCGCGGTTACATAACAAAAAATATAACATTTTTTTCGAAAACTGCTATTTTTAAATTAGGTTTTAAATTATTAAGATCATCACCGATTTCGCTCATAACGGACTGTTCAACTGATAGTGCTCGCGACGAGCTAAACCGGTCCTGATCGTAGCAGTATAAAATCGTGTATATAGTTATAAAACACACTAAAAACCGTGTTTTATTATTTAAATACAACGCCTTTCCACCAATTAGTGACGGAGTTAAAAGTGTGAGTGAGGTTATGTTCTGTGCAAAAACTATCCAATTGTCTTTTTTATGACATAGTTTTAAGAATGACTATTCAAATTTTAAAATAATATAAGCTATGATATCGATTGAAGGTGCTTGATGGAATTTCAATATCAAATTTGAATTGTCAAAACTTTGCACGAATTGACTTTGTCAGTTCTGTTGCGTCCGTGTGATAGAATACCTGAAGATGCCGAAAGGCGTAAAGTGACAAAACATGTGGAATCGTACAAAGTTGTAATAATTCAAATTTTATCATATATAAAAAAATGTATTACAAATATACATTGCTATTTTTTCACCGTGTTTTTTATATTAATTATTATTTAATTTATTTAATATTAATATGATATAATAACTTGCGCCATGACTGTATGTGTACGGGAAGAAAACTGAGTGACTAGGTATTATATTTTTATTAGATTGTATCTTGAATTTGGATGTAAAAAATGGTTTTGTGGGTGCTATTGTATATGTTAATCGGGGTTTACGCGCCGTGTTTGCGTGAATAATATTGAGATTTTACTTTTTTTTTTGCACCAATAATCACGAACATAAATATTTGACACGTCTATTATTTAAAAACAACAAAAAATGAAGCCACGTGTGCCGGTTGCATTTTTTTACTTATATCAATTTTGGCATTTTTAAATTTGAATTGTTACAACTTTGTACGATTCCACATGTTTTGTCGCTGACGATCCGGGTTTCACCTTTCGGCATCTTTAGGCATTCTATCACACGGATGCAACAGAACTGACATGTTAAACATGTGGAATCGTACAAGGTTGTAACAATTCAAATTTGATGTTGAAATTCCATCAACCAACTTCAGTCGATATTATAAATTTTAAAATACAGTTGATAGCTATTTCTTGTATAAAAAAAAATGTGAAACCAAAATAACTTGCTATTTTTTCACCGTGTTATAATGTATAAATATTTATATATATACCGCACAACAATTATATCATGCTTTAATAATTATTTTAAAGGTTTTAACTGTCACTTCTTGTCAGAAGAGCAATATTTTTAACCCTCTCTCTGCTGGTCCATTTAAAGGTTATAACAACACCGAAGTACAGTGAAACCTCGATATAACGGACTTCGGATATAACGGACAAAAAATCAAGTTAACTGTAAAAGAATTAAAAACGTCCTGTTAATATTGAATACGCTTACATACGTAAACAATTTTTAGCGGCCATAAAATCACGCTAGGCATGTTATTAGCATGCAATGAGTTAACAGTTGATATGCATGTGATGAGCGAAACAGGCCCTGATTTTAATAATAATATAAATTTATTAAAAAAAAAATGTTTTTATCACTGGAACATATCAATACAGTGTAACCCGAACTCATAATTTAGTGTTCAATAAAAAAGCTATGAATGTGTTAACGATAGTCCGGTTTTGCAATGAAGATAAAAAAGTGTTTTGGTTTTGATTTTTGGGGATTTAAATGAACCCACTGCCAACCATTGTGAAATAAAGTCCTTGAAATATCCACCTACTTTCTTTTGACAGAAAATAACCTAAAAATTGCTAGAGTAATGCCATTCTTACATATTTGAATCTTTTATTAAATCAGGCTTATTTTTCAATGGCGCACAGTTGATGTTTGCAGACAATTTAACGTCAGATTTTTTTTTTTCAATTTTCGTTTCATCTTCGTTGATGAGGTTTTTGAATAAATACGAATTCGTACCTTTAACTTATTTACTATCGTCCAAAAATGACACTGAATTGCAATAAATCAATTATTTTTTTCTTCAACTATTGCTTTTTACCGTGTATTCAGAGGAAACTTGCGGAAGATAGTCTATTTTCATTATATATTGATTGAATTGGCATTCATTTGGTAGAACTTCATTATAACACGGTGAAAAATAGCAATGTATTTTAGTTCTAATTTTTTTAAATATAGTTGATAACTTTTTCGGCTCACGCCATCGTCAGAACTATGCTTAAACGATTATTTGCTTATCTATGTATAGCCGTGTAGAAAAGGTACACAATACATCTTCTCTCCTGTTATAACGGCCTAGCTTTTTTTTTCTCGCAATAAAACTAAATTTTTCAAAAAATTGTAAATGAAAACTAAAAAGGCGATTTTGTTTGTTTGTTTGTTTGTGTTCTGCATGCATTCATATACCATTCATCCGATTGATATGAAACTTTAGTAGAGTGTTTTGAACGCGCCGTCAGATCAAGACCGGTTTCGCTCATCACGAGCATTTTTTTTCATGCGATTACTATAACTAAATGGTTTACTTTGCACATGCTCGCAAAGTTTTTTGAAAAAGTATTACTTTTAGATTAAAATGGCTTTGCTCATAGCGAGCAATATCAACTGATACACTGGACTGCGTGTGCACGTTTCTCACATGGACAGCTTTGAGTGACCTGCTCACGCGTCGTAAAAACGTTGGATTTATCCGAGTACGCATCAGACGGTAAAACAAGAAATATTATATCCGAAAGCAGTTCGATGAACAGAAATAAAACACAAAAACCTTCTTTCATTGAGTTTTATGACTTAAATTATTTAAATACAATAAATACAATATGTGGTAATATTCCGTCATTTTTTTAAATTTTTAACATCAGGCGCAGTTTTTCTAAACGCGATCATTAAGACAGATAAGCAATAGCTGTCGTAATCTGAACATAAAAGGATAAAATTGTGAAAACAGTGTTAAACATTGCTTTTTTATTGTTTAAATATGATGGTAGCTTCACCAAGAAGTGACAATGAACACATTAAAATTGAAAAAGGGATTATTTTATATTAAAATATGTGAATTTGAATTATTAAAACTTAGTACGATTTCACTTGTTTTGTCAATAACGTCCCGGGTTTCGCCTTTCGGCATTTTATCATACTGATGCAACAGAACTGACGCACAATAAACAGTTCGCAACGTCTATATACCAAAGGTATTCATTACAGGAAAATATAGACCCCAACGCAATAACTAAATGACAACTAAAATAAATTAAATAATAATATTGATCTAATAATAATTAACACAATTTTCAGTGAAGTTTCATATATGATTAATCTTGTTAATGAATCATTCTTGGAAGGATTTACAAAAAATTATAGTCAATTATCATTAAAATATAATTATGTTTTTCCTTTTAATTAAGAAATGTTTACTTATTTAAATTTGAACCATGCATAGTTTTATCGATTCAAATTCGATATTGAAACTCCATCAAACACCTTCAGTCGTTATCAAAAATTATGTGAAATATGCAAATTAAATAATAAAATATAAATCACCTACCTACGCCTTTGGTGAGTTTGTAGATAAACCAAAGAGGCGAAAAAATCTTCGCACACAATGCATATTTCGGAAAGCATTTGGTTAAAAAAACACCGCAGGACTTTTTAAAAATGTAAAATTGTTCTCCATTTAGCAGTGGATATAATAACAATTTTGAATGAATAAAATAAATTTTGAAAGCAGTTTCGGCAGCAACATATTCCGGATGGACAGGCCGCCGCATTTAAATAGTAAGTCGTCAGGTAAATAAAAACTCACCCCGGGGATAATGTAAAAATATGCATTATCTATTTTTCGAGCACAATGAAATGTTCACTACCTGTCTATGGTATATTTTTATGACGAAAATAACCAATTTTTTTCATACACATTAGATTCTTAGCTATTTTTCTACATACCGTGACAATTTATTTTATTCCATCTTTGTTTTTTGAACAAATCTCTTGTGATAGCAGAAGACGAAAGAATTTTATAATTTATGATATCGACTGAAGGTGCACGTCACGTCAGTTCTGTTGCATCCGTGTGATAGAATGCCTGAAGATGCCGAAAAGCGAGAGCCTGGTCGTTAGTGACAAAACATATGGAATAATTAAAAGTTGTGACAATTCAAATTCGAAAGAATTTTACTTTAAGAATAATTAAGAAGCGTAGATTAATATTCTTTTAAGTATCCGGCATTACAACAATCAGTCAATGTGCCAAATACTTTTGAAATCTAAAATCCTATATCATTGACTCTATGTTTATAAGTCACAAAAAGAGACATATATATTTGACATTCATGTTACCGGTGAATTTGGGGAAAATATTTTGTACTATTTCCACAAACTTAAACTATTAAGATCAGGGTCTGTTTCGCTCATCAGATTTTTTTTGTATAAATACAATACATTCATTGAATTGGCAATCACTTGGTAGAACTCCATTATAACACGGTGAAAAAAATAGCAGCGTATTTTAGTTCTTCAAAATTATTTTTTTAAATTGCGAGCAAGAAACAAGCTAGGTCGTTAAAACAGAGGAGAAGATGTATTGTGTACCGTTTCTACACAGCTATTTAAAGATAAGCAAATGTTAGTTTAAGCATAGTTCTGACGATGGTATGAGCTGAAAAAGCTATCAACTATATTTAAAAAAATAATTTTGTCGAACTAAAATACATTGCTATTTTTTTCACCGTGTTAAATACAATGCCTTTCCACTACGAAGAAGTTGACTCTATAGAAAAAATCTATTTTTTTAGCCGATTTATATTATGTATTGGTGGTAGTTTTTTTCACGTTTCATAAAATATCAGAAAAACGTTATTGCCGGTCAAAATGAAAAGTCAATACGCCACCCTAAACAAAAAAATATCGAAAGGGTTGCTTCTTTTTTTTGCAAAAAGTAATTCTTTCCTACAGCCGAAGTCCCGTTATGATGTTATGCTTGCGTAAAAAATTAACAGCTTTCGAAATAAATTTTGTGAACTTTGCAGAGGAGATAAACTCGCGGTTTTTGAAACCGTTTTGACAGTGAATTCGTACCGTGTGTGTGGTTTTGAAATGACTAAATTGTCAGTTTTTCTTTTACTGATTGAACTGAAATTAACTTTGAAGAGCTCCGTTATAATATGTAAAAATAATAAATACGTTTTTTTTCCACAAGAAATGAAATAAAAATAAGTGAAAGGACTGACATTTTTTGCGTTGTTTACAAACTTTTGTGACTTACGTCACGGGTTTTTTTCTTTCCTTCAGTGTCTTTAGGTAATTCGTGTTCACAGTGCACCTGAAATTTCGATTGGTAAACAGTTTATATCGTATTATAATGATGAATATTAAAATTATAGTATTTGAATTAATTTGAATACTTTATCGACAATAATTCTATTCAAATTTTATTGTTCATTTCGACATAAAAAAATACTAAGTCAAAAGTGGAATGTAATGTTTTATTTAAGGAAAAAAAGCATCAAATAATTGTTGATAACCACTGAAAAGTATTATTTTGTATGCAAAAAATAATTGAATATTTCTTTTAAAAATCCTTTCCCGTTGTATGTATTGCTTGGGATTATTTTATGCTGTAAAATAACCCTTTTCTACGGAAATAACGACAATAGATTTTGACCAAAACAGGTATTTTTTGCAACTGCATTTCGTTTCACAGTACAATATTCAAATCGCTTATTTAAAAGATGTTTTAGTTTACAGTTTTAAATTTAAATTTCGTGTTGTAAAACGATAAAAATGTTTTATGTTACAAACAGAGCCGGCCAGTAAAGGGTTTTGTCTTATTGCACTTGTATTCGAAAGACGTTCTTTTCCATATTATGTCTATTTAACCGATGCAAATTTTACAGGTTTAACTCGTAAAAAATGTATTAAATAATAAAAACGCATTGCTTAGAACTACTTTTCGTAAATATATTTGAATATTCGTTCAAGTTTCACTTATTGCGAGCATTATCAACTGATGAAAGACTATTGATAGATATAATTTACGATATCGACTGAAGGTGTTCAATGGAATTTTAATATCAAATTTGAATTGTACGAATTGAACTTTGTACGATTCCACATGTTTTGTCACTAACGACCCGGGTTTCTCCTTTCGGCTTCTTCAGGCATTCTATCATACAAATGCTGAAGAATAATAATTAAGTTATAACATTAATATATATATATATATATATTTTAGTACTTTGGGGTGGTACCGAAAGGCAACTGCATACTTTCTTGAATAATATGAATAAGATTCATAGTTCAATTCAATTCACAATGGAATTGGGTATGCATAAAATAAACTTTTTAGATTTAACCGTTGAACTAATTAATAATCGTCATAGTTTCAGTATTTACAGAAAAGAGACTTTTAGTGACAATATCATAAGTAGCTCGTCTAGACACCACATTTCACATAAGTTGTCAACTTTTCATTCCTTTATTCATCGCTTGTTGACAATTCCTATGACAGAATCAAATTTCAATTTAGAATTAAACACCATTAAACAGATCGCACTTAACAATGGATACGATGCAAAGTTGATTGATCGACTTGTCTTTAAAAAAACTAAAAAATTAGCTTCATTAAATGTAACCTCGAGCTTGATGATTGATGTTCCCTCCGTTGAAAAACGTTGGGTAAAACTAAGTTATTTAGGCCGAGTTTCTGAAAACATATCCAAGAAGTTAGACAAAAAACTTTTTAATGTAACTTTTTATAACAATCATAATCTTAGTCGAATGTTAGTTAACACGAAAGACAAAATTAATATTTTAAGCCAAAGTGGTATTTATCTTCTAAAATGTGATTCCTGTGAGGCTAGGTATATTGGTCAAACAGGAAGATCCTTTCATACTAGATTTAAGGAACATTTAGCTTGTGCCAAAAAAGGCGATGAGATTTCTACTTTTGGAAACCATTTGTTTCAAAATAAACATTCATGTGATTTTACTATAAACTACAAAATCCTGCATTTCAATAACAAATCACTGAAATTAGATAAACAAGAAATCCTTGAAATTAATCGATATAAATTTTTGCCTAATTCTAACCTTATAAATGAACAAACTACTTTTGCGTCGTCACCATTGTTATACTCATTAAATTAGATTAATAAATATATATTTCAAATAAATATTTTTTTTTTTTTTTGAAAAATGATATTGCCTCCCTTTTACTTAATTTTTTTACAGAAAATATTGGAACGCCCCTGACTGACCATATCTTCCCATCTCATCGATTCATCTTTAATCGACTTCTCATGTATTATTAATTTATTTTGTTCCATTAAGTAGTGATTGTGGGTTATTTTCGTCATTAAAAATTTCCCACTCCTTACTTCCTTATTGATTGTTTAGAGCTCCTAATGGATTATTGATTTACCATAATTGTAATTGTAATTCTTAATAAGTGATTGTGAACATTTAATTTTTATACTAATTTACTTTATTTGTATCAATATTGTATGATTTTATGTAAATTGTTTCCTAGTTCTTGTACCCATGGTTTTGTACACCTGCTACCATTAACTCAAATTAATTTTTTGTTTTGTATAAATAGACTTGTTTGTAAATTGTATTCTATCAGTTGATAATGCTCGCGATGAGCGAAACCGGTCCTGATCAAAAAATATATTGTGGAAATAAGTACTAAAAAATGTGTTTTTATTATTTAAAATATAACATTAATAGTAAAAATTCCCGTTTCATTTGTTTATTATATATTATAGGTTATTGTAAATATTTTTCAATTCTAATGGATTTTTATTTTGAATAAGAATTAATACCAAAAAGTCATTTACATTTTACTTGATATAAATAAAAAAATATTTTACGTGTAATTAATTTTTTAAAACAACGTTTTTGTACACGAATTTAAATTGATAAAGCTTTGTACGATTCCACATATTTTGTCACTGACGACCCGGGTTTCGCCTTTCGGCATCTTCAGGCATTCTATCGCACGGATTCAACAGAACTGACAAATTTGATATTGAAATTTCATCAAGCACTTTTGTTCGATATCATTAATTAAAAATAATGATCGAGACCGGTTTTACGATAAGGATCGCGATAGGCGAAGCCGGTCCTGATCGTTTAATATATTGTGGAAATAATTACTAAAAACGTGTTTTTATTATTTAAAATATCACGCCTTTCAAGATCTATTAGAAATAAAGAACTTGGTAATTCGTTTTAATTAAAAAATAATAATTAATTAATCTTTACTGATTATTTAAACATTTATGCACACAAAAATGCACATAACGCAATATTTTAAGACACGTATAACGTTGTCATGTTTTGGATTTTATTATATTGTCTATGCTCATTCAAATATAATCATAGTAAACCTGATATTATAAATGTGTCATTTATAGGCTACTAGCGTGAATAGTGGCGGGCAGACACGAATCGTCCCACTAGAACGGGGTTGGGAATCCCTGTATAATATTTTCACGCAGTATAAAAAAATCTTTCCCTACTCTTTCAAATTCACCCCTAAAAAAACTACCTTCTTAAAAGTAACTAAATAATATGTATATAATACGTCACCCTCTTTTTGAGTCACTTAAAAAATCCAATTGAGTGTTTTTTTTCGAGAGGGGAAACTGAGGTTAGCGCGTGCGCTACTCGAAATCGCAGCAAAATTGTTATGCAGAGTAAACGTCAAAATGTCAAAATGATGTTGCTTTTTAAATGTCTTTTTATCGCTGCAAATTTAACAGCGACCCTTAAAGTTCAAACACGCGTCCGTAATGCTATTCAAATAATGAATGTCGTTTTCTAGGGTAGGAAGCAAGCGCGCGTTAAAAACATGTGGGGTGTTTTATTTACGGACGCGTCTGGCGTCTTCAGACATTTTTGGGGAGAGGAAGTGAAATATGAAACAGGAAATGCCTCTTTTTGCATGGGTTTCTATGCGTATTACACTAAATTGAGAAGTGTGCCGATTTAAAAGACATAATAATATTAATTAGTCAGTATATATTATATAATATTAATATAACAGGAATTAACAAGCGCATGCATAATTTTGAAAATGATGATGAAAAACTAAACAATGACACTTTAATTTACGATATCGAGTACGGGTGCTTGGTAGAATATCAATATCAAATTTAAATTGCTCGATTGTTACATCATTACACGGAGGACCATAAACAATTTTATCAAAAGATTAGAAATTAATAGAGGCCAGTTATTAAATTTAAACTTCATTCTCAATGACCAACTCAATCTTCCCAACTCCCCCTTGTTGTATTCTTTACGTGAGATCGGTTCAATGAATCGACAATCTCATGACGTAAATTCTTATGTTTCATCATTCATAGATTTTTGATAGTAGGTATTCTCTATATGAAGAAAAAACCCATTTATGTTTTGATGATAGTGGATTGTCATTTGTCCTAAGACCTTTTGATATGATTGTAGAATTTGTACTAAGAAAAATTATCGCAGGCAATTGTATTAATTATTATTAGACCAAAATTATAAAATTTGTTTTAACTGGCATTTAGTTCTTACATTGGAATATGTGTTATCTTTCAAATTATACCTTTGGTATATAGACGATGCTAAATATTTTTTTTTTGCGTCAGTTCTGTCGCATCCGTGTGATAGAATTCGTGAAGATGCCGAAAGACGAAAAGTGACAAGACATGTGGAATCGTACAAAGTTTCGACAATTCAAATTTGATATTGAAATTACATCATGCACGCTTAGTCGATATCATCCCTACAGTTAAAACATTTTACGGAATTTACTGGATTTATGAGAGGGATAAATTTATAATTTTTAAAAAATTTAAAATGTATGTTTTAATTATATTAATGTGTTTATTCTTCCTCTATTGTGTTTTGTCGGAATTTTGATCTATCACTTTCTTCAATCGTTCTTACTTTACCCATATACTAGTCATTAAAAGCAAGCTTTGTATAAAAATCTATTTCCAACCTTTAATCATGAATGCCCTCTAGATTTATGCAACAAAATTATATTTACGTTACAAATAGGTGACATATCTCAACTGTGATAAAAAGGCTTATGTTCTATATAACTTAATATTCTTTACATTATTGTAATGTCAAAACTATTCAATGATTGTATCCGTGTTCGTGATTTGTTGTATAACATGACTGTTTAAATAATTCACCCCTAATATTGATGTTAACCCTTAAATAGGATCAAAGAGAATCCAACTACATAAAAAACCACCATTCAAAAACCTACTCAGGTGAACTCCTCAAAAATTAGCCGGGAGAAAAAACCCCCTGCTTTTTCACACCCGAAAAAAGTCCCCCAGTTTTTGAGTGGCGCAAAAAACGACCCCAGTTTTTTGAACTCGAATAAGTAGTGTGTAATACTTGCATCTTAAATTATTAGGGGCCGTTTAAATTTAGGGTGTTTTTTGTGAACGTATTATTGCGATGATACGTCGGTTTTTTAGGCCGGGGTGCAAAAAAAAGCGCACTTGTTCCGGAATGCGGCGCGGCAGGTTTTTTAACTTCCGCGTTAAAAAGTGTGGGAATTTTTTTCCCCTCATTTAACGTAGTTTGTTTTTTGTTACATCATTTAGGGGATTTTTTGCGCGTGTTTTTAAAAAAAATTAAAATGAACAACTAATTCTTGCATACTTTGGTTAATAACGGATTTTGTTACTGTATTAACAAAAGAGTTGTGTTTTTTGTTAACTTAAAATAACTGTAGAAAATAACGGAGCTTTGTATTATTTTTACAATTTAGAATTATTCGAAACGTACTTTTTGCCCTCGAATTAGAAAAAGCTTCAACAACCTCTTTTAAAAACGTTTGTTCCACAACAGTATCTAGCTTATGCCTATATTTAATGCTATATTTAAGACTGCAAAATAAACGAATTCTCATTTATTTATATTGACTTAATATACTTGATTGAAATTTAAAATCTAATTTGAATTGTTACAACTTTGTACGATTTTGCATATTTTATCATTAACCACCCGGCAGATACCGAAATGGCAAGATGGCGAGATGGTAAGGGCCTTTCGGTATCTTCAAGCAATCTATCACACGAATGCAACAGAACTGACGCGCAATAAATAGTTAGATCTTGTATTTATATAATAAAGGTATTAATTACAGGAAAACACAGACCGCAGGGCAAGAACTAAATGGCAGCTAAAACAAATATAATAATATTGATCTAATAATAATTCATACAATTGTCTGTGATAAGTTTCATATAAAATTTATATTGTAAATGAGTCATTCTTGAAAGGGTTTTACAACATATAATAATCAACTATCATTAAAATATAATTGGGTTTCTTTTTTAAATACCTACTTATTTCAATTTGGGAAGAAACGATTAAACATCTAGTGAGAAGCTATAAAAATTTTCTTCATGAGATTGTCGATTCATCGAACCGATCTCACGTAAAGGATACAATACAAGACGGAGTTAGGAAGATTGAGTTGATCATTGAGAATGAAGTTTGAACTTAACAATTGGACTCTATTAATCTTATTACACTAAAAACAATATTCTTCGTGCTTATATTATAGATTATTCTTGTATATTTTTAATCATTATGGAAGACATTTAAATCACCCTTACGAATATTGACTGTGAGAGCTCGATAAAAAAGTTCGTTCCTTTATTAATGGCACGCGATTAATGTCATATTTTAAATGTCCAGTCTATTTTTTTCATTTGTGATATATTTAAAGTAATAACCACCAAATATACAATTTCGTCACTTATAAAGTGTTAACTGTCACTTTTTGATGGAAAGGCATGATATTTTTAATTTTTTTAATGATTTCGTTCCATCAGTTAATAATGCTCGTGATGAGCGAAACCGGTCCTGATCAAAAAATATATTGTGGAAATAAATACCGAAAAATGTGTTTTTATTATTTAAAATACAAATTCGTATCTCATTTTAGTATAAAATTTGATGTATTAATCCTTTTGACATAATAAAATAATCAAACCCATTGAAAAGAGAAAAAAAAGATTTTTTCGTATATACTAGTTACAAAAATAAAAATTAAAAGCTCATTTTTGAATTGTTACAACTTTGTACGATTCCACATGTTTTGTCACTAACGACCCGGGTTTCACCTTTCGGCATCTTCAGGCATTCTATCACACGGATGCAACAGAACTGACCCATTTAAATTTTAACTAGGTGAAACCCGGGTCGTTAGTGACAAAACATGTGGAATCGTACAAAGTTGTAACAATTCAAATTTTATGTTGAAATTCCATGAAGCACCTTCAGTCGATTTCATAAATTATAAAAGTTCATTGCTTTTGCAACGTAGAAAACACTTAAAAAAATAAAATAATGAATAGCAGAAGAAAGAAAAGGCGGTAATGGATTAATATTATATGTATTTGTTCATTAATCACGGTTTCAATGATGGCGTATGCCGAAGTACCTATCAACTTCATACCTTATAAATTTTGTAGAACTAAAACTCACCGCTATTTTTTCACTGTGTTATAATATAGTTCTACCAAGTAAATGCCAATTAAATCAATAAAACAACACAAACACCTAATCATCGATCTGAATCCGGTTCTGATTCCGAAATCTTCAATTATATATTGTCTTATTCAAAAAAAAAAAAAAACCTATGCTTTATCATAACGAATCTATACCATAATGTGTTTACGAAAGTATTACAGGATATTACAATGGGCTTCACTGAAACCGCGTTATCATAGTACCGCGTTATACAAGGCTTGGCTGAACTCTTCTGGGTGCCATTTTGGACACTATAAATTCGTTATAATATTTTTTTTTTCAATTGTACCATCGAATTTTGAGCAACGTGTTTTCGAAAACTATTTTATGGTTAGTTCTGCGAATAAAATAATTGGTATCAGGCTGTGCGTGATGGTTCAGAAATAATAACAGTGCTTCTCAAACATTAACGCAATTGATAACATTATTTATTTAAGTTTTCTTGTCATATTACTTTGGCAGATTGATCAAATTGTATTTACTTTACAAACACTAGCCTTTTACAGATTTCCGTTTACTGTCATTCCATTGAGTTCTACAATCAAGTCCGTTATGCTGTGATAAACGTCTTTAGCTTACGTGACAAATCTCTGGGTTTGAGCCAATTTTCTCACCAATTATGCGAAAGTTATGTGCGCAAAACATTGACTGTGTGACTTTAAAATGAAGGAGGCAGAAGGAGATTTTTTTTCTAATTTTTGTTGAATATAACTACAGTGGAACCTCCAATTATATTACTCTAAATTACGCACTGGCTTGAAAAATTCGCCGCCAATCCCCCAATTGCGCGATTACTTGGCTGCATACACACAGACATACCAAACGGTCGTCTGTGCGGTGCACACAGTCAAATGCTGGTTAGCGGCTGTGTATTCAACACGTGCCAGGCTATACACCTACAGCCGGGCGAGTGTCTATGTGTTGAATTTTACGAGTGCTATTCATTTTATCACCTAGTAACTAAATATTTCGTCTATGTATTTTTTTACAAAACTAAGAATAATCGTAGTTTTGCATTTTTCGCGGGAAAAAACCAAATCCCTAAGTACTAACTACTCTCCCAATTACACTTATATATATCGAGATATATTCTTATTTATTTATACTGTTAGACCCGCTGAAGCGTTATGGTATATTTTGAATATTTTTTCGTACTTGCCGCACAATTTCCAAAATGGATTTATATTCAAAAGTTCGTCATCCATCATTTCAATCATTGAGATTGTTGCAGAAGTTGTATTACCTTGAGAACCACTGCCGTAATCCTCCCAACTTTTCATTAACCCTAGGGTTAAAATCTGCCCTCATTCGCCAAAATAACAAAGCACGACAATAGCAAAAGGTGAGACCTTTCCAAATTACTATTAATCTCTCTGCTCTGCTCGTGTGTGTACGCGCACATAAGTATACGATATTTGAAATCAAAATCAGGGTTGGCAAAAAGGATTTCAATTAATTGATATCATTTATTTTAATCATATTTCATGTTCATATATGAACAAACAGTTATTCATCACATAATTATTAAATTTTAATACATTTATTTTCACAATCCTCTAATTTTACAGTATTTAGAATTTGAAAATTTACGACATCGACTGAAGGTGTTTGATGAAATTCAGATATCAAATTTGAATTGTTACCACTTTGTACGATTCCACATGTTTTGTCACTAACTGTCTGTTCTGTTGCATCCGTGTGATAGAATGCCTGAAGATGCCGAAGGGCGAAACCCGGATAGTTAGCGACAAAACATGTGGAATCGTACAAAGTTGTAACAATTCAAATTTGGTATTTAGGATTATTTAATATCTAAGAACAACTCTTAACACGATTAAATTATATATATAACAGCTCTTTAAATATTTTTTTTTTTGCAAAAATTTCGTTTAAATGAAAACTGTTCTCAAAATTATATCGTATTTTCCTACGTATTGTATTAATAGTATAAAATAAAAATAAATGTTAATCTGTGTTAGATTGGCAATAGCTATTTCGGCTTCTGCTATCATCAGAAAAGTGATTAATCTAAAATTAAGCTTAGCTTTTTATGGAGTTTTAAAAGACATATACAACAATTATCGTCTCATCATAACTTTTTGTGCTTAAAGAAATTTCAAAATTAAATTTGAACTGTTTTAAATTCGGAAATTTCCACATGTTTTGTCACTAACGATCCAGGTTTCACTTTTCTAGTATAAAACCAATGCTAGCTGTTTATTGTGTGTCAGCTTTATCGCATCCGCGTGATAACATGTTTGAGGATACCGGAAGGCGAAACTCAGGTCGTGAGTGAATAAATATACGGAAATTTAGGGTTTCAAAAATTCATATTTAAATATAATTTTGAACGAACACTTCGATATCAATATTCAAAAGTATTGATCAATTTTGATTAACAAGTCAACCATGACCAACCAAGACCAACCGCTGTAAAAATACACGAAACGACTTTAAGTCTTGCCAAAAAAAATATCATTTGTTTGTTTCATTTTATTGTATTTATTTATGTTATGTAAATATGTAAAACATGACTCAGGTCGTGAATGACAAAACAAATGAAAACGTACAAAGACTTAACAATTTAAAAAATATAACTGAAATATAAAATTTACAAAAATCTTCATTCAAATCATTATTCCACGTATTGTGTTACATATTGAAGATGCCTTAAAAGAGGCGAAACCTTTGTCGCAACAATACGTAGAACAAGTACACACATTCTTTGTCACTAATGACCGGGGTTTCGTCTTTCGGCATCTTCAGGCATTCTGATATTAAAATTCCATCAACCACCTTCAGTCGATATCATAAATTATACCTTGAGATATAATGTGAAATTTTGGTTGGTAAATTTTTTCTCATTATTACTTACTTTATCTCATAAAATTGCTATCATTAATTTTTGGCAACCCTACTATTTTCAAAAAACAATCCCTCAATCGTTTTGAGAAAAATACTTAAGCTCCCATATAGAGCTTCGTATATTTTAGTAAATAAATTTATTTATTCCCTCCCTATTTTCTGTTTTTATTATTGCCATTGCACTCGTCGCGGGCTGCAGTTTGCAATAATGGCAGACTGCAATAATAATGGCCGAGTTCGGACATTGGACGCCATTGTCCAAACTGGACACGGCCGGACACATAAATTATTATCCCACTAGAGAATGCGCCGATCGGGTTATTATAATATAAACAACAACAAAAATATATTGCAATTTTAATAACAAAAACACACTTTAACTACTACCAATACTGAATTAAAACTTTGTAGATTGAAGATGAAAAATTTTTGCAAAATGTCTCTCCAAAAACAAATAGGTCTAACGATGGCGCGAGCCGAAATAGCTATCAACTATATCTTATAAAAATTATTGTAGAAGTAAAATAAATTGCTATTTTTTCAACGTGCTATATGAGTTTTGCGAAGTAAATGCCAATTCAATCAATAAAAATGTGTATTAGAAAAATGGTTTTAGTTCGTTATCCAAATATGTGTTCGTTGTTCGAACACAAAGTTTTTTTGTGATCGTTGTCGTTGTCCGATTTGTTCGCAGTCCGAACTACTCCTTAACCGATAATCGATTCATCATAAAAATAATAAATTGATACGACATATCGTTTTAGTTCGTTATCCGAACACAAAAATCTTTCGTAGCAGTGTTCGTTATCCAATATTTTCGCAGTCCGAAGTGTTCGTTAGTCGATCATCGATTTACCATAAATACAATAAATTGATTAGAAATATTGCTTAAGCTTGTAATCCGAATACAAAGATCTTTTGTGATAGTGTTCGTTGTTCGATTTGTTCGCAGTCCAAAATGTACGTTAAGCGATTATCATGTTTTAACTTTAAATATTAAATAATTAGCAACATCAAAAATCTTTTGCGGAGTTAAATAACCATAGAAAATTAGAAAAAACATTGAAATTAGCCCTCGAAAGAAAAATTATAAAATGGATAAATTAGTCATTCTTTCGAATAGTTTGTGCACCGCTTTTCCACATTGAATGCGTAAATGTCTGAACAAGCAAATGATTTAAATAATTAAACAGGTTTCTTGGTTTATCGATTGAATTGGCATTCACTTGGTAGAACTCCATCATAACACGGTGAAAAAATTACAATGTATTTTAGTTCTACAATTTTTTTAAAGATATAGTTGATAGCTATTTCGGCTCACGCCATCGTCAGATCTATGCTTAAGCAAACAATTTCTTATCTATATATATTGCTGTGTTGAAATGGTACACAATACATATTCTCTCGTGTTTTAACGACCTAGCTTGTTTCTTGCTTGCGATAAAACTAAAAATTTTAATAAATTGTAAATGAAACCAAAAAGGCGGCTATATCAATAAGCTTACATACGGCACGGAAATGGCTTATTACGGAAACAAAACAGTCCCCTGTAGTGGATTGAGCAATGGCGATCGAAATTTTTTGGTACTTATATTGTCTTTGTATTATCTAAAACGTCATGCAATTACGTCAAAAAGTGAAAATTAACACATTGTTACAAGTGACAAAATGTTATGTTAACGTAATGTTAACATCGTTCTGCCTATAAGAAAGGGAAAAGTTTATATAAGAATAAATTTTCTTTGTTGATTATTCAATTAATGATACACATCGACGCAGTGGTCTTTTCGAAAGTCCAGCACTCGTTGCAATCGTATTGATTTTGAGGAATGACTGCGAATATCCTCCCTTTCTATACCATATCACTCTACTCCATTTCTACTTCTTTTATCACCATTTTCTCGATTTCGTTTTCTCGGTCTGTGGAAAATATTATCGGGGTTACAAACAACTATCGACGCATGGGCAACGAGGAAAATTTAAAAATGGATGACGTCATCGGCAAAAAGACGCCGCCATTTTGAAATAATACATTTATTTAGAAGAATTTTTGTCTCTATCATCTCCGAAACAAATTATTTTACTTTAAATAATAAAAACGCCTTTTCAGTTTAATCTTTTTCTACAGTAAATTTTCACTCATCGCAAGTATTATCAACTGGTACGATACTTTCTACGAATAAGCCGATTTATAAAAAAAAATTAATTAATAATTAGCAGATATACAAAAGCAATGGTTCAAGAATTGTTAACTTGTAAGTAACAAATAAGAAGAAACCTCTATTTACACTATTCCAAATTACGCGTTGGCTTGAAATATTCACCGAAAATCTCCCAATTGCACGATTGCTTCGCTGCACCCACACAGCTATACGACCGTATGTGCGGTGTAAACAGTCAAATATTGGCTAGAAATAAACTATGAGTAACTAAATATTTCATCCATATATACATATGTATTTCTTTTTAAAACTGAGAATAATCATTTTTTTTATTATTCGCGAAAAATTACAAAATCCGTAATTTCGTATGAGATTTACTCTCCCAATTACGCGGTCCCAACTTTAGTGTTATTGGGAGTTTCGCTGTATATTGTACGATTGACTCTTAATCATCTTATTGTTTTATAAACCTTTTACATTTTTTTATAACTGCTAATTATTAACTCAAATTTTCATATTGACAGGCTTGTTTGTGATTTGTGTCGTTTCAGTTGATAATGTTCGCGATGAGTGAAACCGGTTCTGACCGTAAAACATGTTGTGAAAATAGTCAGAACGGATTTGTTTTATATTAAGTAAAATGTTAACAACGTCTCAGTAATGATTTAAAAACAAATTAAGGATAAATCAGTAATTCGACGAGAGCTTGGAAATAATCGTGAAAGACTCAACCAAAATAACCTACCTAAATATGAAAATTAAGCAATGTGTATTGCATTTGATACAAAATAAATGTTATTTTCATTAAAAATATAAAACGCAATAAATCGTTCTTTACAAATTTTAATAATTCACCTTTTGGCGCGTGTATGGTAAACTACAAAAAAGCAACACGCGCTTGTCTATTGTTTGAGCACGCGAATAAAGTGGCTTAATAAAAACCGGGAACTACCCGAAAACCACAAGAATTTTACAACAACCTTATAGAGACGGGATGTGTGTATCATATTTCTGGGATAGACGAAATCTTTTGACCGCTTGAGACCCGCTCATTATTTTAAATATGAAATATTTTTAGTGTCCACATAATGCCGCACTGTGTTGAAAATTGTTTCAAGCAATCAAATAAACCCAGAAATTATTTTTACGCATTTCCGTGAGTTCCTCGTCACGCTTTTAGCAGACGTGATAAGGCAATGTTCTCTGCTCATTTAATTTAGAACCTTGATCGTATAGTTTCACTTCCAATAGGCCAAAAACACTTTCAAGACATTAATTGTCACTTCTTGGACATAATATTCCAATAATAAAACCACAATATTTATTAATATCATTGAAATCAGGACGGGTTTTGCTTAACGCGAGTATTATCAACTGATACAATACAAATAAAAAACAAGCCTATCTGTACAAAATTCTGAGTTAAAAATTGCCAAATGTGTTATAAAAAACCAAAGATTCACGTACGTATTTTAATGCACAATAAATAGTTGAATAAATATTGACAGTAATTTCTATTGCAATCGTGTGATATAATGCCTGAAGATGCCGAAAGACGAAACCTAGATCGTCGGTAACAATAAAATGTGCTCTAGAATAAAATTTCAATAATTTGAAATTCCCTTTTTTGTTTTTCACTTTTAATGGATTTACTTGATGGAAAGGCGTGATATTTAAGGACCGATTTCGCTGAACGCGAGCATTATCAACCGATGAGCGAAACTGATCCTGATCATAGAATATATTATGGAAATAAGTACTTAAAAATGTGTTTTAATTATTTAAGATTCGTTTTTTTTTTAATTCCAATTCAGTCAATAAAATATCTTACATAGACATCTGTTCAAAATATATTGTATAGTAAGAAATGTTACACGCATTCAATTTCTGAAATGAATAAATTGAAAAACTGTACCAATGATTATTGAACTTTTTTTTTATTAATTCATAATTTATATTGAAATGCCATCAACAACCGTCAGTCGATATCATTGATTAATGAAGATAGCTGAGTAATATGCAATATTTTTTTTAATCAGCCGTCGACAACGAGTAAGGGTTTCAAATCGTTAACCAAAATTAAGGTCAAAACGTATAAAATTATTAGGACGTAACAAAAAACGTCTTCCGTATAGTATTTAACATTTTCTTTACAAAGTAATGAAATATTGGGATATCGTAACGACCGTTCGTGAATAGAGATTTAAGAAACTCCCTTCTTAAGTTCAAATCTATTATTATCCTGTATTGGGGAATTTATTTTATTTATTTTTTGGACGCGCGTTCGGACCCGCGTCTGCCGCGCATTCTTTTGACGAAAGCTGCAAAAATTAGGCGGGAAAAGGTGTTCAAAACCAGCGGTTCGCAAAAATGCTGCGTATATTTTTAACCAATAACAAATCACTTAGTAAGTTTGCAGGGTGACTAACAAAATAACAACTTTTACGCGAAATTTGGTTTGTTTGTACGGCAGCGCTTAAAATCAGCAAACCACTTCTCTGCCGTTTGTCTCGATGGAGCAGAGTTTGAATAACTCTTGTCAAGCCATTAAACGTATTTTATCTCACAAAAAAAAAACTTTAAATCAACACACGAAATTAAGATTTTCCCATCGTTTTGAAAATTACAAAAGCAGTGACACTAAAACCACTGGAACTTTTGTAAAAACTGAATGTTGGTACTATCTAAAAATCATGTCATTATTAATGAACAAAAATATATAAATCTATAATATCACAGCTACTCAAACCATTACGGAAGGTTACTGCATTTTTAAATAAAACTACTTAATACAACACTTTTTAACTATTTACGTTTATTTTTACGCAAAAAAACCCAGATTAATTCTCACTTAATGACAAATAAATAAAATCAATTTGCAGCATTTAAGAATTTATTATCACAATATAAAACTAGGATCACGTTTAAGGTGTTAACTGTCACTTCTTAAAATAAAACACACATTTTTTTGTTCATTTTCATTTTTTTCATTATATATTTTTTGATCATCGCGAGCATTACCAACTGTGGTAGATTTATATGTGTTTTTACATTAAAAATATATTGTGGAAATAAGTACTAAAAATGTATTTTCAGTGCTTAAAATAAAACTAGGATGTTGTAACAGAGGAGAAGATGTATTGCGTACCTTTTCTACGCAGCTATATATAGATAAGCAAATGTTAGCTTAAGCATAGTTCTGACGATGGCGTGGTGAGCCGAAATAGCTATCAACTATATTTTATAATAAATGTACGATTAAGCATAGTTATGATGATGGCAAAAGCCGGAATAGCTGTCAACTATATACCTTATACATTTTATAGAACTAAAATATGTTGATATTTTTTCACTGTTTTATAATGGAGTTTTATTAAGTGAATGCCAATTCAAGCAATATAAGCGTATTTTTAATATTTTAAAATTAATATTGTGTGATTTGTTACCCTTGATTGCGTTAATAGACGAGTGCTCAATCGCATTTTGAAAAGAAACATTTTCCAGAGTTGAAAACGACTGCCCCTTGTAGCAATTGCACCGATCGTGTTTTTTTCTTCCACCAGAAATCGAGGGGGATTTTGCATTGTGAATGCGTAAACGAATCGATCTAGGGTTGCCCTCGCTAAAAACTGACCATCGTCAATGGCCATCGACAATCAAAAAAAGGACAAAATACACAAGTAAGCAGTAATCTACCTCTAAAAATCCCCGCAGACAATACCGGTGGAGAGCTCGAACGACTTGGGTACGCGATCCGCATTGTTCCTACCTTTATTCCGATGTGTGGGTTGAAAAAAGTAACGCAATTCGACAAAGAATATGTGATTATCAAATTCAGGGTTGCATTGTGTTTTTTTCAAAATTTAGTACAATTTCACCATATATTTTGTGATCAGGACCGGTTTTACTCATCGCGAGCACTATCAACTGATAATAAGAACTTATAAGCGAGGCATTTTATTGATTGAATTGGCATTTACTTGGTAGAACTCCATTATAACCCGGTGAAAAGATAGCAATGTGTTTTAGTTGTACAATTTTTTTTATGAGATATAGTTGATAGCTATTTCGGCTCATGCCATCGTCGGAACTACGGAACAGATAATACCGACCAAAATACTATATATAGTTAATAGATATTTCGGCATACGCCTTCAACAGAACTAAAGGACGAAATTAGAGGGCGTAATCAAAAATATTTATCAAACACGTATATATAAATTTCGTAGGACTAAAATACATTGTTATTTTTACACCTTGTTATAACGGAATTCTAACAAGTAAATACCAATTCAATCATCAAAAAATGCTGACGATATTGTACATATACAAAAAAAAAATGATTCAAGAGCTAAGAAAATAATTTATAAATATTTTATAATATCGACTGAAGGTGCTTGATGGAATTTCAATATCAAATTTGAATTGCCACAACTTTGTACGATTTCACATGTTTTGTCACCAACGAGCCGGGTTTCGCGTTTTGGCATCTTCGGACATTCTATCACACGGATGCAAGAGAACTGACTGAAATGAACTGATGACCGAACTGAACTCGTCAGTTCAGTGTAATTGTCTTTGAAATTTAAATATATTCAGCATGACACATTTACATGGGATATTACGTTAGCAGTGAAAGCGTTAAATATTCAGCGTTAGAACATATATTTTACGTACTTAACGCCAAGCTGGGCGACCGTTTTCCCGATTACAGACCTGGCGTCCACTATCAAAATATCCTCTCTATTTTTTCTGCGTAATTCAATGATCGTAGTCGCGAGTCGCTTGGACCTAGAAAGCTCCGTGGTACAATGGTCTGAATAATAACTCACGGAGCACACTTTCCGCACGCTTTGTCCCGACCCTAAAACTACCCCTAAAAAGCTGGTAGCAAACTTTTTTCTACCATTTTTTCCGACCGGTCGTTTCCCCCTCATTTTTAAAATGCGGGTTCCACTGGTCATTATGTGATTTACTTCAATGCGTTTAAATCAGGACGTGAGTGTTCTTCAATGCAAAAGCAACAAAATTATCTTATCGCATGCAATGACATCGTTCTATCAATATTCATGGTAAATTAGGCGATATGACAAAATAGTATATTAATTATCTGACTCATAGGTTCCCAAAGTGATCCCCCTGGTTTCCCTGAGGCGCCCTGGAGGGAGCTGAGAGGACCTGGGAAGCCATGGGGGAGTATGGAAGCCCTGAGAAGCAAAAAAGGGACCACGAGGTGCTAATATTTATAGCAATATATGCAAATTATCTCGTCAATATAACGTCAAAACTATAGCGTGAGCCGAAGTAGCTATCAACTATATTTAAAAAAATAATTTTGTAGAACTAAAATACGATGCTATTTTTTTTCACCGTGCTATAATGGAGTTCTACCAAGTGAATGCCAATTCAATCAACAAAGTATTTATTGTGTGTCATTTCTATCATCCGTGTGATAGAATGCCTGAAGATGCCGTAAGACGAAACCTGGGACGTTAGCGACAAAACATGTGGAATCGTACAAGGTTGTAACAATTCATAATTAATAATTTATTAAATTAATAAGATTCTATTAATATTAATGGGGGCGGGGACTTCTTAAGATTTTCGTTTTGTTTTTAATTTTATTTATTTATAACTACACGGTACAAAACATACAAGTTATCAATTCATTGCTTTTGCAACGTTAACATATTTAAATATAAAGTATTGGGAATTCAACAAATACATAGCAAAACAATCAACAAGGTTTGCAAAAAAAGGTCAACCAAGTAATCTCATGAAATATCTACTTAAACTGGAAAAATAGCATTCGTCTGAACTCACTTTTGTCTACATGAAATATGTCACCATCCGAAGCAATACTGTTGGACATTGTTAATGCTCTTACCATTGGCAGACTGGTTCTACACTTTGGAAGGCTTTCCCGCATTCCTCGATTCTCGCATTTTTGTTTGTTGTTTTTTAAGGTCTCTTGAAATACGTGACATCGAAATTTCACTGTATAAATTTACGTATATATTACACGTAAATTGCGAAAAATCTCCGATTGGGTGTATCACGCAGTACCTCCCACGAGGGCTCTATAGCAATCGTATGGTGACACGACAGAAGTTAGCTGCTAAAAAAAATGCCAGATCGAACGCAGTACAAATAACGCACTCATTGTGATCCGTAACAATAAAATAACTAAATATGGAATAGTAGCGTTAAAGAAGTCTGTCGAACCCAAAGTACACCGTGTTAATCAATCATTCGTTTTGACGTCTGGCGGTAAACCATCGCTTCTCAACTGTCGAGGATTGTTACAGCGCGGGCTGTTAGATATCGGCTTGGTCACAAAACACAACCAAAACAAAGCGATTTATAATATATTTAACTAAAACGCGGTAAAAAAAACAGCAATGTATTTTAGTTCTACAATTTTTTTACACGATATAGTCGATAGCTATTTCGGCTCACGCCTTCGTCAGAACTGTGGTTTTTTTAATTTAATTTTTAATTTTAATTTCATTTACAATTTTTAAAATTTGTAGTTTTATTGCTAGCAAGAATTAAGCTAGGTCGTTAAAACAGGAGAGAAGATGTATTGTGTACCTTTTCTACACAGCTATATGTAGATAAGCAAATGTTCGTTTAAGCATAGTTCTGACGATGGCGTGAGCCGAAATAGCTATCAACTATATCTCATAAAAAAATGTAGAATTACAATACATTGCTATTTTTTACCGTGTTATAATGGATTTCTACCAAGTAAATGCCAATTCAATCAATATTTTATTAAAAAATGTGCGGCGAACGTATTTAATCGATCAATGCAAAAAAATATGAAAGAAATATTATAATTTATTTATGATGTAGACTGAATGTTTTTAATGTAATTTCAATATCTTGTTATTTTTCGCCAAAGACCAGACTTTCGCTTTTCGGAATCTTCAAGCATTCTATCACACGGATGCGACAGAACTTATACACAATAAATATTAACGGTGTACATTTCTTCACTTACTTTAACTTAAATATCAAATCAACTAATTTAATATTAAATTGTGGAAATAGTACTAGAAAAATGTGTTTTATGTATTTAAAATGTAAGGCATTTCCACTACGAAGTGACAGTTAACGCATTAAAAGTAAAATCTATCAGTAAATTTACACAGTTTTTTTTCATGTAATGGAAACTATTATTTTTTATGTGGTTATTTTTTACGCGATTTCTATTAACACGGGTCTTTAAAAAACGTAGCTACTGCGTAAATCGAGGGATGAGTTTATATAAATACAAGATGGCGGCGACACTTGTCAACTTCACTCAATACAAATGAGACGCCAACAGAGAGAGTGTGCAACGTTACTGACAAGCAGCATAATATATTGATTGAGTTAAAAACTTACTCGATAGAATTTCATTATAGCACGGTGAAAAAATAGCAATATATTTTAGTTATACACAATTTATAAGACGTATAGTTGATAGCTATTTCGGCTTAAGCCCTCATCTGATCTAATTTGAAACTTACAATTACTTATCTATATATACTTGTGTAGAAATTATATATAATAATATTAATAACATTTCGAGATAACAAACGAATATTATAACCGTACTCACTAATTTAAATGCTCTAAAATTAAGCGTTGAGAAAATTTTGGGAATCATCGATCGACGCATACAAAACAAACAGTCAATTCAACAATTCAACAAAACACCCACACTAAAAATATGATTGAAAAGAAAAATAAAAACGGCATTATACTAAATTTTATTCAATTGACGTCAATTTCTAGTTTAGATCCAAAATGTGGGGGAATGATTTTTTTATATGGCAAGCATGACGGTGAAAATATTCGCAACACTCGTGTGCTATATTCTAAACCAATATTTTACGATAAAAAAATGGCATAACAATTTTTAGATTCCTCTTAAACTTGAATATACCATTGTAAGTGTGTGATCCACTGAAACTAATTGAAGGAGTAGGTCCGTTGCATCATTTATCATCAATTGAAAATAAATCATCTTCTCTTCGTTTTTATTCACCATAAAAAATAAATTGAATTTTTTTGGGTACTTGTTAATTTGGCAGTCACATTGCTTAGCCATTATATGCAAATTCGTATTACCTTAACGTGTGCGCTGTATGTTTATTTCGTCGAATTTGAATTATATACAACTTTATATGATTTAGCTTTGTGTGATAGAATGCCTGAAGATGCCGAAAGGCGAAACCCGGTTCGTTAGTGACAAAACATGTTTAATCATACAAAGTTGTAACAATTCAAATTTTACATTGAAATTCTATCAAGTCCCTTGTTTATTTTAAATTATTTTGTATGGCCTATATGCTTTTTTGATGTTAAATTTACAATTTTATTTAATTAATTAACAATGAATTAATATACATATAAATATACGATATCTACAGAGGGTACTAGATGGAATTTCGATATCATTTTTGGATTTTTGAAACATATTTTTTTCATTAACGACCGAGTGTCGTTCTTTGAAATCTTCAGGTAATTTAAGTCATGGATGCAATAGAATTGATACATATTAGACTACAATAATATAACGTTATAAAAAAAGAGATATTTGAGATGAATAATGGATAAACCGAAATTTGTTTTTTGGAACAATTTCCCACATGTTGTCACTCACGTGTCTACCATAAACCATCTATTTAAATTTTAATGTATAGTATGTATGTTAATGGAAATGCTTTTATCAACTAATTAGTATATAAACATTTCCATTATAACATCGTTTCAAATCAATTAATCGAAAAACATATTTTACCACCATTTTGAAAAT
This sequence comes from Himalopsyche japonica, assembly GCA_028555115.1. Taxonomy (NCBI): domain Eukaryota; kingdom Metazoa; phylum Arthropoda; class Insecta; order Trichoptera; family Rhyacophilidae; genus Himalopsyche; species Himalopsyche japonica. The sequence goes on from JAHFWJ010000163.1 coordinate 2,013,602, forward strand.
GCATCTCTTTCAAGTAATCACTATTCCATTTTTGAATGAATGTAAAAAAAAAAGTGTTGCCGCTCAGCAAGAAAAGTGTCCATTTTATTTTTTATTTTATTTATGGCTGTTGAGTTAATCCGACCCCAGACATCTTTATTGATGACAAGAGGTTTTTAATCCTGCAAAAAATACAAAACCATTTCGTGTCGAAGCTTGTAAGTAATAATAATAATAGTGAAAAGAAACTTTTTGTTGCTACCACACATAATTAATACTAAATTATAATTTATGATTTAGTAAATAATAGACAATATTTGTTTTTTTTTTATATATAAAAAAAAGAAAAATGAATGAAATTATTGTTAGTATAATATCAATGAGCCATATTTTAGACACAACTATAGTAACATAAATGCTCATTTTAATCAACTTATTTTTGCTACCAAATTAAATCTGATTAATTCGACTTGATCTGTATCTAAATTTGACTCGTGTTTCGCTTCTATAATAAACATCTTCAGAATGTCAATTTTATTTGTATTGTGACTAATTTATAGAAACAAAAATTGCTAAATATCACACGGTGAAAAAATAGCAATGTATTTTAGTTCTACAAAATTTATTAGATATACAGTGCATAGCTATTTCGGCTTACGCCTGCTTCCGAGTACACGATTCTATTATAATTCTGATAATGGCGCGAGCTGAAATAGCTATAAACTTGTGTATTTTATAAATTTTGTAGAACTAAAATACATTGCTATTTTTTCAGCTATAAGTCTCTCTGAACGAATTTTCGCAACGCTCTAAAATGTTGTACGATTGTTTTTACTAACCATGATTTAACTATAAGATGAAGTCGATATCGGTTAGGGAACATTCGAGTGTAAGAGACGAAAAAATCTGTTTCAAAGTGAACAGCTGTGCCCAAGAAGTTCCGATGTTTGAAGAGTTTGTTGCCAGGGATGGACTGGGTATTTTTTTAGATTATAATAGATAATATAAACAATATCTACTTATAATTGTTTGACAAAAGTAATGTAAACAACAAAGTTATATCATAAAATAAAATACGAAACAAAAATTAAAAATTAAAAAAATATCTTTATTTCTTTTGCAATATAAAAACAAACAAAAATTACTTAATATTCGACACCCGACCAATACTGTTGCATATTTTTAACACTCTTATCTTTTTTTTTGAATAGTAAAAACACATTTATAGTACATATTTCTTCAATATATTTTATGATCAGGGCCAGTTTCGCTTACCGAGAGCATTGCCAATCCAATTACGGGTCGTAATCATAAAATATATTGTGAAAATAAGTAATAAAAAATGTTTTTTTTTACTTTTTCATATATTACATCAAATGGCAACAAATTTGAACTGTAACAGTTACTGTTACTTTGTACGATTCCACACGTTTTGTCACTAACGACCCGGGTGTCGCCTTTCGGCATCTTCATGCATTCTATCACACGGATGCAACAGAACTGACGAGCTGACTGTTTTTTCAAAACTTGTGGAATCGTATAATGTTGTAACAATTCAAATTTAATATTCAAATTCCATGAAGCACTTTCAGTCGATATCATAAATTATACAGTTAACACATTAAAAATGCTTTTAACTTTGTCAACGATAGCATTACAACCTGGTTTTACATTTTAGAGGTTCAAATCAACGCTTTCTCAAAAATTTACAAGGCCATGGAATTTAGCATTATCATTGATCGTAGAATTCTCATTTGGGCCTCATATAATTCGAAAGAGGTAAGTAACCATGTACATTTCTCTTCTAGCTTTCAAATCATTAAAAGTGAGCACACGCTTATACCGAATGTTTTATAAAATATTAGTGTGGAATAATATGTTAAGCAATTTTATGAAATTCAGCCTTTACACGGAATATTTGACTGTTTTATGCAATAAATAAAATGCTTTTTCAAAATTAGCAACAAAACTATAATTGGAACAAAATGAGAATATTTTTTGAAATTTAATGGACACTGATGTCCGCTTGAGATCCAAGCGATTAACACAGACATATTGTGATGATTATAATAAAATGCCCAATTTGAATCTGTACAACACAGGGGTAGGTGTATTATAGCGGTCAGGAAGAAATGTATCGACGTATTATGAATGAAACCGAAAGGAATAAAATAACATCTTGAAAATGATGCACCTTGTCTGTTTGACAGTTGTACTGCGAGCAGTGACAGATAACCTTTTCAATATTGGCGTGCAGCACCGTCGGATGGCGTGCCGATGCTGCCAATCATATATTCAATAATGAGTAGAAAATTAAATTTTGTATTGTGAGGAGAAAGAAAATAGAATAATCAAAATGTAGTCGGAATCTCTCATTCACGATATTTTTCGACTTATTAAAAGAATTTATCGTTGATGAAACTTATCACAGGCGAATGTGTTAATTATTATTAGATCAATATTTAATTTATTTTAGGTGTCATTTAGTTCTTGCCTTGGGGTCTGTGTTTTCCTTCAATCAATAACTTTGGTATAAAGACGATGCTTACTCTGTATTATGTGTCAATACCTTTTCATCCGCGTGATAGAATGCATGAAGATGCAAAAAGGCGAAACCCGGACCGTTAGTGACAAAACATGTGGAATCGTACAAAGTTGTGGAAATTCAAATTTGATATTGAAATTCCATCAAGCACCTTCAGTCGATATTATAAAATATTTATAAATTATTTTCTTAGCTCTTGAATCATTTTTTTTTGTATATGTACAATATTATCAACATTTTTTGTTGATTGAAAGTTTCAAAAACTCAAATTTGAATCAGTTGTAAATTTGAAGTAGCAACTCCACAACTGAAATATTGCTTATATAACCTTGATTTATGGCCTTTTAACGGACAGATGCAAAAGATAAATCCAGAAATAATCGTAATCGATCATGATTAACGTTGATATTTATTAATACGAGTGCGAAATACGCGCCTAGCGCGTTAAAACATATTTTGAAGAAACGCTGGTTATGCGTCTGGGGAGTAAATAGTTAAACTTTAAGTTTATATTGAAAGAATGTTATCATTTGTTTACTACAATACATCTTATATACGCTTAGAATAATCTTAATTAGATGTTTTTCAAATATATAAGTTAGGTAAAGTCAACGTAACGTCAACGTGTTAAAATATCGGATTTAACGTTTCTCTTTGTGTAAATCTAGTTGATCTGTAGCCTGTTGAACCATCTCAAGGATATTCTTAACATGATTAGATCAATAATTAATTAAGTTTTCTTGACATATTCTAAAATTATGTATTGTATATTTTCAGAAAAACGTTATAAATATTTCAATTTAAAAAATTCTTAGATTTACATAAAAGCTTAACAAATTTTAACCCACTACAATCAACTATTTCTTAGCAGTTGGGATGCAAGCAGTTAGATCAGCCATACTCAAACTTTTTTTCCTCGGGGCCGCATTCCGATTTTTGCTTTTCTAGAAAAGCCTAGGTGGGCCGCAACATATTAATAGTAAACTGTAAATGTAACACATACAATACTGCATACATATGTATGTAATTATGATGTCAAAAAAAACTATTTTACTTTTTTGTGAATATTTATTTATTTATTAAATAAGACTTACCAGCATAAGAACAAGTATAAAATATTTTGGTAATAAAAGGAAATTTTTCTGCCAAAAGCAGGCTCCTAGGTACAACTTGATAACTTTAAATTTACGATGAAAAGAGAAAAATAAAATAAAATTAATGTGAGTTACCATATTCAGTCAAACTATTTTCGTCAAATCGGGTTCCCGATTACTATATGCTACTCTTAAGTACTCATCAAGATAAGAATCAGTAAGCCGATTTCTATACACGCTCTTCACATATTTCATTTAAGAATATGACGATTCACAGAGATACGTATATGAGATATTGAAAATATATCGAAAACAACACCAACAAAATATTTGGTGACTATGATTATTTTGGGCCGAACATAAGAGCTTAGGGCCGCAGTTTGAGTATCGCTGAGTTAGATCATAGGTTCCCAATTTTTTTCGGGTGGCGACCCGTTTTCATAAAATCCATGTGACCCGCGACCCCCCCCCCCTCAATACAATCCAAAAGCATACAAAATTATTTTTTTTGTTTTTGACAGTATAAGTTGAGAGCCTATGAGTTAGATGGTTATAGCAGTGTTTATGATTTAATGTGTTTTTTTTTTTAAATTTTCTAACATTGGCATATAGATAATAATAGTAACATTCATTCAATTTACTTCAACTGTATTTGAAATGTAAAAATTCAATCAAATGAATCGAATTATAAAATTGCTTATTGTTGACAAAACTAAAATGACATTTTTTTACTAATACTTTTAATTTTGAATGTTAGTTATATTTTAATTTTAAAATAAAACGATTGATAATAAATCTGGCAACATTTATTCCGTGTTCCAATATTCAATAATGAACGCTTGAAAACGAGCATAAGGCTAGTGCAAAAAAAGATTTGGTCATTTTTTTCAGCAAGCAATACTCCACCTGTCAAATCAGGGACCACGCGCTACCATACGAATAGAATACAAATAAAATGGATTTTTATTTTTTAGCTTCTGGGTTTAAGTGTCACATGGATTTTAAATTTGAATCAAGATTAATAACGCATATAACGCAAATAATACATAACTGTTTTCACTCATTAGAGGTATTTGGTGCTGTTACTGTCGGTTTGCGAATATAGTCGTTCGCGGCTTTTTGAACGATTTTTTTGTAAAACGAATCGCGTAAAAGGAGTAACAGTGCTGTTCAAAAACTCCGCACAAAAAAGAGAATTTTACATGTTTGGGCACGTCTCTTGGCCGATATTACTTTTTCGATACCTTTATAGGCATAAATTATTAATTGATTATGATGATTTTCATTTGTAGTTTTCATTCGTTATTGCCATTTTATAATTTAATATTCCGACCATGGTTGCTCCAATATCAAATCTGGATTTCGTCTTTCGACTTCTTCTGTCATTCCGGTATATGAAACCACATTTTTTTTTCTGTATCGAACATTAATTTTACATAGAATATATTATATTACGGCTTTCAAAGTTCATACTCCGCTACTGGGAAATCTATAAAATAATTGAAAAAAATTCCAATGCTATTCTAGAATGAGTTCTCAATACTGCTCAATGAAACTAATCTCGTGCAGGCGAATTGTTAAAAAAAAAATATCTCACCTATATTGTATCGATTTATAATTTTAAATATATATTCGTTACCGACGTAGCTTTAAAATATTCATTCAGTACTCTCTATTGGCGAGTAGTAAAACTAATTTTCATAAACAGTTTAGACATATCTAAATAGATGGCAGTATACACGTATTTTTATTGCTTATGGTATATATTATATAGCAGTAAAACAAATTTTTATAAATAGTTTTTCAAGTTTTCAACAGATGGCAGTATACATGTATTTATAGTCTGGTATATATAATATAAATTAGCTTGAATTACATAAACTATAGATAGCTGGCCGTTTCGAATAGAAATTTCATCAAAGAGGGTGTATAGTCTAGACCATATTTTCTCAACCCGCGGCCAAGGTGGTATTATATCGATAAACAATCGATTTTCATGTTGTATTTAATGGATTTTTAAATTATATTTTTTGACGTGACAACGTCTTATAAATCGATGAACGCCCGCTGCACGCACGAAAAAACATGACTCATTGTCCCGTTTGTCGCGTTACGCCGAAGGCAAGCGTGCGAGCGAGAGCGCGGATAAGCGATAGAGAGGCACGATCGGCCTACCGTTCGGATTGTGCCGCATCTATCTCTCTTCCACTCGATTGGTCGATGCGTCTGAGTAGAAAAGAGACAGCGGCAGCACACAACTTATACACCTACAGTACCTACACGTGATCTGTTTACAACTGTTTATAAAGTGAAGTGAAATGTTAATGTGGTTTTCATTGTTTATATTACAACAACAATTGCGGCAATAAAGGTAATTAATTCTTGCATATTAAAAATCTGATTAACGTATAACAAATATACTTTAACAATAAATTATCAACGATTTCTTTCAGAAAAAAATTGTAGATTTCATTTCAGTCCTTCTTCGTATCCATACAAAATAATGATAATTCAATAAAAATGATTCCATTTTATTCATAAAAGTATGCAATCATTTCATCAATGTTTTCTTATGACGTTGTCACGTTAAACTATCGTCCGTAAACCGACTTTACAGACAACCATTTTTTTTTTTTTGTAATTGTCGATTTAAATATTGTAATATCAGCAAACGGTGTTGCAAAATTAATTGCTTTGAATAAAAAATCAATTTTATAAATATTTATTATTTTATTCCAATGTTGATGGTTCGCAAGACATTTTTGTATTTTTTGGTGGTCCGCAGACATAAAAAGGTTAATGAACCACGATATAGACAACACCTATATGTGAATTTAGAAAAAATCATTTAATTCACGTAGTTAAGCTTAGAACAGCTTAAAAAATCTAAATTTTTTGTGTTTCTTTTTTCATACTGTCCTTTTACAATGAATAGGGTAATATATCGTGGTTAATGGAGAACTCTAATTTTTATTCAAAAAGTCATTCAACTCTACTAACATTTCCTATTTTAAATAATAACACATTTTTTAGTACTATTTAAAGGATATATTTTATCAACATAACCGGTTTCACTTATTGCAAGCACACCGATACAAAATTTTGTGTTAAAAATTTGTGCAAAACCAAAGGTTTAAGAACTAGCTAAACAATTTACAGGCATTCATACATTATATAGTAAGATGAAGTATGTTTATTAAGAAAGTGTCTGAGTGACTGTAAATACTACTAAAATAAATTTTAACACATGAAGACCTCTAATTCAGTCGCAATGGAACTGACCCAAAATCATCACCACATTAAAAATGCAACGTAATATTTAAAATTAATTTATTACTCATATAAAAATAAAATATTTACAAAATCGGTTTGTTTAATAAAAATCGCTATTGCATCTCCCCGCAGTTGGAGATTGTGATTTTTTCTGAAGTAGTTCCACTCTTGCTGCCAAAACTCTCGATCTTCTTCACAACATGCAATCCTGATATGACATGACCAAATACAACGTGTTTACCATCCAGCCAATCAGTTCTGCAAATGTAAAAATTGACATTTAACATTTTCTACGACCAAACTTTTATTAAGTCATCACATTTTATTTTATTCTAACGGCTTCAATTACAAGCGTAAACTCGTGTACAAATATTAATCTCAATCGACAAGTTCCACGAATATTTTACGTCAATGTATTATGGAGTAACTAAAACAACACAGTTTTTTTTGCGGTTATTGTTGAAATCTGAACGTATTTGTAATTTGAAGCAAAAGATGTAGCTGTCAGTGGTTTACGGTGAGCGCTGATGTGCTAAATAAGGAGAATTAAAAAAAACTCTCCACACAATTTTTCTTTCTCAATAAAAGCAATAATATATCATATTCCACATAAAGAAAAGAGGTACGTGCATTTGAAACTAGATCACAAGATTAAGTTTCAAGCAAACAACTGCATAAAATTTATGATATCAACTGAAGGTGCTTCATGGAATTTCAATATCAAATTTGAATTGTTAAACTTTATACGATTCCACATGTTTTGTCAATTACGGCCCGGGTTTCGCCTTTCAGCATCTTCAGGCATTCTATCACACGGATGCAATAGAACTGATGGCTGACAATTCAAAAAAAATTGCATTAAGCACACGGTGAAAAAAAATATTGTTTCAATATATAATAAATAATGAAATATTTTTTTTCTTGTCCTTTTCAAAACCAGAAACTATTAAGCAAGCTGCCAAATATTTTTTGATTTCAAAATTGTCCTTTTGATGAGAAAATTTTTAAGCCCCTGCACTATGGTCATGAGCTAATTATCTATCTTTCATGGCAGAATTTATGAAAATATTACATGAAAATAAAAACTCAATCTTTTCTTACTTAGCTGTGCATAAAAAGAACTGCGATCCGTTGGTGTTGGGTCCAGAGTTTGCCATACTGAGAGTTCCGGGGCCAGTATGCTTCAGTTCAAAGTTTTCATCATCGAACCGACGACCGTAGATTGATTTTCCACCTGAACCGTTATGATTTGTGAAATCTCCACCTTGACACATCTATTAAGAGTCGAGTTAAGTTGTGAATATTTACAATAGTTTGCTCTACACTCATCACCTGTTTTAATCTCTGTTTAAATCTCTTCTACGCTAACGCCCCAACATCAGGGACGGCAATGTGCAAGGCCTGTACGCGAGCGCCCCAGACGTTGGGACGCGAACATTCAAACGTCGGTAACGCAGGCAATCTTTTGCATATAGGACTGATTTTGGTTTTAAAATATCGCCCAATTCGTCCTGATGCTACCACTTTCATAAACTCATCAAAAGTATTAGGTTTAAATGCTTAATACATCAATTTTTCGAACCCTTCAAATTTGTTCCAACCCCGCCAAAGTAACATATCAGTTTGAAACTGTGTGCTAAACTAGCATCTAACTTCGCACTGAGCTTTGCACCAATCTCACAGCATTGCAAATGGCGCTTGTTCATTTGAGTTTGATTGGTGGCTTCGATACGTCACGGTAATGGCGATTTACGAGTGAGTTATTTATAGGGATATATGTGTTAAGGTGATTGTGACAACATAGGATAATTCTTTGTGTTTTTTTTATGTTGTGGAACATTCCTAATGCATCTAGTTTCCATAAAAGCCAACTCAATTATTTTTTATTGCTGTATTTATAGCTCTATGTGGAAAGAGAACATTTTGAAAAATAGCAACGCGGACAGATTTAGTTTGGAAGAAAAACTGTCACAGTGATCGGGTTAATATATATATATAATGTTTTTGATTGAATTTAAATGAGAAACATCCATTGATTGTTATTTGATTTCAAGAATTTTCAAATTTTGAATGATTCTCATGTTATTTACATTTAAAAGAAAGAGCTCTGTAACAAGGCTGTGCCAATATATTTTTTTTATTTATATATGATTTAGTAATAGCCTTCAAAAATTATTCAACCATGTAAAATTGATATAATGCACCAAAAATGTTGCCTAATACATAAAAAGATAAAAAAGTATGTCAATACAAACGAATATTGTTTTTTTTTCTCTTTCTTTCTAATGTTATGTTTTGCAAATTAAAACTGCACCTACAGGGTGCTATGCGTTTAATAAATTGGGCTACAATTACAAATTTGTCTTTTTTGCTGTGTAAAGTATCCAAAAAACTCTCAATAGAATATTTGCTTTACAATTTTATAATTTGGATTATTTGAATTTTATGACCCTATGCTGGAATGTGAATTTAAAGCAACCAATATATTGTATACCTGATATTTGTTTCGCCTGAAGGAATGAGGATATTCTTCTATCCAATATTCCTTTTCAAAATTCTTAGAAAGCAAATATATAACTATGATTAAATTCTAAAAATAATATCAGTATAATCGATTCATTCAAAGGATACAAAGTCGGGAATGATTCGGTGAAACTTGCTGCCTTGATAACCGAATCCTCTTTCATGTGTGCAAAGCGCTCGGAAGTTTTCAGCGGTACGAGGAACGACATCTGCTCTGAGGAGAATTGTCACTCGGCCGATTTCTCGCTTGCCAGCCGATATGTCGAGGTACACTTGTGGATTGCGCTTGCCTGAAACAGCTGGCAAGATTTTGTTGTCGGTTTCCTACAAAAATAGCCAAAATAATTTTGATAGTTTAATGAGCTGTTATTTTGCAGATCAAAGTTCATGTCAGAGCCATTTCAGAGATATAATAAATAATTTTTGTTTTAAAATGAACTCTTAACCATTCAAAAACTACACAACAAATGGTATGGTGCTGCAATTGTAACTAAGTAAAATTGTGACATGCAGCTATGCGCTATGGCGTTGTAACAATGCAAGTTTATCAGTAAATCACAGTTAGCATATAAAATATATTCATCTAGTTTTAATCAACAAAAATAATCAAATTGCTGCACCACCGTTTGATATATGAAACAAACCAAAATCCAGGCAGTATAGTTAACACCGAAAACTACAAATGAAATAAAAACCTTCATTGCCGTCTTAATGAAGGTAGAAACACAATACGAACCTATTTATTCCTATTTGAAAAGGAATTCCAACAGGAATACACAGGATAGAAAAATCTGACAAAATACTATACATCTACTTACATACAGTTAAATATTGGATGAAGGTAGTTAACAATATATTTATACAACTCTTCCCATTTGTAAAGTATCGATTTTATTTAATATCACAATTTTAATACGGTGAAAAAAATAGCAATGTATTTTAGTTTTACAAAATTATTTTTAAAAAATATGGTTGATAGCTATTTCGGCTCACGCCATCGTCAGAACTATTTTAATTTTAATCTTTAAAAATACATTTAGCAATTTTGGCACAAATATAAAAAAAATTGCTGAATACTAAGAGGGTCTAAATAAATAAAAAACAGTTTGTGGTAACCCTTATTAAGAATCTGTAAAAATATGCTTATAAAAGATCCATGCTCAAAGATTATTTGATTAGTAATGTTTTCATTCAAAACCATAAACATTTATGTCACAGAGTCATAAATTCTAAAGAGCTATAGGGGTTTACTTTATTGGTATTATAAATACGTATGTTGGCATATATATGGGATTTTATTTGGGACCACAGTAATTAATTCAAGTCTAAAACTCTCAAATGTTAACTAATAAATAATCTTCATGTTTCAAAGTTTTTAACACTGAAAAAATAAACTGTATATCAAATGCATTGAAAAAAATTTGAAGCAATAAACAAGAGATTATATGAAAGATTCATTAGCTCTATAATGATGAGTTTGTAGATCGTGTGCCAGTGTGTAAAAAAATATCGCAACACTGTTCATGTGATACTAACACCTCTACTAAAAGGCCAAGTTATAATGTTCGATCTGTAATCACACTGTAAGCAGTTGTTGTAAAATAAAGAAATGATCACCCACTTCCTGCGGGTCTTCCACTTTCTCTTCTTCTGTGATGTCAGGTACAGTGCCAGGTAAAGCTGACCCAGCGTGTTTTTGAAGCCAATTATCTTCACTCCATACAGGTCTAAGGGATCCCTCTTTTATGCGTTGAGGAGTGGCAATGTTCACGCGAACTGTCCGACCAAACAGCTCTGAATCATTCTGAAATAAAATCAGTATTTTACTATGTAGCTATGTTATATATATTTTTTAATCAATGTCTGCTCCTAGTGCTGAGCATATGGCCGCATAACCCATTCACTGTTCATACATTGGCATAGAAATGAGCAAAATAAAATAACCCTTGAATACAACTATTATTTTAGCATTCAGTGTATGTGAAGCATTAGCGCGAAAAAGTAAGACAGCAAACGAATTGTGAGAGGGAAAAAAAATATTAACAGAAGTTTTTTCTATGAGAGCTGTTTGTTATGTAGTTGCCCAATGTCTCTTACATAGAGATAAAAGATGGGACTTGGATAGGTTTAATGGTTAGAATACTGCACTTGCTACAACTTGTTTTTTAGAATATGATGGGGAGGAAGGAATTTTTAGATATCACAAAAACCTACACTTTAACAGAATCAATAAATCAAATTAGAAAGCACTGTTCAAATTGGGATTCAAACCCAATCAGCCACGAAAAGCAACAACGCTAACCACTGCACCACGGATCCAAGGATGCATATATTACCAAGACTCCTCCAGACACTATATAAGTAATTGCGTCATCCAGAGATGATTATCTTGGTAAAGTTCAATGTTGACCACCTCCAAGTGTTGCCGTTGACTATGCCGAAATACATGCTACCTGCAGTGGTTAGTATAACGTAGAATGTCTTACAAGCGTGTGAGTTTAGATCATTCATTCAGATATGATGGCTTGAACGAGACACGTATAAACGCATCAGACGAGATTTAGCACCGAGTCATGACAAAGCAAAATTATCTTCTATAACTTTACTGATTGATATTCAATCTTACCATATTATCTATTGCTGCTGCGGCATCCTCAGCATTTTCAAATTCAATAAACGCAAACCCTCTATGTCTTTCGGACTCATAATCTAAAGGAATTTGAATGTCCACTAAGTCTCCAAAAGGTATAAAGGCGGCATTAAGTACTTTCTCGTCGACTTCCTCTGCAAGACCGCCGACGTAAACAGTTCTTTTTGCAGATTTTGTGGACATATTTCACATATAATATAACTAATAAGAATGAAGCTTGACAACTTGTTTAGGTTATGTTATGTTTATCGCGGTAAATACGTTTTGAAGTTGTCAAGATTTCCAATGCTGCCATATTTTATAAAATATTTTATTACATTGAACTATTATAACTAACCTAATCTAACCTGAATCTATACGGTTTGAAAATTGATTATTAAATGGAAAATGCACGCAATATAATGCATTGTTTCAAACATTCAACTTCTAATAAACTCTGATGTCTACTCCTGTCGTTGGATGTTTTTTGTTAATATTTTCGAGAGCAACACCAGAGAGATCTGTCAGGCAGAGTTTTATAAAAAATATTTTGTACATTTCATTTCTCTAAGTGCATATCGCCTAAATGCATATTTTTAATAAAAGCATACATTATTAAACATTATTTTATTTTATAGTTTATAAAACAAACAATAATAAATTTAAATTTGTATTGCCTTTATGCATAACTGTTGATTTATTTAACTGAAGAAAATCAATAACTATACAATAAATTTGCAACAAAATTTTGTATGCTCTGTAAATTCAAAGTTATTAATGATACTTATGGCACATTTTGATTATTTGAGTTCATGGTAGTATTTATTGAAGTATAATATAGCAGTTATAATTAAATGAGTAATGTCGACTGGAACAAAAAGAAATACTTTAACTATTGAACAAAAATTAGAAGTACTCAGTGCACTGAGAACAAAAAACCAAGTCACTGTGGCCAAGGAATTTAACGTCAATCAGTCAACTATATCGAGGATACGTAAAGAAGAAGGGGAGATACGGCACGAAGCTGTCTTAACAGGAAATTTAAGCCGTAAAAGGAAACGAGAAAGCCCTAATGAAAAGGTTTCAGAAGCTGTAATTCAATGGTTTTATAATATGCGTCAACAGGGCACCGTTGTAAATGGGCCAATAATGAAACAGAAAGCACAACAGGTAGCTGAAAGCCTCGGTTGCACAACATTTGTACCAACAAATGGATGGCTTGAACGATTTAAAAAACGTTATAAAATAAAATTTATCAAATACGCTGGACCAATTGACTATTCAGCGTCTGAAGAATATTTTGAAGCCTTCGTTGACTGTGGAAACCAGCCTATGTACACAAACACATTCGACGATAATCATTTAGATTTAAATGGAGAAAAGCAATCCAAGACAAATTCAGATGATTGCGAAAATAATCTTATTATTGATGAATCGTGTGAAATTTCTAGAGTTTCGTATAAAGAAGCAATCCAAGCACTATCCACTGTACGTAACTACTTGCAGCAGAATTTTGACGAATACACTCCTTACTTTGAAGTAGAAGATATGATAATCAAAAATGGTCCACCATTTCAGCGGAAGATCACAGACTTTTTCAAAACAAACCTTAATAAATCAGACACAATCAATCAATATGGCAGTTATACATAAGACATATTATCTATTACTGACATAAACTTCACTGTGTAACCGATTACAATAATTATATACATAAAATAAAAAAAAATGGTTTTAATAAATCACTTTTTAAATTTGAACCATTCAAATTTGGTGTATTTGAAGTTACAGATGGACTCGAATCAACAATGATAAAATAATTTACAGTAATAAAATATATTGATTGAATTCAGAAAAAATATAGTCAAAAAGCTTTCAGCTAAATTGATATTAGATTTTATTTTATTAACTACTGATTCGATTATAATAACATCAAACTTTAATTTAAAATAATAATCTAATAACTGAAGATAGCCACAGGAATCGATTATTAAATATCATTGGAAAAATTATGACTTAGAAATACTAGCTGATATATTATTTGGGTGGATAAGATATCAAATGATGATGTAATAAATAAATAAAATATTAAATTCAAATAAAGATTAACTTGTATATTAAAAATAATAATAGATTATTCATCTGCACCCTGCTTACTTTTAAAAATTCTTGATTAAATAATTTAAGATCTTTATAATAGTAAATATAGATATTGATCACCTATCAGAGCTAGAACAAAGGCCTGATGCTACCTAGATAAGGGAAATCAGAGGAACTACCTATTAAATAAAATATTTAATATATATTAGTTATTTTATTGTAATAACTCCACCTTTTCTGTAAATTCTTAACATAATTTTTTTTAAAGTTAAAAATAATACTCTTGAAAATTATATGTACCTTCCTATCACCACCGAAGTTTGGACATATTAATAAACCTGTGGCATTCAAGCTTGTTATTTCTATGACGGGAAGATTTATCATTATAAAAAATGATTATTTAGGAGAGCAAAAACAATATCAACCCGCTAACTGCTAATTCAGCAGATTGGAGTGTTCATAGACGATATTCCAAAATATAACTGTGCTAACAGTGTAACACAACTTTTATTTCTAACTTATTTTTGTATCGAATGTGACAAACTTTATTAATTATTGAAATCTTTAGGAGTGGGTTAAAAATTTTAACTCTTAAAGTATAATTTCAGTCATGATTATTATCTTTATTAGTACAATTCTACACAGCAGTGTTTAAATATATAACACTTGTACTTATAGGCCCTGAATGTTTATTTCAAGTAAGTTAGTTCACCATGCACTTTTCTTACGGACAAAGTTCGATCATGGGTGTTCAAAAACTTTGGTGAAGATAATACTGTTATCAACTGCAGAAACCTAAATTTATACCCATAAAAAGAAAAACAATGAAGTTGAATAGATCAAGTACGTTATATTAGCAGGATTTGCGTAAATACAGCATTTCTCTGTTGGTATGTTTTCTGTAATATCATGCATTCCTTACATAGAACAAATTGCCTTTCAAGGAAGCGTTTTGATGAGGTTTTTTTTTTTTATCAAAAACTCATTTACACTCAGCCTTTCTTTGTCAGAAAGTAATGAAAAGTTAAACTATTATATTAAACATTACATGCCGTGTGTCACATCCATGAAAATCTTAAGATCTAATTCTTCTGGACATCCGTTATAAAAACGACAACTACGGCTTTCTGGTGGTTAAAAAATTCCTATCCAATTGAAATTTTCAGTAAAAAGTTTATCACCATGAAAGACGAAACCATTCATTTTAGATCTAGTACTCAGGTATTTTGAGCATTGCCTCTTACGGACTTAGTACTGCAAACTTTTGAAGTCACATTTGAGAGCTATATCAATGTTACGTAAGTGCCACAGGAACTTAATCTATTGAGTATGATTGTAGGAATAGGTTTAGAGTATGAAGATGAAAAAGCCATTAATATAATATCCCAAATATTTTATTGGTGAGAAAATTACATTTACATAACATAATTCAAAAAATAGATGCTGTCTTTGAAAACAAAGTGAAGACCTCCCCGATTGCCATTTGAACTTCCCAGCCCGACAAGTGTGAGTTGGTTTCACAGTTGACATTCAAAAATTAGCAAATAATGTTTGCGAGATGATGTGGTATGGTCATGTAAGATGTAACAGTAGAACGGAATGGCTTAATCGAAAAGACCAAGTCCCATATCATCATCGCTCTCTGGTTCCTCTTCCACCACCTTCTCCACAGCCTTGGCTGCAGCAGCAGCAGGGGCCGCAGCGGCAACAGGAGCAGCAGCGGCGAACTTGGAAGGATCCTGCAACACAACAAAAATTAAATAAGTGTTTTTTTTAAGCGGCTTTCGGTGTTGATTAGAAATTCTTCTAAATAACAGATTAAATCTATTTAAATGAAATGGTGAACAAACCTTGATGTACTCCTTGATGGTGGCAGCTTCCTTGAAGTCAACCTCAGTGGTAGCAGCGACAGCCAACAAGTTCTTGAATCCATTGGCGATGGAGTGAGGAGCGGAAGCCAGCGTGGGGTATCCGATCTCCAAGCAGACAGCAGCCAAGTTGGCAACGCCAGACATGAACTTGGCACGAAGATCTTCGGGCTTGATGTCCAGGATCTCCGGGGCGAACAGAGTGCCAGAATCGTATACCTAGATAAAACAAAGATGCATTTTTATTAGTATGACGACTTCCTGAGAATGGAAAAATTGTCTATTTTTATCATTATGATTATTTTCAATAAAATGTTACTGTCATATTGCCAGTCTGACGATCATGTTTAAATCCGTCAAACTAGGATAGTAATGAAGTCTTTTTTTTAGTCCCAAAGCGAAGCCTGAGCCAAAATGATAAGTGGCAGAGGTATTAGAAGGGACACCGAACAATTAATACTCAGTGCATTTAGTATTCAATAAAAATATCCATCTTGGATGACAAATAAGTATGATAGTGAAGATCTTTACCTGCTCAACCAGCAGACCGTATGAGAACGGAGAGATGTTCAACATGTTGAGAAGGGTGGCTTCGGAAGCTCCCACTTTGTCTCCGGGTTTCAAGATATGGACATCATTGATGATTTCAATTGTTCCTGTAATTTGATAATGAATGATTGTTATAAATGAAATCGGTTTTGAAATATTAACCCCCAAGATGGAAGCTATTATTTTGGCTTATTATTAGTTACCATACGACGTGGTCATGGAGATATGCCATGAATATGAAATTAATTAAGAAATACATATGGATTTATCACTCTCATATTGCCAGTCTGACGATCATGTTTAAATCCGTCAAACTAGGATAGTAATGAAGTCTTTTGTATAGTCCCAAAGCGAAGCCGTATATCACAATAATTAGCAATACAGGTATTAGAAGGGACATCATAGGTTAACAGGTATAGAATAAACTTGTTCATCAATTAATTCATGTAAATATATTTAATTCCACTACATTTTTGGCAGATCCTAAAGGCGAAAATAAGTTAATATTCTAATTCGCAACAAGGATAGAAAGGTTTTGGTTTAAACAGAACAACCAGACGGTGTTTGACACCAGTGATGTGATTTAAACCATTTGGTAGTCCATATATTCTGCATGATGGAAACCAGCAAACTTATTATGTGAATTTGGATGAGTTCGGTAATAAAACAATCATAATGCTTTAGATTAGGGTAAGTCAACCTTTTTATAACTACTGTTCACTTTTCCATCTCTGTTGACAGTAAAATTTTCTAACTGCCTATTGGTTCTACGGTAATCAAGATTTATTAAGTATGGAAGCAGATTTTAATGTTATTAAAATCTCGGGAGCGCTCAGGTTATAGGGACAGAAAGTAAGGATTAGGTTGACTACCTCTACTTTAGATGAGGGGTGCCGTGAAAGAGCAGTAAACCGAATAGTTTCCAATTGTATGGATAAATATTGACGTTTGCTGTATTAGTCATAGATGCGAGGCTTACTTGGATTGAGGAAATATTTGATAACCTCTGTAAGATAAGGTAGTCAAGAATTTTTATGCGCATAACAATGTTAACAATTAACAAATATTTTAGTATTGTAATGACTTTTTTGAGAAGTTTTCTTCCGTATCATATCCCAAATTGTACAAAATTGTGATAAACTTTTAGGAGAATAAATAGAATATGAAATTACCCTTGGAAATCTTGGTGGGGATGGAAAGAGCCTGGAAGAAAGAAGTCTTCTCGGGTCCAAGACCAGTGTTCTGGGCTGGGACGATGACGGAGAGAGGAGCGATGGCTCCAGCACGAGCAGGGGCTCGGACTTTGTTCTCCAGAAGCTTGTCACGGACCTCTACGAGATCTCCGCGGGTGAAGACGAAGCCAACGTTTCCCTTGATGTTGGGGAGGAGCTTCTCAAGAGCGGGGTTGTTTTCCAAGTGTCCTCGAATGGCTTTCCTCATCATGGTGTTCTTGCCCATGAGGACAACGGCATGTCCTCGGAGGGACATGCGGATCTGCTGCATCTGCTTTGAACCCACATTGTCAGCTCCCACAATGAAACATTTGGGGTATTCATCCAAAAGTTGCTGAAAAATAATATCGACGATTAGTGTATCGAAAATCAACGAAGACAGCAATGTCTAAATATTGTTTGATTTCAACGAGCTAAGGATATAGTCGAGAGTTGTTGGCAGACTTTTCTTAAACAAAGATGCTTCTTGGAAGTGCTGTACACTTTTTGTGGGATATATATACCCTTGATGTTGGTGCAAGTGTTCCACTCAATCCCGAGGAGTTCCAGTTTCTGGCAGGGTACAAGGATTGACTTCTTGAAGTTTATTGTTCAATCTAGTTTATTTAGAAATCCTATGATCTCTACCGCTTGAGCGGATAGGACTGTTAGAGATTGGTTTGCAATCAAGAAGTTGTCTAGGTTAGTGACCATCCCATCTGGATGCTTCTATCACGAACTTTTCTGCTACCCGATTCGTCAATGACAAGAATATTCGTGAGGCTGCTGATAGACCGAATGGTAGGCTTGTGAACTAGAGCAGTCCGTCCCTGAAACAAAGGTGGAGGAACTGCCGGTGTCGCCTCAATATAGGAACTCAAACTTTTAATTAATCTGGCGTTCATTGTTCAATCCCTCAGTACCTTATGATAGAAATATTCAGTTAGGCGTGCATAATGTGACCGTACGTCCTGTTTTTAGGTAGCCTGTCCCCAAGTACAGCTTCGGGATGTAGTCCCGTTTTCAAAAAGAGGGCACAAAACACAATTACAACTTGGAGTACTTTTTTAATAGCAAACCCAGTTATACTCCAGAAAATTTGTTCATCAGATAAATATAACATAATATTTTTCATATTGAAGATATTTATTCCTCTTATTTTCTTTATCAACATTCCTTTTCTTTATAATTAAACATAAAAACCTATGAAAGAAATACGTGTATTCTTGAATATACATACTATTAAGAAAAAATTAGTAGATGTCCCATTTTAAGGACAAACATAAATGGTCACATTAGGCATGCACTATAACGAATGAGCTAAGTCTCAGGTCTTAGGTCACTCGGATGGTTACTGCTGCAAGAACCATCCATGGCATATAATATATTTTAAATCATGTAACTGTCATATTGCCAGTAAAATTATCATGTCTAAATAATTTAACTAGGATAGTAATGAAGTTTTATTCTTGTCCCAAAGCGAAGCTGGCAACTACACAAGATAGAAGCAGTATTAGAAGGGACTCACGTAAGCAATTCATATTATTTCAAGATGTAGCGATTCAATATATGTAAAAAAAATACTTACGATGAGCTTGGTGAAGTACTTGGACTTCCATGTAGCCTTGTCCTCCCTACCCATTTTGGAGTGTGCAGGGAATTCACGTGAAATTTAAGGACTGAAAGAGAGAACGCATATTGAGGTTAGATGAGTGTGTCAAAATTAGAAATATACACTATTTCAAACAATATGACAAAGAAATGTCGGTGGAGCAGATTATAAGTGAGTCTGTGTTATTTTAAAACAATTTAAAATGCAGATGGTTTCACGATTTAGAGATTTTCAACGATAACTCACCGAAGCGAAATTGACGGCTCGACGTTATCGGGCGGAATGGCCGACTTCCGTTTCTTCACATCTGACTTCACATCTGTAGGGCTACATAGTTCACTTTTTCTCAGCGAGTTAATGCAATATATTGCATACTAAATTCACATTTGATGTTTTAATCAATGTTAGTTTATTTTTACGATGTAGAAGGAATACCGTATGGTCTATCTTTAGTCATCAAATTTATAAAGAAAGAAGCATAAGCTTAAATCCATTAAATGAAGTTATTCTTGATAAAAAGAATATAATAAAAAATAGTGAAATAAATATTCAACTAGGAAATTCTATTTTATTCCGATTCAGGTTTCATAAATAAAAATTCTACACATTTCTGCAAATTGCCATTTTTTACAATTGCAATTTTAACTTAGCAATGCAACATTTTTGCTAAAATAGTTGTAACCTATAATCATACTTGCTCACTTTTTTAAAAAATTTTAATATTCATGTTTTTTTTAATATTGCCTTTGGGTTAAATAATTATTTTTTCACCTCCATTTTTTTATGTAAACGACAAACTCAAATCTTGAAGCTAGATTAAATATATGGTGTCTTTTTAAAAAGTCCCGAATCAGATAAAATGTGAATATTGATAAAATAAAATGAAAATAATTAACTTTTACAAAGTAAATATATATTTTATTTTTTATAAATCGACAAATAATAATACCGACATTCATGCGCTATAAGTAATATAATACAATTGGTTTACATTGACACTTATTAATGGTTTGATTGTCTTTCAGTGGAAAATTTGCTTCAGCCAGCATCTCTTTGTTTCTTCTTCTTCTCACTCTACACAAATACCATAGCCAAATCATTGCTGGGATAAATGCCAACGCTAACGGAAGCAAAAACAAAAAATAAAATGAACGAGACGTGTGCTCGCCATTCAGCCAGTCTTGGTTTTCATCGTCTCCCAAAACCTAAAGCAATAATGGATTAAAAAATGTTAATCATATTATCAATCTGAAATAATAACAAATTAGTAACATTTTAATCCATTGACTGCTATGGTATTTTTCTAAATCTCAGTGAGAAACACTATCAATTATTGTTGATAAAAAAAAAACTATAACTTTTTAACAATATAACTTTAATTAAATTTGAATCGTTACAACTTTGTAGGATTCCACATGTTTTATCACTGACGACCCGGGTTTCTCCTTTCGGCATCTTCATGCACTATCACACGGATGCAACAGAACTGACGTAAAATAAACAGTTAGCGTCGTCTATATACAAAGTTATTAATTACAGGAAAACACACAACCCAAAGCAAGAAGTAAATGGCAATTAAAACAAAATTTATTATATCAATATAATAATAATTAACACAATTGTCTGTGATAATTTTCATTAACGATCATGTTAACGAGTCATTCTTGAAAGGGTTTTACAACAAATATTAATTCAACTAACATTAACATATAAATGGAGGGATTTTGTATATAGAGATACCTACTTATTTCAATATGTCAAGGTGAAACCCAGGTCGTTAGCGACAAAACATGTGGAATTCTACAGAGTTGTAACAATTCAAATTTGATATTGAAATTCCACCAAGCACCTTCAGTCGATATCATAAATCATAACTTTGATTAATTTAATAATTCTCATAGCAATCGTCGTTAAGCACTGAATAGGTTGAACACTATAATAGCCAAAATGAGGAGCAAAGTGACAGATAACATTTCACTTCTATACATTCATTTTGACGTCTTCTCTTATAGCATTAAAAAAATAAAAGCTTCAAATATACTTTACCTCTAAATATGCACTCTTATTTGTAAACCCCTTGGTGTTGATTGCCACACAAAAATATTTTCCGGCATCTTGAGCTCTAGCTCTTGGTAATTTCATCTTGCTGAAGTGTACGTTTCCTTCGAGGCCGACTTCCCCATTTGGTTGAAGTGGGTCATACCACTTTTCTAAGTATTTAAGGGCACCAGATCCGGCCCCTGTTCCCCTAGCCATCCATACAATCCTAGGTGGAGTTCGACTTGAAACTTTACAATGAAACACAGCCTGTAAAGTAAAACTTAATATATAAATACATATACACAGGGGCCTTGTATTATATAACACGGTTATATGGTTCCACAAGAACCTTGTGTAATACAAATCCGTGTTATACAAGGTTTGAAGTTCATACAAAATTAAGGTCTGCGTTCAATAAAAAAAAAAAATTGAAGATAGTTTTTAAATAAACAAATATACATTTACATATTAATTGAAAGAAACTTCAATAACATAATATACAAATCATTTATAATCACTTTCACTTAGAATTCTATATTTTTGACTTTTTTTAAAGATCGGTTGTGAGTTTCCATCATCGGAGGACTCTGCGATTGTCTGCTTTTAGCGTATAATCTTTACACATTTCCTCAAGAAGTTCCAAAATATTTTGTAATTCTCTCTTGAATTTTGAACATCTTTCCATTATAGGATCATTATCAATATAAAAAACTAATTTTAATTAGTCAATTCCAAGCCGTCATTTATTGTTTTTAATATGAAACATGTATCTACTTCGCTACAACTGCTTTCCGAGACATTGATTGAGGTGGATTCATTCAACATTTCATTTCAATTAAAATTTTCCATTAAACCGTGTTATAAAAAGCGTGTTGTATAAAAATATGTCACAATTTATACACCTGTGTTGTATAAAACCGTGCTATACGAGGCCTAGATGTATAGCTGATTTATGAACCAACTAATTCATAATTGGTCACAGTTAAAATTGAATAGATCAAGTTCTGTGTTGTCATTCAAGATCCGAGTTATCATCAGGTATTATGGACGAATTTTAACCATCATCATTGAGTTGTTCAGCACATGCTTGCGAAGATTTTTGAATTAGTACAACCATTAGATCAGGACCGGTTTCGTTCATTGCCAACTCTATCAACTGATTCGCTGAACTATGAGGATATGCTCTTCATATAGATAGCTTTAGGTCTGCTTGTGGTCTGCTCACGCGTCGTAAAAACGTCTGATTTATTCGTATACAGAACAAACGTAAAAACAAATACATTGTGTATCTAAAATCACTTAAGTGAACAGAATTAAAACACCAACACTTTCTTTTCATATCGGATATTTGCTAGTGTATTTTTATATATAAACGATGTAAACTATTAACTGATTGTCAGCTAAAGTGTATCCGTGTACTAAAATACCTAAAGATACCGAAAGTCGAAACACGAATCGTAAATGCCAAAGTGCCCAGATTTTGAACGATTCAAATTCGGCATTATAATTCTATCGATCGTCCAAAATTGAATCGAAAATTAAGTGACCATAGTTAATTTGCTGCCAAGTTCTTCGGGTGGTAAATTGCTCAAAATTTATCAACGATTTATCCTCAAAAAGAATTCATAGCTGACCAACACATTAAATTCTACATTTAATCTATATTAACGTGTAATTGTAAAAATATTACAAACATTCAGTTTAAATAACAATTAGTTTGGGTAATGACTTTTAGATAAAATGAAGCCCTCGCATAAACTTTTGTACGCTATTTGCTGTTCCATAAATAATGCTTTCCCACTGCACAAGCAGACAGTGGCATTGATTAATATGAAATAAATAATTATATTGTTTTTAAATAGTTACCTGCATATCTTTATTAACTGTCAAATTTTTTGGTAGGCCATCTAGAAACTTTGGCAAGTCTATGTCTTCTTCTGAAAAAAAATCATTCATTAATATAGGTTTAATATCGAATAATTTTGTTTTTATAAGGAGCTAGCACTATCGATCGTGATTATATTATATTAATTATGTACTAATATTCTAAAACAAGATAAATTTTAAAATAATGTGATGTTTTTATTTGAATAAACGTGATGTTTGATGTAGTGTTAAAAGTGCGTTTTTTTATGTCATACTATTTTCATCTTCGTCACGATCGTCCACATATCAGTATTCTATGCAATGTCGTATTTTGATGTACAAAAGATGTCAAAGCGGGCCATATTTTAGTGCGGGAATTCACTGACCAAAGTATGATAGGTTTTAGTCGGAGACGCGTTCACGCGCGATCAAGCGGTGTGTGTACTTTAAAACGATAAAAATTGTTTTTAAAGTTCTCGTTATAACGCATATAAATAAATCACTTAATCGTGTGTGAGAGTGCTTGATAAAGTTGGATATAGAGGCTAAATGAATCGAAGGATTGTAAAAATAAACAAATTAAAATTTGCGCATTGATATGAAATTTATACAAAAACAGTGACGCTTTCTAGCAGCGGGGAGGGACGGATAATTATAAAGAATATGTGCATAATTATTATGGGTCAGTGGCGTAGCTAGAAATTTAGGGCTCTCATACAAACGTCACATAACCTTATTTATGTAATTTAAAAAATTATTAGATGAAATAATGTCTCTTCTAAAAAAAAAATTGTTTTGGAAATTAATTAATATATTACGAACTTAATTTGAGAACGGCTACAATTTTCAAGATCGGCTAGATCATAGGCTCCCAACCTGGGGGTCGCGAGGGGTTTTTGGGGGATCGACAACTTATACGGTAAACTAAAAAATATTAAATTTGAATTGTTACAATTTTTTACGATTCCACATGTTTTGTCACTAACGACCCAGGTTTCGCCTTTCGGCATCTTCAGGCATTCTGAAAGTTGCCGAAAGGCGAAACCCGGGTCATTGATGACAAAACGTGTGGAATCGTACAAAGTTGTAACAATTCAAATTTGGTATTTCGGACTTTTCAATATCTAAGAACAACTTATACGATTAAATATTATATATATCAGCTTTTTTAATATTTTTTTAATGCAAAAATTTCGTTAAAAATCAAAACTATTCTTAAAGTTATAACGTAATTTCATACCTATTATATTAATATTATAAGATAAAAAAAATATATATTAAACTGTTAGATTGGCAATAGCTATTTCGGCATCTTCACGGATGCAACAGAACTGACAGTCATTTCTGTTGCATCCGTGTGATGGAATGCCTGAAGATGCCGAAGGGAGAAACCCGGGTCGTAAGTGACAAAACATGTGGAATCGTACAAAATTGTAACAATTCAAATTTGATATTGAAATTCCATCAAGCACCGTCACTTTTTGACCGCGCGTCACATGGATTTTATGAAAAGGGGTCGCTATCCGAAAAAGGCTGGGAGCCTATGGGCTACATGCATCAAATAGGAGGGACAAGCCAGGATATTTGTATGAGACTATTTACCACTCTGATGCGGCAATACTTCCAACTGGGTTGCACTTTTGAGATCAATGAGTTGAGAAGCCTGTTGTCTGCATCGATAGAGGCCAGTATCATTGGGGCTAGCAGACCGTAACTTTAGGGCCCCCATTCCGGCCCTCACTACAGGTTTCCAGCCCTGCATTGCGTTCGAACAAGACGTCATGTTGTGCACTCCACCACAAGGCTGAATAAAATTAACATTGAAATAATTCATTAAATACAACAACACTTGAATCATACGAAGGAAATAATCTTTTATGCATTGTTTTCTTGCGAAGTAATTCACAATTTGTCGACAATCGCTTCGATTTGTTTTCTCTATGACTTTGAAGCGGATACATGCCATTTAAAACAATGCTCCCAACCTTTTAACATCTGCGGACCGGTAAAAAAAGGAAAACATTCGCGGACCACTAATACAGAAATAAAATTAGTTCTTAATGTGATATTTTGTTAAAATATCGTATTGTAACAAATGAACAATATTATAATTAAAAAATAAACATTTTTTGCTTTTCAATGTGACAAAAAAAAATGGATTTTTTATAACAAATCTAGTATTACATTTGTGCTAATATATTAAATATTCTTGGCTGCGGTGGTGACAATTATTATTAAATTTCTCGGTGTCGCATCATTCTACAAATTATTAGTATTTAATAATAAGTAAAAGTAAAGTGCTGGCGAAAAAATATACATATAATATTTTTGCACTTTTTAATTGTTTACAACCCGGTATTGGGCCGCGGACCACCGGTTGGAGAGCACTAATTTAAAACATATAATATTTATATACAACATTACTTACTTTACACATGTAAGCTAATCATAATATACGTCGGTCATAGCATCACAATATATATATCATTATATATGTCGGTCGCCATTGCTCAATCCACTACGGGGGGCTATTCCGTTTCCGTAATAAACCATTTCAGTGCCATATGTAAGCTTATTGATATAGCCGCCTTTTTAGTTTCATTTACATATTTTTTTTGTTTTATTGCTAGCAAGATACAAGCTAGGTCGTTGAAACAGGAGAGAAGATGTATTGTGTACCTGTTCTACATAGCTATATATAGATAATCAAATGTTCGTTTAAGCATAGTTCTGACGATGGCGTGCGCCGAAATAGCTATCAACTATATCTTTAAAAAAAAATTAGAACTAAAATAAATTGCTATTTTTTCACCGTGTTATAATGGAGTCTACCAAGTGAATGTCAAATCAATCAATAAGCTAATCATCAATAATCTTCGATGTTAATTAAATTAACTAATAATGGTGACAACGTTCATATTTCCTATCACTTTTCTGCAAGTATATAATTAAAAAGGTATGAGCAAGCGACATAAAAAACAATCAATAGATATAATATGTTGTAACAAAAAAAAACTGATTGTTGAATAAATTGATGACACAATTCAAGAAGTGATAGAGCTTACTCTAGGACTGAAAAGGAGTGCTGATCTAACGCGCTCTTGATTTATCCCACATTTTACAATCCAAATCACTACGACTCCAATAAAAAAATATTGATACCTTGTACTCCCAATGAGCTCGTGTACTCTCTATTCTTCCTGCACATCTAAGAACTACGTCTTTGCCTTCAGAACTCTTTGAATTCTTGGCTCTCTGCCATCATTCCAGGGCCAATCTGCAAAAAAAAAACAAATGAAAAAAGAGAATTTTTTATTATGCCTATTTTTGTGCCTGTAAGTAATGGTTGTTATACAAATTCTCAATCTATCTTAAAACAACTGATTCCATAAGAAGTAGAGAGAGAAGGCAGATCGAAATACATATTGCGAGTTGTCTTTATTACATTCTTCTTTTTATTGTATGTAATTTTAAATATTTATTTTCAAATAATAAAAACACATTATCAGTAATTAATTTCCACGATATATTTTTTGATCGGGATCGGTTTCGCTCATCGCGAGCATTATCAACTGATAGAATACAATTTACAAACAAGTTTATTTATACAAAACATTTGAATTAAATAGCAGGTATACAAAACCGTAGGTTCAAGAACTAAGAAACAATTTACAGAAAATTATAGAATATTTCTACAGATAATTTAATATAAAAGTATTAAAATAAAATATTCACATTCACTTACTAAAGATTTCAAATATAATTAAGTTAAATCAATAATCCATTATTCGTATTAATAATGTATTATTTCCTATAAATTATTTTCTTAGTTTTTGAACCGATGGTTTTCTATACCCGCTACCTTTAACATAAATATTTTGTATAAATAGACTTGTTTGTAAATTGTATTCTATCAAATTTGAATTGTTACACCTTTGTACGATTCCACATGTTTTAACACTAACCACCCGGGTTTCGCCTTTCGGCATCATTTCAAATTTGATATTGAAATTCCATCAAGCACCTTCAGTCGATATCATAAAATATATTGATATATAAAATATATCGAGCATTATCAACTGATATATAAAATATATCAGTTGATAATGCTCGCGATGAGCGAAACCGGTACCGATCAAAAAATATATTGTGGAAATAAGTAGTAATAAAAATATGTTTTTATTATTTAAAAAAACAATATTTATTTAATTTGTTTCAGATACATATTTTACTCTTAACTTTGGTGTCAACATATTTTTGTGTGATTCCGTTTGTACACAAGCAAGTCGTTCCCTGTGTGTCAGTTCTATTGCATCCGTGTGATATAATGCCTGAAGATGCCGAGGCGAAACCCGCACTACTAGTGACACAACTTGTGGAAATGTCAATTCCATTAAAAAAACTTAAGTCAATAGTATATCTTACTTTCAGTACAGTAATTAGTTGACAGACTGATGGTCATAACTGTCAACGATATCCAAATTTTGGTCCCCATCACGACAATTACATATTTTGTCAACGTCTTCAATACAGATCGTTTTCATTCTTCTCTCCTTCACATATTGTTTGTTTTAAGTCAACACAGAATAATTTTAAGTTAATTAAATATTCTATGAACGTTTTTATTTATTGCTTCATTTGTAATCACTACTTTTTTAGCAGTATTAACACTTCCTTTCACAGGCTGACTTTGATAGAAATATGACGATTATTTGGCCGTCATTTAAGTGAGTGGGATTCATTATTCAGGGCGCACTGATTTGCTAAGGGCTTCGGTATTAAGGGGTCCATTTGTTATAACGTCTCATTTTTCTACACATAAGTATTATGTCTGCAAATAGTTAAATGTTAATCAACTATTGGTATAAATTAATGCAAACACGGTGAAAAAATAGTAATGTATTTTTTTTGTTTTATTGCTATCTGCAAATAAGCTAGGTCGTCAAAACAGGAGAAAAGATGTAATGTGTATCTTTTCTACACAGTTATATATAGACAAGCAAATGTTCGCTTAAGCAAAGTTCTGACGATGGCGTGAGCCGAAATAGCCATCAACTATATCTTATAAAATAAATTGTAGAACTAAAATACATTGCTATTTTTTCACAGTGTTATAATGGAGTTCTACCAAGTGAATGCCAATTCAATCAATATATTCAATTATGATTTAAATATTGTTGATTTTTTTATTCAATATTGGTTTCTCGTATAATTTCAATAAAATCACAACATTTACTTCTGTAAAATTAATAATTCATACAGTAAATGACAACTTTTCAATTAATACATTCATAGGTCTTCGACATTGATAATCAGATATTTGTCATTAAAAGAAATTGCAAAAAGAAGATTTTATACTTATATATATTCTAAATAGCCTCAACGTTGTACCTATTACCACCCGCTACGGCTTTACACTTTTTTTTACAAGCTGTATAGTGAAACCTGTCATATCGATCACCTCTAGTAACGAGTAATTCGCATAAAGAGCAAATAGATTGTGAAAAATTTCTCCCTTGACGAGCGACATTGCTCATAACGAGTGACGCAGAAAGGGATGTCACATTTTCACTCACTTATGAGCCGGAACTTTTTCGTCAGTCTCTTTTTAGCACCTGTTCCGTTAGCGTATTAGTGTCGCAGGTGATTACAATTGTTCCAGACTTGTGTTCGTTGTATTTTTTTTTGTGTGTGTTGTTAAGTTTAATATCCGTTGCAAACATGTCCCCGAGGAAAAAGCTACAAAAAGACGGCCATTAGATGTTGAAAGTAACCGTAGAAATGAAACGTAAAATTAAATAAATGCGAGAACGAGGTGTGAGAATGACTGATTTAGTGCGTCTGCTTTCAGACATTTTCTTTGATTATTTTCTATTTTGCATAAAAAAAATCAACAATGTTCATGGACACATAAAACAAAATAACCAGAAAGTCATACATAATTTTAGAACATGAAGTTTGCACACCCCTAATTCTCGCTACAGAGCGATTATCAAGTTTATCGTTATCACATAATGCGGTTTCATGACGTTATGATTTAAAATGACAGAAAAGTTTACCACAAATATTCTATATTTCTTTGTTCTTATTCAAGAACAAAGAAATGATAAAAAAAAAACAACACTTGAATGCTAATATTTATCATTATTGGTGTATCAATGGATTTATGGGTATTTTAATTGATCCATATCAATTAAAATAGTGTTTTCCAACCTTTTTATACCTGCGGACTGGTGAAAAAACGAAAAAAATCACGGAGCTCTAATACTGAAATACAAATGGTTTTTATGTAACAGTTTCGTAATCTTATATTGTGAAAGATAGACATACCAAAATATTATATATATATAAGTCTGATACAAATAAAAATTGACGAAAAGAATGTTTTTTTTTTTCCAACAAACTAATTTAAGCCCGCTGTTGCACATTTGCTAATATATTGAATATTTTTGTCTCTGACAGTTATTATTAAGTTCATTGTCGTCGCATCATCCATTCAATTATTATTATCTAACAATAAATAAAAATATCTAAACATGCTGGCGAAAAAATCTTATACTTGATAATTTTGCATGTAGAATTTATTGAAATTCGGCATACTGTTTGCGGCTCGTCGCCGGACCGCAAACCACCGGTTGAGGAACACTAAATTAACTCATTCCTTGTTAAGCCGTTTAAAGGATATTCCAACACCAAGACTTACTTAGCAATACATTAACTCAAAAATTAGCGAGTACGAGAAGGTTTTAACCACTGGTAATTCATATATTTTTGGGAATCAACTATCAACATAGAAAAATCAGCCGCTTACAGTGTTCTACGCTATATAGATTTTCAAGAAATAATTTAATTCATTTAGACCAGTGGTTCTCACGTGAAATTTCACTATGGCCGCATTATAAACATCAACTGTCATATGGAAATGTCTCGTGGCCGCACCAAATGGTCAGCGTATAACTTAGACCAAAATTTTTCAACAGTTTTATTATTAAAACGGTTCTTTACTTAAACTCAACTAAATGCTGGATAAGTCAGGCTTATTCGATCAATTTTAAAATAATAATAATTTTACAAATTCATTTGTAAAAACACATTGTTTTTAAATATCAATATTTACTATAAAACTGTTTGGTGGCCGCAGCAAAATCCTCTGGTGTCCGCACATTCAACCAATTTGAAGCTAATTCCAAGCTAAAAGCGTCAATAATTACAGTTTTCAAGAAAACTTATCCTGAAATTTTTTTGGTTATAATAGGTTAACACAGTAAACGGTTGTGGATTAATTCCGCCAGTGTATGGCATAATTTAACGGAAGGTAAAGTCTTGCGTATTAATCAATCGATTGCGAATTGTGCGAAGAATTAAATTTAGTTTCCAAAATGTTTCGAAAGGATAGGTTAATGGATTTATGTGTTTTTGCAATAACGGACAACGAACATATTCGCCAACAGACATTTTCCATCCATTGGCATTAATCTAGTAGACATCATTAGGGTACGAATTCGGACGAAAATGTTTGTAAACATGATTCAACAGGTAACGCATGCGCGCATTTTGACCATCGACAATAACTAACCCACCGCATTCGGAGCCACGTAAAAAATATTCTAATACCGATATTTAACAAAATAAATTCATGAAAAATTAGGCAATAATAAAAAATAAAAATTGGCACGGTGAAAAAATCGTAATATATTTTAGCTCTAAAAAATGTATAAGATATTATTTATGATATCGATTGAAGATGCTTGATGGAATTTTAATATCAAATTTGTATTGTTGCAGTTTTGTACGATTCCACATGTTTTGTCACAAACGACCCGGGTTTCGCCCTTCGGCATCTTCAGGCATTCCATCATCTGCTCTGTTGCATCCGTGTGATGGAATGCCTGAAGATGCCGATGGGCGAAACCCGGGTCGTCTGTGACAAAACATGTGGAATCGTACAAAATTGCAACAATTCAAATTTTATAAGATTTAGTTGATAGCTATTTCGGCTCATGCCTTCGTCATAACAACCTTCGTAAGATAGATAACAAAACGTCGTCAGATACAACTTTTAACTATATCTCATAAATTTTGTAGAACTAAAATACTTTATAAAATATATTATTCATTTTGATTTTTTTATGATATCGAAGATGCTTGATGGATTTTCAATATCGAATTTGAATTGTTGAAACTTTATACGATTCTGTATGTTTTGTCACTAACGGCCCGGGTTTCGCCCTTTGGCATCTTCAGGGATTATATCACACGGATGCACCAAAACTGACGATTCTGTTATGTTGTATCCGTGTGATACAATGCCTGAGGATGTCAAAGAGCTAAGCCCGGGTCGTAAGTGACAAAACATGCGGAATCGTACAAAGATTCAACAATTCATACACGTGTATTAATCTGCATAATAAAAATAAAATGTTTTACTATTTCCAAAATTTTATATGCAGTTGATAATGATCGAAGTAACAAAGGATACAATACATGAAGATGCCGAAAGGCGAAACCCGGGTCGTAAATGACAAAACATGTGGAATCAACAATCTTTCAACAATTCAAATTTGAATTTGCAAATATTTGTTGAAACCCAGCATTCGCCTTGTATACACTTGGCTTATATCTTTGGGGTCTATATTTCTTCATGTGTAATTCCGCTTGTATATAACTGTTAAATATTTCAATTTGATAGGATGTCTGAAGATGCCGAAAGGCGAAACCCGTAACGTGTGAGTGACTAAATATTGGAATTGTATTAAGTCCCAACACTTCGAATGTGATATTGAAATTCCATCATGCACCCACCCACAGCTGATATCGTAAATTGTTTAAATTATTTAATATCAACCTTCAATATTCTGTGATCAGCAGTTTTAAAAGTTTTGAACCAGCTGTACTCAACCTGCGACCTGTCAAAATTCTATTCGTATAACATTTATATATATATATAATTTTTCTATCATTGTCATTGAAGATTCATTTAATTTTGAATAGTTTTCAGTGTGTATTTATATTTTGAGTTTAGTTTTTAAGTTATGAGGATTTTTAGTATAGTGTTGATGCCCGCATACTTAGAGAATATATGTATGAAGTCCGAGTGAGAAAAAAATTGAATGTGGCCGGATTAGACGTTGGCAGCCAACGGGTTAATATCTTCAATATAGACAAACAAAAACATTATTTTCTATATGCATCCAAGATATTATAAATAAAAAATACGTATTTAATAATAATAAAAGAAAACTGTAACCGATATGGCAGAAATTTTTATATTAATTTACTAATTAAAAAAAAATATTTATGTAATGTAAATAACATTGAATTATATACAATTATGTACAGTGAAACCCCGGTCTATCGTATTTCCGCATTTATCGTAATTTTTATCGCTGATTTCTTGCATTTATCGATTATTTAGAGTGACCAGAAAGAATTAATGAATTAAGTTCCCACTACGCAGAAAAAGATTTTTAGAGATATTATTTTATCAATAATCGCTCATCGTGTGCAGCATATACCCTCGTAATGTACGTATATCAACAGATTTTTCAATGAATACCGCTCCGTGGTGCAGCGGGTAACACTGTTAGCTTTAAATACAGAAATAAAAAATTGAAATAACCACAATTATTCTACGTATTGTGTTACTAACTGTGACACGTGTTTCGTCTTTTAACGTATTCCTAAACACGCGTTAAAATGAAATGAAAATCTAGACCTCCGATAATGAAACCTTGAACTGTGTCAAATAACCTGGTTGAATACAGCCATTCAAGGGTTAAATTTGGCACCCCTGCCAATTTGACATATTTAGGTCATAATGGGTTATTAAATTAAAACATTAAACACGATACTAAACATATGTAACGCAATCATGTGCGACGTATAAACACGATTAATTGATTTATTGGTTTACGGCGCTAGTGTTCACACACTTTTTAATTCACTGAAATCTGTTTATTTTTCCGGTTTAACTGAATATTTATGACAGTTATTTTTACACAATAATACCACGAAATACTTTTTATCGCACGTTCACTCTCGACTGAATTCTGAATTGGATTGGCGGTATCTATTTCTGCCAAAATACCTTATCAATTCAATGTATTATACAAACAGCGCAGAACGTTCTTATATTATTACATTATTAGTAATCTAGATATTGTGATTTTACACATTCAGTAGCTCTCTTTTACAGCTATTTTACGTAGTAGAATTTATTCATAGTTCGCATGGGATGGCCAACCATTGAATCGCGGTCGTATTTGGAGCATAATATATATCACAATTCAAATACACCTAGGCCTCATATAACACTGTTTTATACAACAACGGATTTATAAATTATTACATATTTTTATACAAAACGGTTTAAAGGAAAAAATAATTAAAATCAGTCAAATGTCGGCTAGCTTCTGTGTATTCAACAAGTGCCATGCTATACACGCACAGTCGGGCGACTGTCTGTGTACTGGATTTTGCGAGCGCTTTGCATTTTATTACCAAGAAACTAAATATTTCGTCCATATATATATTTTTTTTTTTGCAAAACTAAGAGTAATCTTAGTTTAGCGTTTGAGATTCACTCCTCCAATTACACTATTCCAAATAACATGGTCCCGACATTAGTGTAAATGAGAGTTTTACTGTACTATTAAATGATATAGATGTGATGTGATGCTTCATTGACGAATTTCATTATACACCTAGGCCTCATATAACACAGTTTTATATAAAACGGATGTATAAATTATGACATGTTTTTATACAATACGCTTTATATAACACGGTTTAAGGGGGAAATACAATGAAATATTGTATGAACCTACCATTGAAACTACTTTTTCGGGATCAGTTATACATTTTTACGTATTTCCTTATAAGGTTCCAAAATATTTTGTAACTCCTTCTTGAATTTCGAACTGCTTTCCATTATAGGATCATTATCAATAAAAAATTCTAATTTATTAGCCGATTCCGAACTGTCATTTACTGTCTTTAATATAAAACATGTAGCTACTTCCTTGCAACTGCTTTCCGAATTAACAATTGTGGTAGGTCCATTCAACATTTCAATTTAATTGTTTTCCCTTAAACGGTGTTATATAAAGCGTATTGTATAAAGTATGTCACAATTTATACATCCGTGCTGTATAAAACCGTGTTATATGAAGCCTAGGTGTATATTGTATATAAAACAATGTGATGAACGAGGAAATTAATGTCTTTTTATTTGTTCATAAATTAATTTGTTTTCTCAATCTTTCTATTAATGAAATGAAAAAAATAAATGTAAGTGATTCACTGTTATTTTGCTGTTTTTATAAATGTGAGTCTATGTGTGTCTAAATATTATAAAAAAATGAACGTTAATTATAAAAATGTTTACTCTTTTTAGCTGTGTACCAATTCAACAGTCCTCATAAAACCCAATCAAAATTAACTCTTGTTTTACGATATCTTATAGTGTAATTATCACTGAATCATAAAATCAATATCCCAGCCATTCCATATCATTTATTTGTATTGATAATAAGTAGGTTCTTATCTTTTATCGTTTTTTCGTTTGTTTGTATACAGTAGTCGTTTTGCGTAAAAGTATTGTAAAAAGATAATGTTGGGACATGTATTATTTACGTAAGGACCTCTAAACAAGTAACAAATGCTTAGTAATGGAAGAATTTCCTTAATTCATCCAGCCACACGATATGCGAGGCGAAACTTTTAACCCTTTATCTGCCGGAAAAAAATATGTCTATACCCAGCTCGCTAGCTATAATTTGCAACAAAAAAAGTGAATTTTCGATGTCTTTTTTATTTTCATACTCAGAAATAATCAACAAACTTACCAATTGTTATTTTTTATATCACAAAAAGCAGGTTTTCTTAAAGAATTTTGAAGAAAATTGATTTTGGTAACCCTGCAACTATTAACATTTGTCAAGTGACAGTTTGAACACTCGAAAAAATCACGAAATATCCATGTAGAAATCCTTTACAGTTATGGTAAATGTTATTAAACGTTTTTTATGAATATCGGTGTGTTTCCTGTCAAAAAATCATTTTCATAGAAGGAATATTTTTAGAGGAAAATATGTTGAAAGATATTGACGAGATATCTCGTCTCAGGCAGCCATCCGGTTAAGGAAGATGGAATAGCCTTAGAAATAATCCATGGTAATATATTTGGGTTGTAGAGTCGGAG
Source organism: Himalopsyche japonica (assembly GCA_028555115.1). NCBI lineage: Eukaryota > Metazoa > Arthropoda > Insecta > Trichoptera > Rhyacophilidae > Himalopsyche > Himalopsyche japonica. The sequence continues at coordinate 2,049,093 of JAHFWJ010000163.1, forward strand.
TTGAAGCCACAGAGTCGCGGTGTTACAGTCGAAGTCCTGAAAAACAAACGACTCCAATTAGTTTTTCGAATAAAGGATTTTGAAAAATATCTCAACGAACAATTTGTCGAATTGGTAGGTTCTCTTTAACGACTTCTCAGCCCTGTAATATATGCGTTCTTGAATACGTGGTTCAGTTTTTAGTATTATACTTTCCGTGGATCCTTTAATTACTAGCTGGATAAAACATTTTTCTGTCACATTAACTGGAAACATTAGGTTTTGAATTAAGCCCCAACGCGTATTTTACGAGAATTGTTAAATTGCATAAAATCAATTATATTATCTATAATATTAGTTGGATAAAATTTCTTTTTTCAAAATAGTAAATAATATTTATTTATAACCCTATATTACTTGCGGCACATCGCTCATTTTTCATTCAAGAGCCCTTTGGTAAAACAGTTTTGAAAGACCTGCTCGGTTTCAATTTGCCGGCCTTTCTACACACAAAAATAAAATTAATTCAGAATGCTGATCACGTCCATTAGCATTCAGATGTGACAATGGCAGCGAAAAAATCGGTTGGATCTGCCAAATTTATTGACGATGCTTATTTCGTTTCAAATATAGAAAATTGTTATAATGTTTGATGTCGTTTATACGGAAAGCGGGTGAAAATCAGCTAGTAAAGACTTAATGACTATAATATTTATTTTTTGCGTGTGTAATATATAATATATTTAAATTACCAATACGCATACTTATAAATGTGGGGTAAAACTAAAATTAATTAAAGCTCCACTATTATTATATTTAACAATGTATTATATATGTAAAATTCAAATGGAATCTACTTAATCAAAAAATAATTGTAGTGTCATGTGATATAGATTATTATTGCTAGACTGACACAACATTATTATGTTATGGAAAGTGATACATTTGAGCTTCAAATGTTAAACGCAGGCATTAAAACAATCTTACAAATATTTTTACATTATGGCTGGCTGTTGACAATATTTTTTAAACTCAAATATTGGAACTTGTATTAGATCACAAATATTTAAAAATAAATTTGTTTTATATTATTAAAAAAATCATAAGTCATTCAAAATGTTAAATTTGATATTATAGTTTGTTTAGATGTGGCTAAATATTTTGTTAAAGGAAAAGATTTCTTGGGAAAATCGTTTTTTAAGTAGCTACCATAGTACTTGGCGGGCTATCAGCTGTCAACTTGCAAGTTTTGAATTGTAGATTGCAAAAGCAAAAATATATTTTAAAAAAACCTAAAGCGTCTTCGAGCGCCAATCTCTTGGGCATGAGTTCAAGTGGTGAAAATATACCTGTCGAAAAACTGATTTGGACAGCATCGACTCCCCTGCGTTCAAAAGTCAAAATTCTCAATCCAATATTGACAACTTACTCGAGTGTTCCAAATCCAAACGTCCAAAGATGGAGAAGCCGAAAGTCGTGAAACAGTTTGCCACCGCATATTTTGAAGATTTGTCCGAGAAAGCCGGTCTCAAACTGAGCGAGGACGACGAAAATCACAACATGACATTTTTTAATAATCTCAAGTGCGCATTAGAGAAAAACGTCGATTTTCCACGAAACGTCACAGAATTTATGGAAGGTTTAAAAAATCGTGCTCAAAATCCCGAACAGTTGAAGACGTTCCTGAGTGAACAAAGTTACAAGTGAACATTCTCTAGAAAATAAAATACTTCAATATAGTGTTATGCATTTGTTTCTGAGTGTAATTGCTTGCAATATGGATTGGTAGAATTTGTCATGGAAAAAGCTGTTGAATTCGCCATAGACGACAAACCGAATCTATTACAAATGGTTCTAAAGCCATCAATGTTCCGGGATTTGTCCACTGTCGAGGCTAAAATCATATGAGGTCTGCTTGAAGTATTAGATATTGAAACACAATACTCATTTATAAATAATAACATGTCTTCCTGATATTGTCACTCGGTTGGAACATGAAAGCATCGCGTTGGAATTGAGCAAATACTTAAATGAAGATATCGAATTGACTCCTTGTTGACTGATTTGGTCATGTTTATCACTACTCGCAGATCTGAGAGACTGTGTCCAAGACCAAATGTTATCAATATTGAAGATTTTATCTCGAACTTCTTTTTAATGAGTTGCTCCAATGAAACCAACGAGATGTATTTGATTCGAGGACTTAAGAGACGGGCTAGATTGGACAGTTGTCGGTACTCAATCTGTAGACGTTTCCAGTAGTCAAGTCTGACGGTCATAGCTGTGGTTAAATCGAAAAACCTCGCAACCAATTGGCTACGAGGTTCTTGTAAGGAAGAAAAATTGTTGTAATTTTTCTCTCATTGGAAAAAATAGCACCCGCTTGGCTAACATATTTTAATTGAACATAAGACGAGTGGCATCCTAATTACATTCATGTCATGGCCCCCTGATATCTTGTTTATAGTATAAGGTTTATTTGGCAATAATAATTAATAGGCTTACACTATTTTAAGGTGATAAAAATTCTGGTTTAGAAGTTATCAACAATGTAGTATGCATATTAACCATATGCATTTTCTATCCATTCAGTGGTTGATTTCAGCTATTCGGACATACTCATTGTAAGATTATAATGAATGTCCTTACAACTTTAGTATAGGAATATGCCAGAATAAGGATTCATATATACGGTAATGAAGAATTTGTGGAAGTTTACATAAGCAGTGGCAAAATGGCATTTTTGCGATGCCTCCTGCTTTAAAGAATTATTTAAATACTTAAGTATTTAGTCCCACTGATGTATGTTTATTTATTTTTTTTGTTCATAAGGGTAAGATTTAATCAGACAGAAATGCAGTTTATTAGTTGTAAATGGTCGAGGAGTTAAAAAAAAGGAATGTATTTAAGATTTTCAGATATTTTTATTCAGGTTGTAAAAATGTCAATATAACAATTTAATAAAGTCTCTGGGGGGGTCCCATTGTAGACTTCATGTGCAGGGATCGTACGTTTTGCCAGTGCTTCTTCAGGAGAGACACGAGGAAATTGATGGCGAGATGCACATTCTGGGCAAGCTCATCGGGGTTCATGGCAACATTGCCGCAAGCGACTGACAAACACAGCACCTGAGGGCAAAACAGAAAATATTAATTGAGATTCAAAAAGCTGCAATTCTTGCCAAGAGTTCAGAATTAGTAATTGCAGGATCTCACTACACCGTGATTAACAAGTAAACAATTCAATTATAAATTCTGATCACTATTGATGTCTATATTGTATTTGTCTGTTATATGTACCTTCTTCATCTGGAACTTGATGGTAGCCTTAACCTCATCGACTTTCATGGTCATAGACTCCTGGTGAGACAGGAGACCAGGGAACTTACCGGCTTTGTTCAAACCGGGGCCTAACAGACGTGGAATCTGTTTAATTAAGGACTCTGAAGCGAGGAAAGCATCATACCTGAAAACAAGGGTAATTTAAGTAATATTCAAACCACTTAGAACAGACACATGTTTGGTAGGTTCCACAAATAGACGTTTTTGACCGGATCCAAAAGATAGTTTTGATAATGTAATATATTCAACCTATTTTGAACTTTATTAAACTAAAGATGGATGTTATACGAGGCTTAAACTCCGCACAATATCAAAGCAAGTCACCTATGACGCATATAGCTGCTATATCCATACTAATGAGTTAAATAACCAATGTTACAAGACTGAGACCTAGATATATGCATATCATTTATGATATCAACTGAAGGTGCTTGATGTAATTTCAACATCAAATTTGAATTGTTACAACTTTGTACAATTCCACATACCTTGTCACTAACAACCCGGGTTTCGCCCTTCGGCATCTTCACTCGTTCTATCACAGCATCCATGTGATAGGATGCCTGAAGATGCCGAAAGGCAAAACCCGGGTCATTAGTGACAAAACATGTGGAATCGTACAAAGCAGTAACAATTCAAATTTGATATGCATATCAGTTTTAATAATGTTCAGAATAAAAAAAAAATGTGAAAGATGTGCATGAAGCGATGCAAAAAGCTAATTAGTTTGAAGTGAAGAGGAAATTCAAAAACATAATTTGATAGCTTACATACAATCCTAATTGTGTGAAAAATTGGAAATAAAAATTTGCAGTCGTAGATCAGACGGGAACATTGTATAATTTTCTATATAATCCACTGCACTACTCACTTCTTAGCCAATTTCTTGACGAGCTTCTTGTTTTTGTTGAGTTTTTTCAAACCTTCAGCATCCATCCATGGGATGTTGTTGACCTTAGCCTCATCACAATGCTGCTGGTCTCCCAAAACACACACTTGCATCTTTGGACGGGGGATGTATTTCAACCTGATGAAACAATTATATTATGACAAATACAAATCGACTTCGAAAGACATGCTATTTGAAATGCTCCCAACATTTATTGGTGCCTTATAAACCTTCAATTAATCCTTAACATATATAACACCAGTTTAGTTTTCTATCATATGGTATGATATACTTAAAAATTGCATAAACAGAAATATAAAACTTGGGTTATTTAAAAGGGATACTGGCTGAATGGATCCTAATCAACAACTTACTGTTAACGCCCATTCACTTATATAAACTTAGTAAATAAAGTGTTCGGTGTGCTGAACGCAACACCTCTCCAGTTATTTTAAGACCCTGGATAAAGGTCCGTCAGTTTTCACCAACTTCCTGATAACCATCAGGTCAAACATACTTGACGGTGCCGGAGAAACGCTTGTCCTTCTGGGGATCATAATTCTTCAAACCAATTTGGAGTTCCACAGTCTCCAGGAAATTCTTTTTGTGGTCCTTGCAGTGCTGAAGGGTGGCATTCACGCACTCATAAAGAGTGTCCCTCGATACTTTCGACCTGGAAAACAAAATGGATGCGTTAATGAAAATTCATCCGCGATGGGTAGCATAACAATTGATAACTAAGGTTATAAGAGCAGTCAATCAGAAACAGTTAAATTATCTTCAGATGTGTTTCAGTCGGCAATTCCTATCATAGAATTGGGATCATCATTTTGACTGCTCAGCTTACTAAATCATGCATTAAATTACAAGTTACTACTTAGGTAAGTAGACGTGATTTGCATTTATTTAGGGGATTACTAAGAAGTTGTTTCACATTAGCATTTCTACTCGGAATTTCCTTGGTTTTAGCAGTGACCAACAGATGGATCAGGATCACAATTTGCAATTGCGATCACAATATCAACATTGTTATATAAAAGAATGTTTTGAAAGCTTTTTATTTGATATATGCCATTTTGATGTAAATTCACAATTACTGCAAATCGATTAAGCCACGACATATGCTAACACCACTAGGCTATTATTATTGTTACCGACCTCTTTTCAAGAAGTCTGTTGTTTGGGCAACAAATGGGAGTGAAACTTGGGGCACACAATAAAGTATGTCGTTTGAAACACAGCCCAAATAAAAAAAAAATGCTTTAAACACGACACTCAACTGAGAATTATACAGCGACAGTTAAACGTTCGTAGAGAAATGCAATATTTTGAGGTTAATTTTTTAAAATCGTGATTCTCTCCGTGAAAGCAACTATCACGTGTTAAGTTGATCTTCGTAGATTTTTTACTTGCCATTTATTGACTGGAGCGATTCCTCACAGAAATACAGGTAATGTAGGCTCTAGAAACTAGAGCCTACAATACCCGTAGTTCTAGAGTCTATATCAATTTTAAAAAAAGAAACAAAGTATCACGTCGCAGTACATATTAACACTCCAGTAAAAAAAAAATATTGCAAAGGAAACTGTGGAGAAGTTGGAGGTGATTTATAACAGTCGGAAATGGGTATGACGAAAATGCACAGGGGATAGTATTGAAAGCAATGCTAAATAACGTACTATAATACATCCTTGTGTTGTAAGAATCTATCACTCGTAACATCGATGAGATTAGAGTGTAAAACGTACGGTGTTGTAACATTGGATGGTGGTAACACGAATCGACAAGTTACCGGCGCTGCAGATTACAGAATATATAGATTTAAATAAACACATGCCACGGCAGATGAATTCGAGGCGATTTCGAATTTATATACTCGGCCGTGCCAGAAATATAATGCGCTATGCATAATATTTAATAGTGCGATCGATATTGAAAACGAGTTAAAGTGGCTCATTGTAGGATTGACAAGATAAACTTAAGTTAAATAATATTACTTACGACATGTCTGACTAGCCGACCTGCGACGAGATTGCAAGATCCGGAAAGACCGTTCGCCGTAGTGGTTCTGTCTGAAGTTAGTTTTACACACTGACAGTCAGGCTGGCCACACTACTTTTATCTAAGTAGGTTACAAGTACACTCATCCCTCGATTTACGCGGTAGATACGTTCCAATAGAGAATGCATAAATCGAGACTTCAAGTTCATATAAATTATAAAGATAGGTTCCAGAAAACCACTTAAAACGAATATATTGTATATACACATATATCTGCATTAAAAAAGAGAATTTTACGAAGAAATTAATTTAATAGCTCGATATAAGTCGACAACATGTTAATAGTTAAAAGCATAATTATAAAATTCTAATTTTATTATTCCGCCTCCTCACTGCTATATTTTAATTCGATCATTTTTTTCTTTTTGGTTGGCTCGAAATCACTATTATCATCAGATTCAAATTCAGCAGCAGGTTCTTCTTCTCGTCTTATTAAACAGTCTGTAACTATTTTTGTTTTTCACGATATTGCGCGCACAGGCTATTTTTTAAGGTCTCGCTGAAACTTAACGGCACGTTCTATAACAGGATCAATGGCCAAACCTTATTTTCCAAGTTATCGGCCAATTGAAAAATTTCAGAAATGCAACATACGCGTTTGTGTGACGCGTGCCATAAAATTTGTTTGATTAAAAAAAAGTCATTTTTTTCTGACCGCGGTCAAGTGAAACCGCGTAAAATGAGTACCTCGTAAATCGAGGGATTAGTGTATTCGCAACAACGATTAAAAGCATATGGTGATCACCATAGACGCAACTATATATATTAGCATACAAAATATAATAATATCAAATGTATAAAAGATGACCGAGATAAGGTAAAGATGTACTATTAACTTATGTAAAACATATTTGAATTGACCTGAATAAAATTGAAACAATGGTTCATAAAAATGAATTTTAGTAGATAAAAAAACATGCTAAATATAATAAAAAAGTTGAACGTGAAACTATAAATATATATTAGAAAGTAAAATAGTTATCATTAAACTATTACAGCAATCTACGTGTTGGAAATTTATATGTTTACAAATATTTTCAACTTTTGTTAGATCAAGTGAATATTTTTTTAAAATCAAATGTCTTCTAAATTTTATATTTAATATTTTTTTTGGTTTGATTGTTTTTATGATTTTAATAACACAATTCCATGGGAAGTATTTCAAAATATCCAAAAATAATTTGTAAAAGCATTCTAATGAATTTTCAATAAAAATCGCTTGTTGATAAAATATTTTTTGAAATTAAATTTAAAAAATATGCATTTCTATAATAAATACTTAATGAAAAAAAATCGTTTATACATTTAATTATGACTAAACGATATAAATAAAAAGATTCCTTGGAATAAATATGGATTTAGTTCAAAATATGATGAGTGGATAAAATACGTATTTCTCATATTATATTTTCAATAAGCATGCAAGTTGTTCATTTCATCTGTTTTGCACATTTATTCTTTCCATGATTTCATATAAACAAATTTTGTTAATAAATGCGTTTGAATTTTTTTTACATTTCATTATCAATTCGGGCCACATATATAATACTTGTCTATGGCGCGCCGTTTGAACTGTCTGGAAATGTCAAAGAATACTTACTTTTATAATATAATGTAATAACATTTGTTCGAATTTACCTCCATGCAATAATCACGAAAAAGATGGATTTCGACTCAGAATTATCGCAAATTCAAGGCGCTTTAATGAGGGCAAATAACTCTCACAATTTCACAGACTTGAAATACAGAGCAGGTATTCTTGATAATGTTTTGACTGCCGTCAATTTTATTAAATAATTGATTGATATTTGGTAAACATACTTAACAACATGCTACAATTATTTTGCTTTGAAAATTGTCTTAATGTGCCTTTCCTAGAAAAATTGCAAATTGCTAGGGGCTGTTCGTTTCCGTAATAAACCATCCCCATCCAATAAACCATCTCCATGCAATATGTAAGCTTATTGATTTAGCCGCCTTTTTAGTTTCGTTTACAATTTTATTTATTTTTTAGTTTTTTTACTAGCAGGAAATAAGCTAGGTCGTTAAAACAGGAGAGAAGATGTATCGTGTACCTTTTCTACACAGCTATATATAGAAAAGCAAATGTTCGTTTAATTTTACTTACAATCGTGGACGCCCCGTGGTACGTCCGCGGTTCTACAGTACACCGCGATCTTAATATAGAGTTAATTCATGACCACGTCCAGCGACTGTCGACAAAGTTTTACAGCGACTGAAAAACACACGAATCCAACGATCAAATCATGCATAGAAGCGGTCGACATTGACGACCCATCCGATTACACAAGACCTCGTCATGTCTTAAAACTGAAACCTCTAGATTCTCTCCCTCCCATAACCCTCGCCCCTGCTTACCTGTCTGGTATCCGCCTACGGTTCCAGGCAGAAGCACCCCAGGACCCTACTACTTCGCCGAGACCGTAATTTCCTGTTTATTTTTTTTTTATATAGAATCTATTTATCTAGAATTATATAGTATCCATACAACTTATCGTATTATATGTATTAGCATTGTATAGTATCTAATTATATTGTTTGTATAGAGTATATCTAGTATGTAATATGTATTCTGTTTTATCATATATATATTTAGAATGTATCATTTAATTTATTTTTATATAATATCACTGGTGTTGCAAGTGACACGCAACTAGCGTGTCATTCTGCCCTAAAAAGAGATCGAAAAAGCGTCATGCAAAAAATCTAGCATGACGCTTTTTAAAAAATAAGAACATCCACTTAAAAAAAAAACAAACACAACACACCCGAGACGAAAGGGTAAGAAGGGCGTTAAACACGCCCTTAGTCCCCATTATAGTGTAATATGATATTGTCATTGTCGTTTAAGCATAATGCTGACGATGGTGTGAGCCGAAATAGCTTATAAAATATCTTATTTATAAAAAAAATTGTCAAACTAAAATACATTGCCATTTTTTCACTAAGTACATTTATTTCTGGCAGCCAAAAGATAAATCAATGTCTCAAATCAAATCTCCACAGCCCTGGTAGATTTCCATCTCTTGTAATGTATATCTCCAAGTACCTGAAGTCATAAACTTTTTTGATGCTCTCTACCATTTGGCGGGTGCATGTTATCTAATGTTTCTTAACTATTTTAGGATTTGCCGTTAAGTGTTTTATTAATTTTAACCCTCTGACTATTATTATATAATTTATTGATATGGCTGATTGAATTGAATGAGTGTTCTTTTGAAACTTTCTATTAGGGCTAATTTTTATTTTGATATATAGCCTGATTTGTGTTGATATTCTTCATTAGTTTGGTAAACACCTACTGAATTAATTTTTGAAATTCTTTGCCAGGCTTGAAATATCCTGAACGTGGCACAACAGGAAACAAGCTTGATGGAATAACAAAGTTATCAATGTAATTTTGTGTGTGTTGAATTAAAGAATTAAATCCAATATCATTTTCATTTCAGGCAACGCAAACGAAATCAAAATCATTGTTGCCGGTCTTTTCAAGCTGTTGTCCGATAAAGATTACATAACTGATGATGGAGCCAAAAAGCAGCTACATACCCAAAGCCTACGCAGAATCACATTCTTTCTTATCCTAAACTCTGATATAACCATCCTAAACAAAATGGTGGACAGCGATGCGATCGGTCATATCATCTGGGTTACTCCTTTAATATCTAAATGTATATTGATAAGTTTCATCACTGAATTGCATTTGATTGAATTTTATTGTGAGACCATTAGATATGGTTATCCGCTTTTGTCTATTGAGCTCTTGGAGTTAGCAGTACAGAATATTGGTTATACTAGTCCGGAACAGAAGATAAAGCATGTAAACTTACTGGTTTCTTCCGTATATGCGATGGTTGCTAGATTTATTGAATATCCTTTAGATGAAGCAATGCAGAAAGATATTTTTAGTAGAGCGTATGAAAAAGTTCACGAATTACTTAAGTGCTTTTTAGAGACACCTAAAAAGAATAAAAACGACAAATGGAATGCTGATAAAGTTAATGAACATTTGGGGCATATGCAATTAAGCATGCTTAGGCTTTTAATGAGTTGTTTTAATATATTCGAAAAAAAATGCGAAGAAATTGATTTGTCCGATTACGCTATGTATTCGACAACATATTATGAATATAATAAAAATGATGTTGCATCGAATAATGCAGATATTATTTTGGAATATCTTTCCACATTCAACGAATTACTTTTGGATAACGCCAAGTTATGCATCATGCAAATAAGCATTGATTTGTTCTGCTGCTGGTTTGATTTTAAGGAGAGCAATGATTCTGATAAAACTCTTCAGAAAGCAGTCGGAGAACATGCATATGCTCTTCAGCAGATGATTAAAAATAATCCATCGCTTGAACACGAAATAGGCAACATGCTCGATGCAATAGCAACGAAACCGCTTGGATTAGAAGATTTTATTAAGGGTGCCGACCGAAATGAAATCTTAATAAATTCAAACGATATTTATAATAAGAATCAAGGCGATTGGCTGGCTTCGTTAATAAAAAAAGATTTTTTCTTTCAAGACAAAGAATGTATGGAATGCGTCATTGAAAACGTCAATATTTTAAAGGATTCAGATTGCCAATTTATAATTGAGTCGGCGAAAAATTTACTTCTCAGCAAGATAAAAAATGAATACCCCAACAGCTTAAAATTGTTGTTTTTAGTTTCATTATCAAGATTGTCACACAATGAACAGGTTTCTTGTATTATTGACATGTTTTCCGAACACGATATCGGTAATCTATTGGAACTACCAAACTACGATGCGCATGTAACAGAATTTCTTAATAAACTTGTGAATATCGATGATGAAAAATTATTCGATCTGTATAAAATTTTTATTCAGAATCCATCCAAATTTTATAAAAAGATCATTGATGAATGCACAAAAAATGAAAAACAGACTGAAGTTATGTTGAAAGCGATGGAGAAACTCATTGTTTTTGATGACGTGAAAATAAAATGTGAATTCGACGTTAGCAAATATAATAATATTGCCTCACATAATAATATATTATCTCACATGTCTTTGTTGATTTTGAATGCGGTTTGCGAAATAAACACGGATTCGTTTAATATTTATCCCCAGGGAATGAATTACGTTTATCTGATAAAACGCTTAAACGATAATAAAATTCTAAATGCCAATGTAATATTATTAAAAATTACATTTCCCAAGCTGCATTATAGTCTAAAAATTAAAAATTTACAAGGTATATGTATTCACATACGTGTTTTGCAAGAAACATTTTGTGTTGATTTGTTTGTTGGGTATTTGGCTCCGCTGTTGGTTGTTCTATCCCAGGTATTAGAAACGGTGCGATGGGACATGAAAAGTTTTTCTACAGACGCCGATCTCGTTATTAGGGAAACTGTTGTGCTGCAGACAAGGATAATGGAAAAGTTCATCGAGTTAAAGGCCCCTACTGGTGAATATTAAAAAAAATATTTTTCTTGATCAGTTCAAAATGTTATCTTTCCGAATGTACTTTAAAATTGTAAAATTTGAATGGTTACAACTTTGTATGATTCTACATGTTTTGTCACTAACGACTATCCGTTCTAACTCGTTCTTCAATAATATTACTTGTCATTTTAGATAACGAATTTAAATGGCTCTCAATGAAGCTGTCAAACCTCAGTCCAATGACTGCGTATTACTATCAGAAACTGTGGCCTGATGTTCCGTTCATGGGCTTCATTGACAAAATGATGGGAGCCGCCCATATACAGACGTGTTTACGCCATGTAAGTATTTCATTTTTCAGTGAACAAAACCACCGAGTGAGTGAATGCTCGCGATGAGTGAAACCGGTCCTGTTCTTAAAGTATATTGTGGAAATAGTATTGTAGCCAAAAATGTGTTTTTATTTTTTGATTTATTGATTAAATTGGCATTCATTTGGTAGAACTCCATTATAACACGGCATATGCAATGTACAATAGTTTAGTTCTACAATTTTTTTTTTTTTTTTAAATATAGTTGATAGCTATTTCGGCTCACGCCGTCGTCAGAACTATACTTAAACAAACATTTGCTTATATATATATAGATACACAGCACAGAAAATGTACACAATATATCTTCTCTCCTGTTTTAATGACCTAGCTTGTTTCTTGCATGCAATAAAACTAAAAAATTTCAAAAATTGTAAATGAAACTAAAAAGGTGGCTATATCAATAAGTTTACCTATGGCACGGAAATGGTCTATCATGGAAACAAAACAGCCCCCTGTAGTGGGTTGAGCAATGGCGATCAACATATATTAGTTAGTTTGTTAAGAATCCTATGTGATAGTTGATATCTATTGATTTCCAGCTGTTCTAAAGCCGTCATCTTGCAACCTTTATTACAAAGATGCATAACACTGAGTTTGAATTTATATTATGCGATTCTTTTGTAACGTGATTAAGAAATTGTGAATCTGTTTTTTTACTGTTGAATGATCGTATAATGTGTTTTTATTATTTTATTTTTTTATATATATATATATATATTGATTGCAGTTGTTACCTCTTTGCACAAGAGAGGAATTCAAGGTGATAGGCAGGTATTTGCTAGATGAACCTAATCAAAATACCATATTAGAAGACTTGGATCATGTTATGACACTGATTGCTTCTGATGCACATGAATTGGGAACGATAAATTCTAGCGAATGTTTAATCAACTGTTCTAAAAATCATCAATCCTTTATCAAAGTAAGTTTAAAACTACTTTTATTGCATTCAGTTTTCTTTACTATTTTATTTATATTATAAAGTAGATGTCACTTGTGTTATTATTCACTATTTATTAGCTACTTTTCATGGACAATAGATAGCATTGTATTCCGATTTAATTTACTTAAAATATTAAAACATCAGTTCGTTTCGTCGGCACTAGATGTCATTAATTATATGTAAAGATGTCACATGTACTATGTAGATGGATTATAATCATATCCCATACAAAGGAAAGGATAGGCGTATGATTGTTTCTCTCTATATGAATGTTACCCATCGATGTGTTCCCACTGATGGTGTTCTATTCTGTATCTATTGTTAGTTATGGTTGTTCGATTGGATTAGGTCTTTCTTGTCATTTAGCGGCGAAGGGTGTTTGATCGTGTCTCTCCGTACGAGGGTTATCCATTGACATCTTGGTTTTCATTCACTCTATACCGCTCTACTACTCACTGCTGTAGAACTGCAACTCAAGATCTTCACATAGAACTGTGTTTATATTATTTCTTTCTTTGATTGAATCTACCGTGCATGTGTTGTAAGTAGGAACCTCTCGATAAGCTACTGAATGTTTGAAAAGTGTTTCATTTAATTATTGTAAAAGTCTTCTTATAATATATTGATTGAATTGGCATTTACTTGGTAGAACTCCATTATAATACAGTGAAAAAATAGCAATGTATTTTAGTTCTACAATTTTTTTTAAGATATAGTTGATAGCTATTTCGGCTCATGCCATCGTAGGAACTATGTTTAAACGTACATTTGCTTATCTATATATAGCTGTGCAGAAAAGGTACACAATGCATCTTCTCTCCTGTTTTAACGACTTAGCTTATTTCTTGCTGGCAATAAAACTAAAAAATTAAAAAATGTAAATGAAACTAAACAGGAGGCTATATCAGTGAGCATTGGGCGAAATGGTTGTTATGGTTTATTACTGGTAGGCAACAGCCCCACCCAACGGTCTGAGAAGTGGTGACTGACATGCATTTGTTTGCTCATTTAAGATGTCGTGTGACGATTGATATCTATTGATTTCCAGCTGTTCCAAAGTCGTCATCTTATAATATAATGAGTTATTCTAATTGGAGCTCAACATGGAGCCTATAGTGTTATAAATGAATCCGTGAGAGATTTATATTATTCATTTACTTTCCTAATAAAAAAATGCTGTAAATATACACAGTACAATACACATTTTTCAAAAAGCTGTTAATTTATATTGGTTATGTCTATCATGCGGCTCAAATGAAGATTGTCTGTGGGCTTTATTTGTAATTGATGCTTTTGAAACACCATGTACCAGTTTTTGTAATTATTAACCACCAGACTATTTCCGTTGGAAATTTAAATAAAAAGCGACAGATGTGTTATGTTGGTGAAGTTATGTTGGATGTGATGAAAATATCGTTTTGATGTTACGTGATGTCTTGAGATATTTGTCAAGAAAATTTGTTTGTATCTTTTGTAAAAAAATAATAAATAAATAGATGTAATGATGTAATATGCCACTTATATTGTTTTTTTCTGTTTTAAGGATCTATCGAGGGTGAATGATTCCCCAATTGACAAACCGATTTCATAATTGAAATCCTGAAATCGTCACTGGATTATCTTCATCATCGTTGATTCTTCTTGTGTATCGTCTCCGAATATTGCTTCACATCAAGTTACCCCAAGGGATATATGGAGGCTATGAAAAAATCTCTTAACAGTATAAATGAAGCCAAAATGAAAAGATTATATTGTTTTTATGCAATAAAATTAAATAAATTTTTCGATTATTTTAATTACAATCGCAATATATTTTGCTCTTAGGTTATTATTTATTTTGGTTTCACGTGGCTACTTCCGACTCCTCGAAGTAAGATCATAATCATTTTATTTTGTAATAATAAATTCTGTCCTACATTATTTTTGACGTGACAACGTCTTATAAATCGATGAACGCCCGCTGCACGCACGAAAAAACATGACTCATTGTCCCGTTACGCCGAAGGCAAGCGTGCGAGCGAGAGCGCGGATAAGCGATAGAGAGGCACAATCGGCCTACTGTTCGGATTGTGCCGCATCTATCTCTCTTCCACTCGATTGGTCGATGCGTCTGAGTAGAAAAGAGACAGCGGCAGCACACAACTTATACACCTACAGTACCTACACGTGATCTGTTTACAACTGTGAACTTATAAAGTGAAGTGAAATGTTAATGTGGTTTTCATTGTTTATATTACAACAACAATTGCGGCAATAAAGGTAATTAATTCTTGCATATTAAAAATCTGATTAACGTATAACAAATATACTTTTAACAATAAATTATCAACGATTTCTTTCGCAGAACCGCCTAAAGTCACACCATGGCAGACCAACCTGACGAACCTGTGAATCTCACGGATCTGCCACTATCGTCAAGGAGTAATGTACCCATGGAGGTTTTCCATGTAGATTTCATTTCAGTCCTTCTTCGTATCCATACAAAATAATGATAATTCAATAAAAATGATTCCATTTTATTCATAAAAGTATGCAATCATTTCATCAATGTTTTCTTATGACGTTGTCACGTTAAACTATCGTCCGTAAACCGACTTTACAGACAACCAATTTTTTTATTTCATTGTTTTAGGCCAAGTTGATTTTGTCAAAATAACCTTACTTTTTGTTGTGATCTCTCTATGGTGTCACGAAAAAGTTATCTTCATATATCAGTAACAACATACACGAATAAAAAAGTTTAAAGAAATATGTTTTCATAAAAACTATAAATTTCATATTTGAATTGTTACAACTTAGTACGATTATACATGTTTTGTTACTAATGACCCGTGTTTCGCCTTTCGGCATCTTCAGGCGTTCTATAACACGGATGCAACAGAACTGACAAACTTTAAACTTGTGAAATCATGTGGAATCGTACAAAGTTGTAACAATTCAAATTTGATATTAAAATTCCATCAAGCACTTTCAGTCGATATCATAAATTATATAAATTTCATGTTTGATATTGTATAAATCTAAAACAGTGGGTGATTGGTTAATGAACTGTTTGAATTGCAAACAAATTGGATCGTTCGTTAACACTATCACAAAAGATTTTTGTGTTCGGATAACGAACTAAAACGATCTTTCTAATCCACTTATTCTATCTGTAAAAATAAACGTTTGAAAACATCTTGTGATATCATTTACAGGATCGAATTTTCATATTAAAAAGCCTTAGTAATTTAAGCTATTGTTTGGTATGGACTAATAATCCCTAAAGGTTTGTTTACACCAACAATATTGAATTCATTTTTGAAATAACAAATGCTGTTATATCCTTGATGAGTCTATTAAAGGAATGGATTAGGAAGTATGCCAGGCTATGTCAGGAATATACATATTTAAAAGAAATTAGGGGGACCGGAATTAAGTGTCGTAAATTTTTTGTTCTCGCTCTTCAATGGTCAGTCGTGCTTCGCCAGGTAATATTTCACGACGTATTTGAAGTTGTATCGTTAGCCATACATAACTGAAGTGTATTGTGATGTATAAATAAAAAAAAAAAATAATAACCTCATTTGCAATGGAGGGCTTGCACCAAATAAAGATTTATAAATAAAAGGTGCTAAATTAAATCGAAATTATTAATGCGTTCATATGTCCGCTCTGACTTATTTATCACGTTGACATACGACATACACTATGGGAAGAGATTAAAGTGCCTCTATTACTGCTTGAAGATGCCGAAAGGCGAAATCTAGGTTGTTAGTGATACAATTTATGGAATCGTACAATGCTTCAGCAATTCAAATTTTATTGATTGAATTGGCATTCACTTGGTAGAACTCCATTATAACACGGCGAAAAAAATAGCAATGTATTTTAGTTCTACAAAATTATTTTTAAAATACAGTTGATAGCTATTTCGGCTCACGCCATCGTCAGAACTATGCTTAAACTAACATTTGCTTATCTATACATAGCTGTGTAGAAAAGGTACACAATACATCTTCTCTCCTGTTTTAATGACCTAGCTTCGCAATAAAACTAACAATTGTAAATGAAACTAAAAAGGTGGCTATATTAAAAAGTTCACAAATGACACGGAAATGGTCCATTACAGAAACAAAGAAGCACCCCGCAGGGGGTTAAGGAATGGTGATAGACATATCTTAGTTTGTTTGTTAAGAATCCTTTGTGATAGTTGATATCTATTGATTTCCAGCTGTTCCAAAGCCGTCAACCAGCGACCCTTACTTGCAGTGTTCGCATCTTTGTAGTAAGGGTCACAAACTAATATATGTCATGTACCATTTTTTGAAAAAAGAGAACGCAATAACTGCTACAAAAAATATTTGTAATATTTTAGACATTCGTAAACGTTAGAGATTTCAAAACAATTCAAATCTGGTGATTTTGATTTTTTAAAAAAACTTAGAAGTGGAAGACCAATTAAAGTGGATGATTTATAAATCAGTACAATTGAATAAAATTCAATGTTCACGATTCAACAACTGTCGGATTAACTCTGATACGCATGGTCGAGTGTACAGGAACACTTAAAAAAACTGCAAGACTTGGAGACAGGGAAGAGAGTGCTGCATGAGTTAAACGAAGAAAACCTTAGCGTGCGAAGAGTTTTTCGAATTAAATTCAAAAACACCATTTTTGTAATAAGATGGAAGGCAAACATCCATCATATTCATCAGATATTTCTCTGTCGGATTATCACTTATTTAGATCAATGCAACATTTTTTGTGTAAAAAAAAATATGCCAGTTGTGAAGACGTCAAATTGGGCATATCCGAATATTTTAATTCAAAACCCAGTGATTTTTAAAAATGAGGGATTGAAAAATTGCCAGACAGATAGACAGAGGTTATATCCGATGATGGAAATTGTATAATCGATCAATTTTTGACAAATAAATGTTTTTATTTATTGATAACACGATGAAAAAAATAGCAATTTATTTTAGTTCAACAAAATTCCTTTTTAAAAATATAGTTGATAGTTATTTTAGCTCACGCCATTGTCAGAACTATGATTAAACTAACATTAGCTTATCTATATATAGCTGTGTAGAAAAGGTACACAATACATCTTCTCTCCTGTTTTAATGAGCTAGCTTGTTTCTTGCTCACAATAAAACTAAAAATTATGAATGAAACTAAAAAGGCGGCTATATCAATATGAATATATAACAATTCAATATGGAAACAATGAAGCACCCCACAGAGGGTTAAGCAATGGTGATCGACATATATAAGAAATGTTTTTATTGTATCACATTAAAAACATGACACTTAATTCCGGTCCCCCATTATATAATCAATTGTTAAATATTGGTATTATGACTCAAATTTTGGTAATAAATGTATCAATGTAAAAGCTAGCTTTCATTAAGTTTATTATCCTAACGGAAGATAAATGTTAATTATCATTATTGCCATAAAGCAAGGGTCAGTAGATGAGGTCAATTTTATGAATAAATTAACAAGTGACTGTGGATAATATAATTGATT
Source organism: Himalopsyche japonica (assembly GCA_028555115.1). Taxonomy (NCBI): domain Eukaryota; kingdom Metazoa; phylum Arthropoda; class Insecta; order Trichoptera; family Rhyacophilidae; genus Himalopsyche; species Himalopsyche japonica. The sequence continues at coordinate 2,067,637 of JAHFWJ010000163.1, forward strand.
GAACACAAATTGTGAGTTAATTTAATTAGGACATTTGTGTTTTTTGAATTCCGTGAGAGAATAGACAATCAAACATAATTAAAAGAGTAAAGTGGATTGGTAATGATCAATTAGTTGGACATCATAGACTGTTCTGTAAAAATATTGCTTAAAATTCACGACTTCAATAAAACTATTTTTTTATAATTTACGATATCGACTGAAGGTGCTTGATGGAATTTCAATAACGAATTTGATGTTGAATGTCAGTTCTGATGAATTAGAGAACATCAGTTCTGTAATTCATCAGAACTGACTACCTGGGTCGTTAGTGACAAAACATGTGGAGTCGTACAAAGTTGTAAAAATTCAAATTCAATAATATTAATTAAAAATGTCTACTTTATTATTCCAATCAGTATGTAAATCTTTCGCAAATAAGCGAAACATTTTCATATCGAATGGAACGATAAAACTATCAATTTTGATTTATATTAAAAATGAATTGAAAAAAGTCGCAACTTAAATTTTGCAGGATATAAATTAACAGTTCTCAGTTTTTGTTCTGCTTTAGTAAAAAAAATATTTTGGAAATAATAATGAAATAATATCTGGACTGTCTAGAGGAGGGATTCCCAACATTTTAGTACTCTAGAGTGCATTTTAAAATATCGGTAGAGTGGCAGTCACCAGCCATTTTTTCTAAATTGGACACGAGTAATAAACAAAAAAAGACTCATACATACAATATCGCTAACATACGAACGAATATAATAAACTTAGTTGCCAGGCACGGGTTTGGGAATCCCTGATCTAGATTATACATCAGTGCTCCGAAAGCATTTTGTTACATCGATCAATTCATGATTTTGACTGAAGGTGTGTGAAGAATTTCAATATCAAATTTTATATTGTTGAAGTTTATATAATTACACTTGTTTTGTTACTAACGACCCGGATTTCACCTTTCGGCATCTTCAGGCATTCCATCACACGTAACATAACTGAGGTAAGTGCATTAGATTATGCTTTTCTAAATGCGTGTGATTAGAGAATTGTTGGCCAGGACAGACTGTAGAACGTAAAAGACGATTGTATCTTTCTATGCTTCTTTGAAAAAGAGAGACTGAGAGATTGAGTAACAAACAGTTTTCGTAGAAAAAAAACTGCTGAGATTAGCCCCGTAAGGGATTTCATATCCTCTGAAAGAGGAGTCAAGGAGTATTTCTAATTTAATGATTGAAATTTATAGGTAAAAATGTTTTTCCAAATATTGGCCATTTTGAATTTTTATAGGGGTCCACAGTTAATATTTGCCCACTCGAAAGAAATTGAAAGTAAACAACAATGTCGAAAATAACTGAAAGTATATTTTTTTATGTTTCCAATAGTGACCAGCTTAAACTAAAAATATCACAATTTTATGAACACCGTGTCGCTGCGACTGCTGGCGGAGGCGTAATCGTGGGCGCGTTGTCAACTGACAGACCGGCTCGACGTGACGCATCCGAGATGGTGCCAATCAATAGACAACACGTGAATAAAAGAGGAAGAAATTTTTTCTCATTCGAATAACTCAATTAATATTTGTCACGTCTATGCACACATATCCCTCGATTTTCACGGTACTTGTTTTACACGATTTCTCTTTTACATGGATTGAAAAAGAATTTTGAACCAGTTACATTTAAAACTAAAATTATTCACGAAAGAATCGAATTGGGAAGAAAATTAGGTAATTATTTTGTACAAAATGACTCAAATGTTGAACGGGCGCTTCGATTCTGACGTGATATTAGTCAATGCTTGGCTAAATATGATGACGTCCATAAAGATTTAACAAGAAATTCGAAGCAAATGTTAATAACGGATTTTATTACCAAATCTGCTCGAGGTGTAAACGTTTCTACTTCAAACATCGAATCGGCACAAATAATTTCGAGTGATGAAAGTGACTTCGAACCAGTCACGAAGATGAGATTGACAGTGATTTGTGATAGTGGTGAACGCTAAAAAACTCCACCAACCGTTGCAATAACTTTTTTATGAATCTTTTGGATTTAATTTTCATGTACCTCTATATATTCTTTACGCGTATTTAATCAATAAAAGAATATGTATATTTATACTTTTTAATGATTTTGTTTATATATGTATTTTAGAAAACAGCCAAATTACGCGTTTTTTGTGTACTTTTCGATTTACACATTTTTACATTTAAAAAATATACAATTTAGATTAACACGTTTTTCTCAGGAACCTATCTACCGTGTAAATCGAGGGATAGGTGTATATTGATGTAGTTGAGTTCGTTTAATTAATGCGGAGTTCTTTTAGAAAACATATTCGTAAGCCATGTGTTAAGAACAGTTACATATGATTTGACATCATATTATTCAATGTTACAGAACTGCGAATATTTTAATTCAGCAAAAGTAAATATTTTTTTAGAAATACAGTAAGTAATAAATCGTTTTTTAATTTTATCGCTATTATATTTGGTAGAACAAATAAATATACAATAGAAATCTTATCATTTAAGAGGTGAGCTTGTCTTGAGCGTTTTTCTAAGTGCAAAATTTTATATTTTTCTAGAATGAATCCATTTTTTTCGTTCTTTTAATTGACGTTTGGAATATTATATACACCTAGGTCTCATATAACACGTATTTGTAAATCGTGACATATTTTTATACAACACGGCTTAAGGGAAAAAAATTGAAATGAAATGTTGAATGAACCTATCAAACTTAATGACTCAGAAATCAGTTGCAGTGAAGTAGCTATATATTTTACATTAAAAACAATAAACGACATAAATCCCATGCCGTGGATTGGCAAATAAATTGGATTTTGTTTGATAATGACCCTATTATGGAAAAGAGTTCGAGATTCAAGAAGTAATTACAAAATATTTTGGAGCCTTATAAAGAAAGATTTATTTATACGCAAAAAGCAGACAATCGCTAATCAGCGATTTTTTTAAACATAACCACAAAAAATTCAGAGTCCTCTGATAATGAAAACTCACAACCGATTTCAAAAAAGAGTAAAAAATATAGAATTCCAAGTGATACCGATGATGAATGAGTGGTATATTACGTTATTAAGGTTTCTTTCAATTAATATGTAAATGTATTTGTTTATTTAAAATATAAACTATCATCGATGTTCTTCTTTTGGAACGCAAACCTTAATTTCGTATGAACTTCAAATTTTGTATAACACGGATTTGTATTATACGAGGTTTTTGTGAAACCATATTACCGTGTTAAACGAGGCCTAGGTGTATATCGTAACAGCGTGAAAATATCTTCGAAACGTCTGCAACATTTTATTCAAAGATAAAACGGCTTTTTTAAAAGTAAGCATTAATATTTTCGGTAAACTATTCAACTAAAAAAGGCGTTTAAATATAAAAAATAGTATTCTCAAACAATGGCCGGAAATATTGTTCTATTCAAACGTCAAATTCAAATCATTTCTGATTTGAAATACGCAGGTAATGCAATCAAAATAAACGTAGCCAAATGTTCAAACGACATGTCTATGGTCGTTGCTCCGTTGCATACTTTTCGAACTTCCGATGTCGATAAATGTCTTCTGTCCAATTGATTGTGGATGCTGTGAATCACCTGCCTTCCCAATTGCTGCGGCTCTCTCGACAATATGACCGTGAAGATCTTGGACTCCGGAAGACTTTGGCAGAAAGTGAGTACTAAATGGTCTTCGACAAATTTGATAACTTGAATGGTCCCGCCAAATTGGTTGTATGCACGTTGATTTACAGCTCCTAAAAAACAAAAAACGATTGATAGATAAATGCGACAAAATAAATATCAAAACACATATCCTTCAGCGACAGACCGGCTCGACGTGACGCATCCGAGAAGGTGCCAATCAATAGACAACACGTGAATAAAAGAGGAAGAAACTTTTTCTCATTCAAATAACTCGATTAATATTTGTCACATCATTGTACATCTATCCCTCGATTTTCACGGCACTTGTTTTACACTTTTTGGCTTTTACACGGATTGAAAAAGAATATGAACCAGTTACATTTACAGCTAAAACTATTCACGAAAAAATCGAATTGGGAAGAAAATTAGGTAATCATTTTCTACAAAATTACTCAAATGTTGAATGGGCCATTCGATTCCAACATGATGTTAATCAATGCTTGGCTCAATCTGATGAGGTCCATAAAGATATAACAAGAAATTCAAAGCGAATGTTAATAATGGATTTTATTACCGAATCTCCTTGAGGTGCAAATGTTTCTACTTCAAACTATATCCTTTATGTGTATTTAATTAATAAAATGATATGTATATTTATACATTTTAATGATTTTGTTTTATTTATGTATTTTAGAAAACATCTAAATTGTGCGTTTTTTGTGTAATTTTTGATTTACATGTTTTTCTCAGGAAACTATCTACCATGTAAATCGAGAGATAGGTGTACATTGAAAGATGAGCATGCATAAATATCACACAGAGAAAAATATTTACGATGATAGGGTAAAGTGTTTATTCTACTCTGTAAGATGGCATAAAACCTACAAACCAGATGACTGCTATAGTCTCAATCGTTGATACAGCTAATTGCAACGTTGATATAAGGTATTCCAAAATATAAGAATGTTAAAAGTGTCATAACTTTCATGTTTTGGCTTTCCATCGCTAGAACTACGGTAAAACCCCCATTTACACTAAAGTCGGGACCGTGAAATTTGGAGTAGTTTAATTAGGGATTTCACTGTATAGTTAAACTAAAATGGAACTAAACTTTATATTTTGCTAAAAAAGAGATAATATTTTTTTTACGAATACCACAACTTTGATGATGTTTGTCTTTGATTTTTGATTTTGTTTGATTTTCCCTGAAATTATTAACATCTGTCAAGTGACAGTTCGAACACTTGAAGAAATCGCGAAAAATCGACGTAGAAATCCTTTACAGCTATGGTAAAATGTTTTAAAACGTTTCTTATAGATATCAATGTGTGTCCTGTCAAAGAATTATTTTAATAGAAGGAGTATTTTTGGAGGAAAATACGTTTAAAGATATTGACGAGATATCTCGTCTCAGGCAGCCATACGGCTAAAAGAGGAAAGAGCATGCTTACCGTTTTCGCTTTTAAACGCGTTGTCGGTTTAAGGCATGCAAACTTCTCAATCGCGTATTAATATATAACCGGAAAACTGTAAAGAAACCAAAGCAAAGACACTAGACGTTTTAGAAACACTTTTGTTTTGCTGTACCCAGCCAAACTCACCAGTGAAAACGTTCTGTGTTGACATCCATAATCCCTTTCGTGTAGCGTTGAATTTCAATGTATACTCAATATTGTTTCCATTTTCATCCCAATACAGTCGTAGATTGCGATATTCTCGCTCGCCGTAATTGTATGGGCCATATACTTTCGGTTCAGTCCAAACGAATCCATAGTCTCCCGGTCGAAGGCTTGGGTCAGTTGTTACCTACGGATATACCAAAAAGCTTAGCCTGGAGGTGCGGGAAATTAAAGCATAAAGCTTTACTATATACAAGATATCTTAAGACCAATGGTAAACACGGTAAAAAAATATCATAGCTATTTCGGCTCACGCCATCGTCAGAACTATGTTTAAACGAACATTTGCCTATCTACTTTTTACTTGATACACTGTAAATAAGATCACACATAAATTTTAGTCGTTTAAAAAGAATTGCCTGGGTAGCCATATCGGCTTCTTTCAATTTGCTGATTGAATTGGCATTTACTTGGTAGAACTCCATTATAACACGGTGAAAAAAATAGCAATGTATTTTAGTTCTACAAAACTTTTATAAGATGTAGTTGTTAGCTATTTCGGCTCACGTCATCGTAAGAGCTATGTTTAAACGAACATTTGTTTATATACTTTACACTTTATGCCGATATGTCTACCCAGGCAACTTACTCACTAAGTCACTTACGACCGGGTGGCGTCTTTCGGCATCTTCAGGCATTCTATCACACGAATGCAACAGTACGGACATAAAATAAACAATAAAATTTCCTGTAATTAATAGCTTTGGTATATCGACGACGCTAACTATTTATTTTGCGTCAGCTCTGTTGCATCCGTGTGATAGAATGTCTAAAGATGCCGAAAGGCGAAACCCGGGTCGTTAGTGACAAAACATGTGAAATCGTACAGAGTTGTAACAATTCAAACTTCACACTTTTTTATTTTAAAACGGCCAAAATATATAAAAATTATGCGCACATAGGTAACAAAAATAACACAAACAAATTTCAGCATATGACAACTGAATTCTTATTTTGAGCCAGTGGAACAATAGACAAATAAAATGTAAATTTTATTCAAAACACTGTAGATAAATCGCCATTAACCTTCCGATTACTAAAAACTCATCCGTTGAGACAACTGATTGAAATTTTTTTATAGTTGACACAAAACAAATGACAATTAAAAGGGTCGAACCTTTTGTATAAAAGTATATTACAGTAAAATCTCGATACAACAGACCTCTATTTAACAGACGTTGGATATAACGGACAAAAAATCTGATCAAATGTAAGAAAATTAAAACCTTCCTATACATGATTAAATTCAAGTGTCGTATTAAACAATTAATGTGTCGTATTAAACAATTAATTAATAAAATAATTAGCGGCCACGATAAGCACTAGAATTTGATACATATATAATATGTCGATATCAAATAGCAACGTCACTTCACGACGAGTGTCAGAAGACAATTGAATATAATTTCGTTTGCGTTTTGTATTTTTTTATTTTTATTTAAATACAGTGTATTTTCAAAAAAAAAATGTTTTTTTATTGGAATTAAACTTTTTTAAAATATCGGACATTCGGTTTTAACGGACACCCAATCCCCCCCAATTACTCCATTATATCGAGGTTTTACTGTATTATGTTAAATATCTTGATTTGTTCTGATAATCCGTATTAAACACATAATCTTTTATGTATTTTTTTAAAAATATTCAGTGTTTGAATATCCTTTGCGTAGCACAACAGGAAAAAGGTTTGATATTTCCGGCGGTGAAATGGTTATATTTGTTGTTGAAAAGGGATTTTGAACGATTGAATAGGTGTAAAGTTAAGTATTTATAATTTATAAATAATTTCTAATGTAGAAATAAACATTTAATTGTAGTATGCATACTTAAATAAAACTTGCCCTCCATTTTGTTATGACGAATGTGTCATAACAAAATGGAGGAAATGAATAATAAAGAAATTTAAAATAGAGAATATTCGATGAAAGTCATTGGATTTTTACTCAGTAATCAACCGTCGATATCATATTATATGTTATTAATATCATGAACGAAATTCTACAAAAATAATATTTTTTTTCATTATGTCTTATATTCATTGAAATCTTTTTATACGTATCGCACATTGCAAAAAATAATTACAAAAAGATACCTTTTTACAAAATAATATATACAGTACATGTGAGTCAATATGTATTTCAAATAATATATTATTGACAAGAAATAAATCTTATTAATTTAATTAATAATGAATTTTCTGAACTGAGACAATTATGTTTGAAATTTGATTATACATTCATCAAGCTGAATTCAAACTTAAATGATCGAAACACATGTTTTAAGCAGGGCTATGTAGTCGTTAAGAAAAAAAACACGATGATATAAAACATTGTAAATCCCGAAATTAAGACATCATAAAAATAATCCGTGAATCGATACCTTATATGTTTTTCCATTTGACTATAACTGTTATTTATAACGAATATTTATATATGATGATTTTTTAGAGGTATAGAACTTTGAAATGGAATAAAACAAAGATGGACTTTTTAAATAGACATGAACTGATTACTTTATTATCTTCTGGCATTATAATTTAAATATGACTTCTGGCATATGACCGCCACGGCTAGCTCGGACGTACTCTAATCTGGAGGTCCAATTTTCGATGACTTTTTTCAACATTTGTGGCCGTATAACGGCAATAACGCGGCGAATGTTGTCCTCCAAGTGGTCAATCGTTTCTGGCTTACCACCAATGATTCAACCAGTCCATAAAGCACGCAATCAGTCAGTTTTTCTGGATGTAACGGTGTCTCAACATACATTTGAAGATTATCATCACTCCAAATACGGCAGATTTGTTTATTGACGTATCCATTCAACCAAAAGTGAGCTTCATCACTAAACAAAATTCGCTTATGAAAATCGGGATCAACCGCAATCTTGTTTTGGGCGATTTGGAAGCGTTGTTCAGGCGTCAGTCTATTTATGTTGAAATGCCAAACCAAACCATAAATCACATAAACAAAAATTAACCATAAATCACTTGACAACTGACAAAATGGCCGCCAGTTAAAAAAGTGTTGCCAACTTAAGGTTCTATACCTCTAAAAAAAAACACCCTATATTACTTTATTTATGAAAAACAAAAAAAAAATAGATACCTCATAAGTAGTCTCCGACAGATGTATGACTGGGCATGAATAGTAAACATACGCGCCTTCTTCTTGTTTGGAGTGCGATATAACTTCAACGCCATACCACATACCCATCATTTGATTAATGTCTAAGCTATTTTGCGGCTTCAAATCGGTACAAAACATATCATGATTAGTAGCCGACACTTTTCTTACAAAAAAACTGGCAAGTAAGACCAGTAGGAAAATGCTGCACCACTTATTTGCCATCGTAAATTATTTCGAAACACTTTCACAATTTTTGAATAAAGAACTTTTCACCAAACGGCGATCAAGTTAATAATTTTATGGTCACCAACACTACACAGTAATTTGTTATTTATAATAAAATATTATTGCGTATTATTAAGTGAATAAAAAGATGTCTGAATATTATTTAAAATATTAAAGTATTTAAAGCCTTATCTAAAAATAAATAATTAATAGTTAATAAATTTTTCGCATTCTATTTACAAGTAAAATTGTCTGCAGTGCTTTTAATTAAATGAAATTTTGTTATTAAGTAATAATTAAATACAATCTATGCGGAATTAGATTTTTTTTCTGCTAATTACATACATTGTTTGGGGTAACGTATTGTCTATAAAAATATATTATAAATTAGTGCTACGCAACATGCGGTCCACGAGCCACACGTAGTCTATCACACTTTCTGCATGTCTTAGATATTATAATAATTATGATTATTATAATCTGTAATATTTAACAGGTTAGTTAGTCTTAGCATAAAAAAATTCTATTTTTTTTATATATCTTTGTGTATAATTTGGTACGGTAAAATATAAAAGTTAGGGATTTTGTAAAAATATTTATCGATCAGTGGGAAAAATAAAATGAAGTAAAATTTTTGCTTTGCTTAAAAATATGTATTCTTATATTGTCATTCTTATAGTGTTATAAAATGGAGGAAATTAACTTATTTTAAATAATAATTATTAAGAAATTCATTTCTTTAATCACATCGAATTCACAAGGAAGAATATCGCTGTACAAAAATCGCACATAAAATGTAATAAAATTTGTATGAAACTTTTTTCGAATATTTATTATCATAGACATCGAATAATCTATTGCAGCATTCTTAAAAAAAGAATGTTAAGCATTTAAATAAATAATCGAACTATATTATGCTGTCAATTTTTCTTATGTTGGTACTAATATGTTCGATTTGACAGTTAAATTTGGCGCGTAAATGCTGTTTTTGTTGTTTAAAAATATGCAATTATCTGTATCCAAATAAATATAGCAATGGCGCCCAAAGATGCTTCTGTTACGACAGCACTGCTTCTGCAAACTTTCCTCACGGCAGATGTCGATAGGTCTTTTCGATCTATAAGACTATGAATGCTGTGGATCATTTGCCTAGTGAGCTGCTGAGGTTCCCTCGATAAAATCACGGTGAAGAGTTGCGACTCGGGAAGTCTTTGGCAGAACGTCAGAACGAGATGGTCACCGACTGCTTTCAGTACTTGGACAGTTCCTGCAAACTGGTTGTACTGCCTATGAATAATGGCGCCTATAAAAACAAATCATTTATGGATTACGTTCGTTGTTAAATTGATAAAAAAATAATCCTTTTAAGTGATAAATGAATACGAATAAAAGTGTGCCTGAATAGTTGTTAGTCAAGAAATATTTATACCTAGGTCTAGAATTTATTATAAATATAAATTTATCCATTATGTTTTGTCAATATAATGAAATTTGTCAATGAAGCACATATCATCTGTATTAATTGAAAGTACAGTAAAACCCCCGTTTACACTAAAGTCGGGACCGTCTAATTTGGAGTAGTGTAATTGGGGGAGTGAATCTTAAATGCTAAACTAAGATTATTCTTAGTTTTGCAAAAAAATATATGAATCAAATATTTAGTTACTAGGTGATAAAATGCATAGCGCTCGCAAACGTGTTGAATACACAGAAGCTAACCAACATTTGACTCTATGCACCACACAGACGGCCGTCTGGCTGTGTGTGTGCAGGCAAGTGATCTTACAATTGGGGGATTGGTGGAGAATATTTCAATTTAGCGCGTAATTCGGAGTAGTGTAAATGGGGGTTCTACTGTAATCGTAAAATTTTTGATTAAAAAATATGTCGCATGCAGGAGGTCTAATGTTTTTGATTGTTATACATTTAGTAATACGTGAAAAAGGTCGTAGTTCATTTTGTTCTAAGTTTTAAAAATAAATCAATACCATCATATTTTTTGGTATATATTATATATACCAACAAGTATTATTTTAATTTTGTTTAATTATTTAAATGTGGGAGGCTTACGCGAACTTTGCACGAGGGCCTCAAAGTTCTTGCTCCGCCACTGCATTGGACGAAAATGATTTATTCTATAACATACAGCAGTACTCCGCAACCGGTGTGCCACGACACACCAAATGTGCCCCTAGACGATTCTAGGTGTGCCGCGGATCATTTTTGTTTTAGATGAATCAAAGGGGAACAGAATTAATTATTTTTTCGTTGGAATAATTTGACATATATGTACATAAATATTATGCACGAAGTCAATTTATAAGAAAAATAATTTTAATAAAGAAAAAACGAATGATTATTGACTTGAGGTGTGTCGCAAAATTATAGAAAAAAAAGTTGATGTTTGATGAAAGACAAACGGTTGCAGAGCACTGATATACAGCGAAAAAATGCGTAAACCTTAAGTATGCGTTCCTACGATTAGGGTTGCCAACCGTCCCGGATTGATCGGGATTGACCCGAATCCCGATATTAATAAATTATACTAGATAATGGCTAACTGATTATTATGTTGTTCAGTTTTGAGATATTTTTTTCCGGAATCGTCACAGAAAAAGTTGGCCATCCTAATGTTACCACGATAGATTTACAAATAAAAAATTTAAAAGTGACGTAATAATAACGTTTTCTATAGACAATATTTTTATATGTGTGTAATAGGGATTCCAACTATTCGTCATTTTCAACTATCCGGATATCCGGATAGTTTCAGTAAGTATGAAAATAACAAAATATTACTACCTATATAAATTTATGTACTAAAATAATACATTTAAAACGAGTTCATTTGTAATAAAGGTCATTTATTAAGATTTTAACAGTTCATATTATATAAATAAGAGAGCATTAAATGTATCAAATTTAAAATTTGATTTTAATTTAGTTTTAATTTGTCGTGCTGTTGAAAACACTCGTTCCGTTGCTGTTGATTTTATTGTTAGAAGTGTTTGAAAGCACACGTCCAATTTTTCCGTCGTTTGTTTAAATTGATCTAAGTATTTAAAATATTTTTTCAGATTATTCGTATTGTCATTAGTATTTTCGTCAGTTTCCGCGAGAGATAAAGAAGTCGAAAAAGAGAGATGTGTCATTTTTAAACCAGAATCCTGAGAGATTTCAGCATTACTAGATAACAAGTTTGGGTGAATTCTCTTAATAATACTTTGCACTAAAGAAAAAGATCTGTAAAATATTTCATTAAAAATTATAACGAATACTATCCGGATACCTAATAGTTAAAAAGGGCCGGATATATCGGATATCCGGATATTCGAGTTGGAATCCCTAGTGTGTAATGTCTATGGTAAAACGTTATATTGACGCCATTGCGCGAATTTTCCGGCTTCCGTTCGAATTCGAGCCAAGGTTCGGTTAGGGTAGGGTATGATAGTGGAGACTAGCCTGCTGCACCGCTCTGGGGTCCAGAAGAGACCCAGAAACCTCTTCGGGTATTGTTGAATTTCAGGGAGTATTCAATGTTGTTGCCATGTTCGTCCCAGTACAATCGCAAATGGCGATATTCTCTATCTCTGTAATCATGAGTGCCGTAACTTCTTGATTGAGTCCAATCGAATGCATGGTCTCCAGGGCGGACGGTTCCGTCCGTCGACATCTATGGGAATGAAACCCGATGAATAATTTATACCTTAATACGGCGAAAACTTAAAATGATGAACTGTTGCGAGGCGTGTGTGTATTTGTATATATTATATTATTGTATATATATTTGTTTTTGATATCGATTGCAGGTGTTTGATGGAATTTCAATATCAAATTTGAATTGTTGCAACTTTGTACGATAACACATGTTTTGTCATTAACGATCCAGGTTTTGCCTTTCGGCATTTTCAGGCATTCTATCACACGTTAATGAAAGTTGTTATAGCTAATTATTATTGGATTAATATTGTTACATTCTTTTCAGCTGCAATCTTTTGCTAGCCTATTGGTAAGTAGATGCCTGTTAATAATGATTTTAATATATTATATATACGATGCTAACTGTTTGTTTTACGCCAGTTCTGTTGCATTCGTGCGATGGAATACCTGAAGATGCCGAAGGGCGAAACCCGGGTCGTTTGTGATAATACATATGGAATCGTACAAAGTTGCAACAATTCAAATTTAATATTGAAGTTCCATCAAGCACCTTCAGTCGATATCATAAATTATATTATTAAATTTGTTCTAGTTGCCATTTAGTTCTTGCTTTGGGGTCTGTGTTTTCCTTCAATTAACACCTTCGATATATAGACGATGCAAACAGTTTAATTTATATCAGTTCTGTTGCATCCGTGTGATAGAATGCCTGAAGATGCCGAAAGGAGAAACCCGGAGCATTAGTGATAAAACATGTAGAATCGTACAAAGTTTTAATAATTCAAAAAAAAAATAATTTGTAAATTTTTGTAACGTGTATTTACCAAATAAATAAATAATAAAAAAATTGTAATATGTGAAATACACAATTAAGTTGTGATCAAAAACTTTCCACTCCCACTATCGTTTAAATATGACATTGAGAGATAGAGCTGGTTTTTAATAAAGATTCCTTTGCACTCTCTCCAAAAAGATAGATCCGTCTTAAGAGCTATATTTTTCATAAATTAATTTCTAACGGGATAGTCAATTAGAAATCACGAGTTAACCAAATAATATGTATCCAAATATGTAAGATCGTAATGGATGTAGATGGATTTTTTTCAATATGAAATTATACCAAAGCCATTTGATCAGTTGTACAAATGGATGTGATCATTATCAAGCATCAAATAATCGCATTTTTAATGAATACACCAATTAAGTTATTGTATAATGAATTGCAAGCTAATTTTTAAAATACGTCCGTGACCACAGTTAGATTGGAAGCCCCTGTTGTGAATCAATATAAAAGTGTTTAATTTCAAATCTACAACTTTGTAACGTAAAATATACAGTGGTACCTCGCGATTTGAGTGCACTAACATACGAGATATTTGAGATATGAGCCGTCTAGCGAGTAAAGTTTTACTTTAAAATACGAGCAATATTTGAAATACGAGGAAGGACCGTCTGGACACTACCTATCAAAAGTTGCAGCCCGTCGTGTATTGGAGCTATTTAATAACACTTGCTTAGTGTTAACCTATTTAAGTTGTGTTTGTTGCAAGTTGCATTTAAGTGACCAAAATACAAATACACTATATAAAACTAGTTTATTTTTTTACATTCTAACACGGTGAAAAATTAGCAATGTATTTTAGTTACGTGTTTACATCTTTGCAATAAAGGTCGCAAGATGACGACTTTGTAACAGCTGGAAATCAATAGATATTTATTTTCACACGAAACTTAGATAAACAAAAAAAAAAGTCGGTCGCCGCTTCTCAGACCATTGCGAGGGGCTATTGCCTACCCGTAATAAACCATAACAACCATCTCGTCAAATATTTAAGGTTATTGATATAGCCGCCTGATTAGTTTCAAAATTTAAAAAAACAACAAACATTTGCTTATCTATATATAGATACATAGCACAGAAAATGTACACAGTATATCTTCTCTCTTGTTTTAATGACCTAGCTTGTTTCTTGCTCGCGATAAAACTAAAAAAATTCAAAAATTGTAAATGAAACTAAAAAGGTGGCTGTATCAATAAGTTTACCTATGGTACGGAAATGGTTTATTACGGAAACGAAACAACCCCCTGTAGTGGATTGAGTAATGGCCACCGACATATATAAGTTTGTTCGTTAGGAATTCTTTGTGATAGTTGATATCTATTGATTTCCAGCTGTTCTAAAGCCGTCTTCTTGCGACCTTTATTACAAAGATGCAAACACGTAGGCGCTGAGTTTGAATTTATATTATGCGATTCCTTTATAACGTGAATTATCTGACATGCTCCTTAGCTCGAGTGAATTTTTGTAGAAGGAAATTTAGAGTTTTGTAGGAGTGGGAAAATTTTTGTGGAAACTAAAATACATTGCTATTTTTTCACCGTGTTATAATGGAGTTCTACCAAGTGAACGCCAATTCAATCAATCAAAAATACATATCACTTGTAACATTTTGGTTCGATAAATTCAACATTTTGTTAATCATATGTTTATTGGTGTTTAAATTGTGTGTTATTGTGTTAAAAAAATAGCTGCAGGCGGTTAAAGAAATATACTTATGTCAAGCAAGCATTACCGGTTCATAACCATTTTTCGAGTCGCGAGAGCGGAGCTGAAAAGGAAATTTCCACCATTGAATAAATTCAACTGTCAGATGTTATTAAAAATATCGTTTTAATTGTAATACTGCATAATTAAATATAATAAATAGTGCATGCAAAACGCTAATATAGAAAAATATTTCTGACACAAACTGTCAGTTTTGAAATTAGAATTTCGAATGCAGCAATTTCACTCATTCAAAGAAAGAACTTCAGTCGATAAAACAGATCGCTGATTTTTGACTTAACATCTAATTAACTTAAAGGTTAATTGATTTCTTAAAAAGTTGTTGAATCATAATTGAATTAAACAGCTTTAGATTATACTCATAGACGACGTAGCTACTGAAAACAGCTAAATTGTTGCATTCGCCTACGATATCCGGTTTAAATAATTGGACCGCGGGTAACTTGTATCAACGCGTTCTTTGCTTACATAGTTTTTAACATTATTTTGAATTTAATAACATCAATAATCAAACATTAATATTTGAAATTAACAGTATCATTAACTTACATTTATTCAGTTTAGTGATATTTTGAATAGCTTTACGAAAACTGTGTTAAAATTGAAAATATAACGTATTAAATTTGAATCGTTGAAACTTTGTATGATTCCACGAACTGTTTTCATCCGAGTGATATAGTGCCTGAAGATACCGAAATAAGAAACCAAAACAAAGTTTCAACAATTGAAATTGAATATTGAAGCACGTTAAGTCGATATCATAAAATATATCGTATATTGGGCGAAAACCATTTTGGTACTTTCCTATTACCTGACATGCAAAAAATGCTTTGTCCAATTCCATTGAATCGAAGATATTCATGTTGAATTGAAATCGTACAGTATGTTGTAAAATTACTATTTTAGACTGGAGTCAATTATCAGTGCCCAAAGTTCTCAGTTGACCGAAGTTAATATTATCCCAAATCATTTACCTGAGAAGAATGGTCTGAACTTGTCATTTTGACAGTTGGCCAACGTACAACAAACCGTAACGAAAGTCGCATAGATTGGGTAATTTCCTGTTTAATTAGTTCACTGCTCAAGAGGTTAGGACTTTATCTCGCTTATTTCCTCCAAGTTACCAAGATAGGACACTTAAATATGCAAATTCAACAACTCGACAGCAAAATCCTCAACTCCACTACTGAGTTACTTTTCCATATGACTGCCTACAGTTAACCACATTATGAGACCAAACTTAATTTTACGAGCCAGGGTTAATATTTTCATACTAAACACTGGATGAGAGTAAATGTTTACGTAAATTATTACACGGGCAATTCTTATGAAAAATTTGAACAATTTTGCCGTTGTTAATGATTATTTTTTTTAAGGAAAATAGAAATCAAGTGTTTCCTCCCACACACAAAACCGTAAGTTGATATAATATTTGGTTAATCCTTTGGTTCCCAGAAAAAAATATACATCTGTACCCAGCACATTAGCTATAATTTGTAACAAAAAAAGTGAATTTCCTATTTTTTTTTTAAATTTTATATACAGAAATATTGAATAAACTCACTAATAATTTATTGTTACATCATAAAAAGCAGGTTTTCTTGAAGAATTTTGAAGAATTTTGATTTTGGTAACACTGAAACATTTGTCAAGTGACAGTTCGAACACTCGAAAAAAACCGTGAAATATTGATGTAGAAATCCTTTACAGTCATGGTAAAATGTGTTTTAACTTTTCTTATAGATATCAGTGTGTGTTCTGTCAAAGAATCATTTTAATAGAAGGAATATTTTTCGAGGAAAGTACGTTTAAAAATATTGACGAGACATCTCGCCTCAGGCAGCTATCCGGTTAAACACTATTACAAAGCTGGCGTTTATACAGGAAAGAGATATAAAGATTAAGTCTGTGCTAGACAAAATAAACAGACAGGAAACATAGATCTCTTGAAATAGGGGAAAACCGGAGTATATCTATACATGTATGTAAGCAATTTCCGTTAGTTGAATGCGCATTGATAAAATTAAAAAAAGCATGCTATGTAACAGGAAAGTACCTTCGCTTCAGTGTTATTGTTTGGAAAATTTCGATTTAATTTACGTAAAAATTAATTGACTAATAATCTTAAAATAAATATCATTTGTAATTATTATAAAATATATCAATTTATTTGTTTTTTTAAGCGTAATATAAATGCAATAAAACACATTGTAATATATTTCAATGAAAGAAGATTTTCACATACCTCATATGTAGTCTCTGACAAGTGTATAACCGGGCACGAATCGTAAATAATCACTCCATCCTCTTCCCTTAAGTGGGGTATAATTTCCACCCCGTACCACATCCCCATTATCTGGTTGATGTCCAGACTATTTTGAGGTTTTAAATCGGCGCAAAATGGTTGCTCGTATCCCGTAGCCGAAACTTTCCCCAATACCAAACTGACCACTACCGCTAGTGAAATGCTGCACCATTTATTATGCATTGTTGGTTATTTTGGACAACTAATTTTGAAAAAGGAACGATTTATTATAATTCTTCTGTTTGATAAATGGCTGTTCAGTGAGATTTTTCCCGGCCTGTTACGAACACTGCACAATTTTTTTTTTGTGAATTCTGAAGGAAAGATAAATACAAATTGCTTGTCATTTAATACATATATTTATACATTATTCGATTAATTAATTAAAAATAATGTTTATAGTGGTTGATAAATGAAAATGAAAAATAATGTTGACGTCAATAAATACCATAAAATATTATATGTATTATATATACATAAGATAATATTTTTATGCTATAGCTGGGCTGATTGCAGTGTGTTAGTATGACAGTTAAAATACTATAACATTAACTGTGTATAAATTTTCGTGTAGAAGTTAGCTATTTTTGGGCTGAAATATAAACTGATTAGTCTTGATATTCACCATGAGATAGCAATCAACAATAGTGATTTTTTTAAATATTCTGTGTTCGAATATCCAATATGAAGCTTATCAGGGAATGGGTTAAATATAATGATAATGTGACTGCAACAAATTGGTCGTTTTTTGGAATTGAAGTAAAAGTTATTTCTACCGTGGCATTTGTCAACCTTTATTAAAACTCGGTGAAAAAATAGCAGTGTTTTTAAGTTATACAATTTTTTTATTTTATTTTATAAGATATAGTTGATAGCTATTTCGGCTCACGCCATCGTCAGAACAAAAAACTAATTGAAAGTAGCAAACCGGATATCGACAGTCAATATAAATCGAACCAAAAACAACTTAAGTTTTAGATAGTTCTGACGATGGCGTGAGCCGAAATAGCTATCTATTAACTATATCTTATGAAATAAAATAAAAATGTGTAACTAAAATACATTGCTACTTTTTCACCGTGTTCTATGGAGTTATACCAAATAAATGCCAATTCAATCAATTTATTATAATAATTTGACAGAATTCCGCAGAAATTCGATTTCACAAAATCTCCATTAAATGACAACAAAGTATGAACGTTAATTGAATAATTATTCCATTATATAATGCTATGGGGACAGAGCGGTATTTTCCGTTTTAATAACCTATGTTACGGATTGAAAAAAAACCGTCGAAATTTCGGGATATCGCCTACGGCAGAGCTCCGCAACCGGAGTGCCACGGAGCACCTGTGTGTGCCGCTAGGCGGCGCCAGGTGTGCCGTTGTCCATTTTTCAGACAATATAAGACAGAAATAATTATTTCTCCGTTTGAATAATATGCTAAATGTACACAAATAATCTACAATAATATTTGTAATGTAAATTCATTAGGAAAAAAGTGTAAATGAATTAAACTATACAGAACGAATGCGTCGATAGTGAATCATTTTCATTTTTATAAATATCGAATGGTGTATCATGGAAGACAAAAGTTACGGAGCATGGCCTAAGGCATAGATTCCCAACCTTTTTCGGGTGGCGACCCCTTTTCATAAAATCCATGTGACCCACGACAATCCAAAAGCAAACAAAAATTTTTTTTTTTTTTAGTTGACCGTATAAGTTGGCGACCCCCAGGTTGGTAACCCAGGGCCTACGTTAATACACGTTATGCATTCGCTACTTTATTAATATATCACATTAAATTAGATAAAAATATTTAAGCTAAATACTGGTGATAAAATTGTTATTTGTGATGGAATTGTGTTAACTTTATGGGGAGTTTCCAAAACGCATCTATACGTTTTGTACGGGGTTAATGTTTTTATTCAATACTTTCCTAACTTTCGAATCTATCACATGTTTTTTTATGAATTCTATGATTTTTTGCGTGGTTTATTACGGAACTTATCTTCCGCGTTAATCGTAGATTTGTGTATCAAAAATTGTATATTTGTAAAATACACAGTGGCGTATTACGTTTTTAAGTAGCCCCTGGTGCAATGCAGGAACATATCAAACAAATATCACAAAAATTTGAATTGTTACAACTTTGTACGATTCCACATGCTTTTTCACTAACGACCCGTGTTTCGCCTTTCGGCATCTTCAGGCCTTCTATCACATGGATGCAACATAACTAAGTCTACTAAGTTGTAATAATCAATAATATTGATCCGATAATAATAGCACACAATTGCATGTGATAAGTTTTATTGACGATAAATACTGTTAAAGAATCATTCATTAAAGTATTTTACAAGAAATAGCAATCGGCTATCATTAAAATGTAATTGGAATTTCTTTTTCCGTGCGATAGAACGCATGAAAATGCCGAAAGGCGAAACCCAGGTCATTAGTGACAAAACATGTGGAATCGTACAAAGATGTACCCATTCAAATTTGATATTGAAAAAACTCTCTATATCAACAAATATCTATCGTAAATCTATCTGATTTCAAATATCTAGTTTTATGTATCGGAGGAGTTTCAATGAAATCATAAATTGAGAATTTTTTTTTGTGATGGTACAAGATTCAAGTATGTGGGACTTATTAAAAATATAAACTTTTTTTTAAATCAATAATATTTGAAGGCTTTTTTGCGCTTATGTGGTAATACGCCACTGTAAAAACATAGACTATATTATTTTTTCTGTCTTCTAAGGAAATATGACCAAATAAAAGAACGTAAATTTAAAAGCACTGCAGACAATTATTCAACGATAATAATAACGGCAAATCGATAATCAATTATTGACACCTCGTAGTAGACATTTGACTTATTTATAAAATTACGTGTTACAGGTCATACAAAACAGAAAGATAAGAAAATAATTTATTTTTCCATAGACTGTTAGTTTATATACAGTTAAATTGTTTTTTCCTATTTATTTTCGTGACAAAAAGTCATTGTATCGTAACACAATAAAGACGTTTGCTAATATTTATTAAAAAAAAAAAAACGGTAAAGGCTGTTAATTTTAAACCATAGATATTGTAATCGTTAAAATTCCGAATATTTACTGAACAATGTTTATGTTTTTAATTATTATTTAGTAAATTAAAATATCTATTTGTGTATGTGTATATTATTATCACTGCTATAAGACGTTTATTTTTTTTTTATCACTGATGAAAACACAAATTATCATTTGTTTTTTTGAGAGAAGATATTAAATTTCTTACAAGATGAAACTTCACAAAACTTTAATCTCCGTTAACGTTCGCTTAACTAATGAACGTAGGAATCTATGAAGGCGTCCTTATAAAATCTTCAACGAATGGGGTGGCCAACCATTGTAAGACAGCAATTAGAACACTACCGCTTTTGAAACGCATCAATAGTAATAAATTATGAAAAAATTAAGTGGTTTTTTTTTTCTGGCGACAGTTAGTGGGTTAAAATTTTAACTTAAAGGTGATAAAATTTAAGATTTGCAATTTTTAGAAGAATATGTAGCTAAATTCCGAATTTCACGGGTTTAATTGTGAAATATTTATAATTTATGATATCGACTGAAGGTGCATGATAGAATTTCAATATCAAATTTGAATTGTTACAACTTTGTACGATTCCACATTTTTTTCACTAACAACCCGGGTTTCGGCTTTCGGCCTTTTGATATCTTTAGATGTTTAATCGTTACTAGCCAAATTGAAATAAAACCCAATTATATTTTAATGACAATTAATTATTATTTGTTGTAAAACCCTTTCAAGAATGACTCATTAACAAGATTAATCGTAAATGAAAATTATCCCAGATATTAAATTATACATACAATGCAACAATATGCTGAAAGGCGAAACGCGAGTCTTGTGAGAGAAAACTTGTGGAATTGCACATGAATTTGAATAATACAAACCAGGTTGCAATTAGTAACGTATAATATATATATATATATATATAATACGAGAAGATAGCGTGACTTTTATGACGTTTTCTTTTTTTGATATCTGGTAAATAGGGCATCCAAATTGTTTCACAAGGAGATAATTTGTCTCTGGTTTACCAAAAATAGCAAAACCTCAATTACCAAAATGCGTTTCTGTATTCTATGCATATCGTCAAAAATAATTTACTTATTTTAGACGAATCTAATCGCTAATATTTGGCTCTCGAAAACAAAATGTTTTATATTCATGTAAGCTATTTATGAAACTCCTTCGTATACTCGCGGAGTCGACGAATTTTTTTATCATTGTTTGACATTTGTCATTTAAGAGCAAAATTTTGACGTATGACTATGGGAACCTGTAAAAAATTTTCTTGACAAATTAACTGTATCTTTGACAAGAAAGTGACTCACCGATCTATAATTAATATTTCCTTTTTATCAGAGTTTCTTTTCGAAGGAAAAGGAAATATTATATAACTTAGAGATAGATAAATGTGGGATTTAAATTTATCCACAAATATTTTTCACTTTTAAGGTGTTAACTGTCACTTCTCGATGAAAAGGCGTGATATTTTAAATAATAAAAACACATTTTTTAGTACTTTTTTTACAATATATTTTTTTTGATCAGGACCGGTTTTTATTTATTTTGTGTACACACGTCACAAAAATTAGAAATTAAAATTGGTTGAATTGGCAATTAATCAATAGGACTCCATTATAGCAGGGTGAAAAAATTAGCAATGTATCCACAAAATTTATGCGATATATAGTGAATAGCTATTTCGGCATACGTCTTCATTATGACTGTTTAATGAATAGTTCTGACGAAGGCGTAAGCCGAAATAATTAATTCGACTAATTCAAGGCTAAAATGAGAATTCTGCCATCCTTAATAATATCAATTTTTATGTTCCGGATATTTTTTTAAGAAATCGTGAACATAATTTGTTTGTTCTTGCAAAGTCTAGAACCAGTCTGCCAATTTGGATGCCAATTGTAAGAGCATTAACAATGTTCAAAAGTATTGCTTCGGATGTTGACATATTCCATGTGGACGGAAGTGAGTTTAGGCGAATACTATTTTTTAATGCATTAAAGTCGATGTTTCGTGAGCTTACTTGGTTCACTTTTTGCAATCCTTGTTGATTGTTTTGCTGTGTATTTTTTAAATTTTAGACTTCCTAGCCCTGGTATGTGTGTATTCAAAATATTTAATGTACTGAGTTTGAGCGAATTATGTTGATTGTTTTACCTCACAATTGTGCTTAATTCAATTTCGTTTACATGGGAAATGAATGAGCGTAAATACTCTCGTAGGTGTATTGTGAAGAAAATCATTTTATCCTGGACTCTGTTGCACAGTTAGGTCATTATTGCTCCGGCAATTGGCCGGCAAAAGAGTACCACGTTTTCTTATTCCACTGAATTAGTCGAACTCTTGTTGTTTTTCTAATCGAGGGCGATGATTCAAGCAATGCAATGCTCTGGGGAGAAGTGGTGTTTTAGGAACCAATTGGCAAGGTTTAATCACCAATAATTTAGAGCAATGATTATCCCGTGAAATTTATTTGTGGCAGCATTATAAACAAAAGCGGATCTATGGAAATGTCTCGTGGCGGCACCAAATGTTATACAAACAACAGTTTCAATTAGTACTAAAAATAGATTTACTTATAAGTTTATATTCAATAAAATACTTTATTTAAACATATTGGTATAAATAAACTAATAAATTCATAAACTAAAAAAAGTCTAGAAAAAACACAGTAATACGAATAATAAAGAGATAAATTTAGACATGACTACCTTCAACTATTTACATAAAAATATATAACAAGTTATTCAGCAAACATTTAAAACAAAATTTACAGTTTTTAGACCAGTGATTTTCACGTGAAATTTTACTGTAGTCGCATTATAAATATCAGCGGTCCTATGGAAATATCTCGTAGCCGTACCAAATGTGATAAAAATAGTTTCGATATTTGTTATTTATATAGTGGATTACACTGAATGATCTCTAACAATATACAGTTGTAGGTAAAATCGATAAAATTAATAAAGCAATTGTTGTTAATTCTTTATATTGACTTGATTCATGGTCAAATTATAGCTTCGACCAAAATGTTTGAACAGTTTTATTATTAAAACGGTCCTTTACTTAAACTCGACTAAATGCTGGATAAGTCAGGTGCATTAAATCAGTTTTAAAATAATAATAATTTTACAAGTACATTTGTAAAAATATTTTTTTTATATATCAATATTTAGTATAATACTGTTGGTGGCCGCAGCAAAATCCTCCAGTGGCCACACATGAGAACCATTGATCTAGAGTAATAATTATCATATGAGGTTATCAACAGCTTTATAGTAAATATCAGGGCTGTGAAGTTAGAGCCCTGGAAAACGAACGACTACGACTACTAATTCAATTAGACGATTTCGAAAAATATCTCATTGAAAAATTTGTCAGATTGGTTGGATGATCTCTAATTTAATGCTCATTAATAGGAAAGGCAGGAAAAAACCTAACAAAACTATACCAATTATAAACATTATAAATTTTAAATAAGAGAAGATATATTGTGTACCTTTTCTACACAGCTATTTATAGATAAGCAAATGTTCGTTTAAGTATAGTTCTGACGATGGCGTGAGCCGAAATAGCTATCAGCTATATCTTATAAAAAAATGTATAACTACAATACATTGCTATTTTTCCACCGTGTTACGAGATACTCTATATTGCTTTCAACGTTTGCTTGTGATAGTCCTTATTTAACAACTCTCCCCTATTCACCTACTGGTATTTAAATGAACTAAAGTTATGTAAAATTAGTAAATGTTCGAGTACATCAGTTATTTTTTAATTTATTCTATGGCCATGGGCCGGATTAGAAGGCGGTTCTCCTATTTTTGGACTACAAATATTTAAAAACACTGCTCTAAAAATACAGCTGGTGGTTATTTGATGTGATGATTATTTGATAATCGAAGTTTATTGAATCGAACTATAGTTCTGACGATGGCGTGAGCCGAAATAGCTATCAACTATATTTGTTAAAAATAATTTTGTAGAACTAAAATACATTGCTATTTTTTCACCGCGTTATAATGGAGTTCTACCAAGTGAATGCCAATTCAATCAATAAATTGCCTATTCCGTTGTCTAACTTACTCCGTTACTCTAAAGTAAAATGTCTACTGCGTTCACAACAAGTCATATTTTGTTTCAACTCTGTGTATCAAATACACCGGTCCGCTGTAGATAGTGCGAATCAATTTTGTTCTTTTTATGGAAAATTTAGAACATATGCTACAGATTCTTCTCTTCTAAGTCTTACGGGGCACAACTGAAATGTTACTTTCTACCGTGTCAGTTAGCACCTCGCCACAATACGACAACACCGTGTTGAAGGCATTTTGTAGTTGCTTTTAGTATTTGGCGTTTGCATGTTTCCTTTTTATAATATTGGGCTCGCTAATTATAAGCTTAACTTCACAATAAAATGATTTTTTTTATAAGAAAATAGTAAATATAAAGAAATTATATGATACTGAAAGAAATAATAAATAAAATTAAATAAAAATATCCGCGAATGGTTGGGACACACACACACTTCTACGTATGCTCACACCGATACGATGAAGTACGCATACATACAAGGTGCTTCCCGATTTCATTGCAAAAGGTGATTTTTTATCGGGAATTGATAAATGGATTTATAATAAAAAAAAATATTTGAACAACAAAGGCTCAGTCGAGGAATACATAGAATATGAAGACCCAGGGCGAAGTAGAAAAGGAGAAAAAATAAAACATACGTCCTAAAAGCTTCATTTCATGCATAGTAGATGGCGTCATATTCCAATTTAATGAACACATGTAAGGTGAAATCTAAAACCTATAAGAACACATTTCGTTCACTTTCTATTTCATTCCCTAATTGATTCTCGGTCGAGCAACAGTTCTCGTAAACAGTCGATACAACTCGAAACTTTCTCCAGTGCTGTGATGTGAAGTGCGACTATATTTATAGTGTGAATTTTGTGAAAGTTTAAGTGTTGCGTAAATTTGTTGAGTGTGTGCGTGTTGCCGCCGCTGCTTAGTGTCCGATCAATCCAATAGGTATGAAAAATCCTTGGTTTTAAATTAACTGCATTATGATCTTGTTCTCAAACTATTTCACACTTTAGTCGATTCCTCTGATACCGTAAAAAACCACGTGTTCGTGAACACATTAGCTTTCAAACTTTCTCTTTACTCGTTGCTTTCACTGCTCTCAAATGCAATATATGCAATCCTTCGTGTATTTTTAATTCTTTTAACGTAAAATATATCCAACGGATGTAAAAAATCATTGCTTTAAATTAACTGCGGTGTGATCTTGTTCTCAAACTATTTCACACTTCAGTCGAATTTTCTGTTACCGCCGAAACCCACGTGCTCGTGAACTTATTAGTTTTCAAACTTTCTCTTTACTCGTTGCTTTCTCTGCTCTCAATCCTTCGTGTATTTTAAATTCATTTAACGTTGAATCTATCCAACAGATGTTAAAAATCCATTGCTTTAAATCAGTTTCCCAACCCCGTGCCCGCAGGCACCATGGCCCGCGGAACAATTCGTGTGTGCCTGCCACTATTTGAACGTAACAGATTTTTTAAAAATGTAAATTATTTTTATATATTTGTTAGAGTTTCTTTTAGAGTAACTAGGCTTGTTAGGTAGTGATAATAAACATATAGATCTTCTTTTTCATTCACGTCTAATTAAAAAAATCTGTAGAAAAAACCCTACCGATATTTAAGAATGCGCTCTAGAGTACAAAAAGGTTGGGAATCCCTGCTTTAAATTAACTGCTTGTTAGGTAGTGATAATTAAACATATAGATCTTCTTTTTTGTTTATTATTCACGTCTAATTAAAAAAATCTGTCGAGAAAAAACCCTACCGATATTTAAGAATGCGCTCTAGAGTACAAAAAGGTTGGGAATCCCTGCTTTAAATTAACTGCGTTGTTATTTTATATTAAACTGTTTCAGTCGAGTCATATCTGATGATGACATCGAGTGGGCTGCCTTCTTCGTTTGTCACTTACGAGGTATTGCTTCTAAGCCGTCGTGGTCCCTGCGAGTTGCTTTTGGAGGATGCTAACACTACCCTTCTGTGCTAAAAAAAAATACTTCCGTCGCGGTGATAAACACTCAGTAACCAATTGAAAAAAATATGATGTATATTATCCCCAATAATGCAAATTGATGCATTATTGGGGATTGAATGCAATAAAATTCATGAAAATCTGTAAAATAATGAAATAATCATAAGCATTTCGAAAAGACAACCGCGAGACGTCCTCCCTGTGCTCAACGATGACTATGCAAAGAAAAATTATATATGGGCAGAATGCGTGTGCCCAGGGATTTAAAACACTTTGAATTAAATTTCATTAAAAGAAAGGAAACAAATGAAGTTTGTACAATTATTAATTATCTTAAAACAAAAAGTCATGAAAATAATTGGGTTTTATTTTTTTAAGAAATACCTTATATTACAATTTGGCAAGTAACGATTTAACATATAAAGAGATGAAGATGCCGAAAGGTGAAACCCGGGTCGTTAATGACAAAAAATGTGGAATCGAATAAAGTTTTAACAATTCAAATTTGATATAGAAATTCCATCAAGCACCTTCAGTTGATATATTATAACTGAAGGTGCTTCGCGAAGTTATCAGTAGTGACAAAACGTGTCGAATCGTGCAAAGTTGTCATAATTCAAATTTAATATATATATATGTATATATTTATGTTTTCTTGTCGCTAATTCGACCCTGCTCAACTCGTATAGCGGAAGATTAATAATGTTTCCCTGTCATTCCTACAACTGGTAAAAATAATTATTATCATTATGGTCAAAGTTTACCAAAGAGTTAAACGAATTAACCAATTTAATGACAAGCCGCGATCATTCCTACTTAACTTAAAAAAACGATATGTCATTCCTTAATATAAGGGGCATAGACAATTTCAGTCATTTGTAGAATATTAATATTAAAACTCACCGTTCATTTTGTACTGATTACAAACATATTTATTTACTAGAATATATATGAAAAATTATCACAGATAATTGTATTAATTATTATTAGATTAATATTATTAAATTCGTTTTAGCTGTAATTTACTGCTTGCCTTGGGGTAAGTGCTTTCCTGCAATTAATAACTTTGGTATATAGACGATGCTAACTGTTTATTTTACATCAGTTCTGTTGCATCCGTGTGATAGAATCCCTGATGATGCCGAAAGGCGAAACCCGGGTCGTTGGTGATAAAACATGTGGAATCATTCAAAGTTCTAACTAATTTAAATTTGATATTTGCTATCAAGCACCTTCAGTCTATATCATAAATTATAGCTCAATGTTGGTTGACCTTTAATTTGATGTCTATAAGTAGGAAAGGTAGAAAAAAACTTGACAAAATTAAACTTTTTTGGTTGGTCAGATTTATGTTTTTGGTCCGGAGTCAGAGTCGTGCTTTTTTAACGACTCTACAACCCTGGATTATAATGACATAATGCCCGGTATAGCCGTGGTTGTATTGAACAAGGAAATGTTGGCAACTTAAATTTAAGTATTTGGGTTATTTTGTGTTTAACTAGTCTTGATATTTGGGAGTTGAAAATGTTAACGTAGACTATAGTCTATATATATATATATAATATGACTAGAAGTCACTCATAAAATAAAAAAAAATGTTGAAAATAGTAAAGTTGACCGAAAAATGGCCGTCAGTACAAATGTTATGTCGCTACTTTTTACTGTATTGCTATTGTCGCAGATATATGGATATATGTGTTTCTTGTTTTTTTGCTGGCTTCATGGTGCAGTGGTCAACATTTTTGGTTTCTCTGAAAGATCTAACGCCTAGGTTTCCAACATGGTGGTCGCCAACTCATACGGTCAACTAAAATTTTTTTTCTGTATGCTTTCGGATTCGGTCGCGGGTCACGTGGATTTTATGAAAAGTGGTCGCCACCCGAAAAAGGTTGGAAACATATGATCCAACGGGTTTGATATCCAGTAGGGTAAGAAGAATTAAAACAAAATCTTATAAAAAAACCATTGGCACCTATTAATCAGCTGAAAGTGTTCACGATGAGTGAAATCGGTTCCGTTCATTTGGCCATATATTTCGATGAAGGCATCCCTCATCCCCTGCTGAAAAGTAGGAGAAAAGTTTTTTTGTCATAACTCCACCGAATGACATCCGATCGTCCTGAAAGAAAGTACATTTCTCGCGTTCTTCCGAACAGTTTGATATACAATACTAGGTATTACGTTGAATGCGTCCCTGTCAGTGTTAAAACAATACAGTGGAAACCCAAAGATAACAAGTGGTATATATGTTTTTTAAATTTAGAATTTACACTACAGAAATGACGTTAAATACAGGCTGTTGAGTTAAGATATCTCGTCAATATCTTTAAACGTATTTACCTCCAAATATATCCCTTTATTAAAATTATTAAAATCCCTATTATTAAAATGATTCTTTGAGAAAACATACACTGACATCTATAAGAAAAGTTTGAAAACATTTTACCATAACTGTAAATTTCTACATCAATTGTTTGCAAATTCTTGCGGTGTTTGAACATAGATGTCAATAGCGTCATGGTTACCAAAATCAATTTTCTATAAAATTCTTCAAGAAAACCTGCTTTTTGATGATATAAAATAAACAATTGGTGAGTTTATTGATTATTTCTGTATATGAAAATAAAAAACTTTTCAACCTTTTTTGTTTCAAATTGTAGGTGGCGTACTGGGTACGGACGTATTTTTTTTTTTGACAGCCAAAGTATAAAAAAAAGCTTAATTTGTCAGTTTTTTTCCTATATTTCCTATTTATGTTTATTAAATTGAAAATCAACTAACCAATCCAACGAAGAGTTAATTTTTATATTTTATATATGTTATAATAGGAATATACAAAAAAATGTTTAAATGTTATTGCTTCTATTCGAATCAGAATTAAGGACTTAAGTGCGGAAAATAACCACTCTACGGATATTTGAGTTGACAGCAATGGTGTAACGGTCAATGATGATTTTTTTATGATTTCCAGAAACCTCTGTATTGACATATCAACATTTAAATCATTGCACATTTTTGACGTGATAACGTCTTATAAATCGATGATCGCCCGCTGCACGCACGAAAAAACATGACTCATTGTCCCGTTTGTCGCGTGCGAATAAAATATATCAATAAAAAATTGTAGATTTCATTTCACTCCTTCTTCGTATCCATACAAAATAATGATAATTCAATAAAATTGATTCCATTTTATTCATAAAAGTATGCAATCATTTCATCAATGTTTTCTTATGACGTTGTCACGTTAAACTATCGTCCGTAAACCGACTTTACAGACAACCAACTTTTTTTTCCAATATTTACACTGTAAACTCATTTTTAATTTGTGAAATAGAATCACTTTCGTGAACTATGTTGGGAATCAAACGAAGACGATTTATATCGTCTTGTTCATTGACGTATCGTTTTTCACGACTCTAAATCCGATTTCACAGCCATTATTTAAAATCTAGCTACATAATTAATTTAAATAGGCGATTTTTGTATCGCTTTATTTGCAGATGTGCGATATATATTTTTGTGTTTTGGTACACCTGAACTTGTTAAGAAACAGTTATAAGGAAAGGATTTATATTAAACGTTTGTGTTTTTTAAAGTCAATGGAAAATTTCAGTGTTATAAAAGCAGGTTTATTGTTTTAGGTTATATTTGTTTATTTACTGCGTATTACATTATTACGATTCGAAGACTAACGTGCAGTAGAAATATTTATTTTAAAATTAATTATTCATAAGTCTCCGCTTAATAATAAAGTTTATATTTAAACGGGTTTCATTTTCCAATACTGCGCATCAAGATGTTTGTGACGGTTCGGTAACAAAACGAAATAGGTAACACAAACATATTATTTTATGTTTATTATCCCCTGTTCTGTTTGATCGGTATTAGTTCATCATGAATTGAGCAGCGGTTAGAACCTGATCAAAACAATTTTTTGGCGATCTTTACTTTTGTCCGTTTTTATGCCTGAAGTTTTAGTATGGTCAGATACGTAGGGCCGTGATTTTATTTATACATGGAAGCTCTTTTTAAAATCGATATTTCTGTGATTATAATACAAAATATATCAACTGTAAGTATAACACTATGATCCTAAGAGATGTCACTGTGTGGTTGAAATATTCAAATTATTAAAATTGTCGACCTTGTTAAGTTTTTGTATGTCTTAAGTGGACCGTATATATACGCGGATTTTGTATGGCCTGCTCTCACGGAATTATAGGCCGCACTTAACATACACGTCTCTGGTAGAGATCCGGTTAACCGCTTTCAGGGCGATCACGCAAATATACGTGAAAGAAAAAGTATTATTTCGAACGATTACGCAAATACATGTGATAAAAGCAAAAAACACAATTTATTGATTGAATTGGCATTAACTAGGTAGAAGTCCATTATAACACGGTAAAAAAATAGCAATGTATTTTAGTTCTACAATTTTTTTATACGATATAGTTGATAGCTATTTCGACTCACCATAGCCGCCTTTTTAGTTTCATTTACTATTTTAAAAAATTGTAGTTTTATTGCTAGCAAAATTATTTCTTACACACGTTTAGTAAGATAATTATTTAAGTTATTTTGTATGATCTGGTTTTCAATGTGTAAACAATTTATAAGACTTAACAATAAAAAAATAAATGCAAATCTACAATTTGCTGTAAGTAATTGCGATACCCTTTGGCATGAAGCGTGACGTCATTTCCTCCGGTGCGAAAAGGACCTTTTCTTCGTCTGATGGTCACACAGGAAGTCTACGCGAGTCGTCTTCTTCCTTTCATGGCAGTTAAGCACGCGTTACCCGTGTCTTAAGCATACACGCACCAGAACAAAATGACAGTTTATTACACGGTGGAAAAATAGCAATGTATTTTAGTTCTACAAATTTTTAAATTATACAAGTTCAATTCAAACAAGTTATAGTTGATAGCTATTTCGGTCCACGCCATCATCAGAACTATGCTTGAACGAACATTAGCTTTTCTATGTATAGCTGTGTAGGAAAGGTACACAATACATCTCTCCTGTTTTAACGACCTAGCTTATTTCCTGATAGCAATAAAACTAAAAAAAAAAAAATAGTAAATGAAACTAAACAGGCGCTTATCTATATCAATGAGCTTACATATTGCACGGAGATGGTTTATTGGATTGGGATGGTTTATTACGGAAAAGATTGAGCCCCTGTATTGGTCCGAGGAGCGGCGACAGATTTATATTTATTTGTTTTTTGGGTGATAATTGATATCTATTGATTTCCAGCTGTTCTGAAGCCGTCATCTTGCGACCTTTATTACAAAGATGTAAGTAAACATTGAGCTTAGATTTATATTATGCGATTCTTTTATAACGTGATTTGCAAGTAATATAATAAAAATTTGTAAAACCAAAATACATTGCTATTTTTTCGCCGTGTCAATTAAAAGTATTTTTTATTTATTATCTACATTTTCTATGATGTACTTTTGTCAAGCATTGTTTCTTCATATATTTTAGGAAATGTATTATTTCACATGAATGTATTTTTTTGATCAAATTCGATAAAAGTAAAGGGGTTTGAGGGCTGTAAAATATAGTTGCACTAATTGTTCTCAAAATTTCGATGTAAAAAAAAAAGGTATTGTATTAATTGACGTAGAGAGCCAGTTTACTTGCAAATTATCTAAAATATTGAATAAATTTAATGTAAATATATATTTTGTTAACTTGGCGATTTGATGTGGTTGACCGATTATTCAATAATTATGCAGTTTGAATTTGAAATGAGACAAACTGTATGGAGAAAGTAGTTTAGATGAATTTTTGTTATTATCAAAAATCGATTTTTAGCTACACGAATACGTTTGGCTGACAGTTCCAGTGAAGTACATCGGTTGAGATATGTGCTTACCTTAAATCATTGTTTTAATATATAAGGCATATCAAATTTGAACGGATATGACGAAAACGATGTTATATTATATTTAAGTCAATTTTGAATTGTTACAACTTTGTACAATTCGACATGTTTTGTCACTTACGACCCTGGTTTCGCCTTTCGGCATCTTCAGGCATTCCATCACACGGACAGTTAGTTCTGTTGTATCCGCGTGATAGAATGCCTAAAGATGTTCAGGATCAGTTGATATTATAAATTACAGTATTCAATTTTCAAACATACTCCAGACTCTTGAACTGTTATATGGGATAGTATAACTAACGAAGTTTTCGATTTAAGTGCTTGAAATAAATCATTGAAAGCACAAGCGCACGTCACTGCGTTTTTAGTCGATAACTTTGAAACATTCATATATGCTAAGAAAGTTTGAATAATTATATATTTTAGCAAAAATAGTAGCCGAAACCAAAGAATGATAATATTAAACTATAATTAAAGATACAATGAAAGTTATTGAGAAAAAAGATTGTGGACTAAGTAAAAAGATTGAAACAGTCGGTATAATGATGCATTTTGGACCGTGGTAAAAAATTGCTGTTAGCAACTTAAATATTGAAACGTTTGTGCTTACAATATTCATTTTTTGTGCAAAATTGCATAATGAACAAGATATATATATAATATATAAGTAAATAATGCCACAATATTTATTAAATATTATTTACGATATCGACTGAAGGCGCTTGATGAAACTTCAATATAAAATTTGAATAAAACGGTGAAAAAATAGCAATGTATTTTAGTAGTAGATAGCTATTTCGGCTCACGCTATCGTAAGAACTATGCTTAAACTAAAATTTACTTATCTATATATAGCTGTGTACAATAGATACACAATAGATCTTCTCTCCTGTTTTAACGATCTAGGATTCTTCGTCACCATTATTGAATCCTCTGGGGGTGATCCCTTTGTTTCTGTAATGGACCATTTCCGTGTCATATCTGAACTTATTGATATAGCCGCCATTTTAGTTTCATTTACAATTTTTAGTTTTATTGCGAGCAGGAAACATGCCAGGTCATTAAAACAGGAGAGAAGATGTATTGTGTACCTTTTCTACACAGCTATATATAAATAAGCAAATGCTAGTTTAAACATAGTTCTGACGATGGCGTGAGCCGAAATAGCTATCAACTTTATTTTAAAAAATAATTTTGTAGAACTAAAATACATTGCTATTTTTTCAACCTGTTATAATGGAGTTCTACCAAGTGAATGCCAATTCAATCAATAAAATTGGAATTGTTGAAGCATTGTACGATTCCATATATTGTATCACTAACGACCTAGATTTCGCCTTTCGGCATCTTCAGGCAGTAATAGAGGCACTTTAATCTCTTCCCATAGTGAATTGTATGTCAACGTGATAAATAAGTCAGAGCGGACATATGAACGCATTAATAATTTCGATTTAATTTAGCACATTTCAGAAAGGGTAAACAAGATCCACATGAATTAACACAATCTAAAACCGTATAATATGTATTGATTATTGATTGGTGCTTGAAAGATTAGGAACTGCAATTAATGTGTGTTTTATATAATTTAATCCCAAAGTAGCGACCGTCATAATAAAAAATATGCTAACTAAAAACCGGTTTGGATCATCCAAGAAAACATGCGCAGTATTTTGAAACTTGATTTTGTATCGACTATTTTGACATTTTGTCAAAAATAAGCGAGATGAGTTGAACAGACATTCTAAAAATATTTGATTGTTGATGTGTGTAATCATCATCATCATCAGCCGGGGTCGATCCACTGCTGGATGAAGGCCTCCCCCTGCTTTTTATTTCCAGGAGGGTTGTTTGGACATAGCAACACCACGCTGCCCAGGCGGGTTTG
The DNA here is from genome assembly GCA_028555115.1 of Himalopsyche japonica. Lineage (NCBI taxonomy): Eukaryota > Metazoa > Arthropoda > Insecta > Trichoptera > Rhyacophilidae > Himalopsyche > Himalopsyche japonica. The sequence goes on from JAHFWJ010000163.1 coordinate 2,101,818, forward strand.
TGTTCGGTTTTCTGTCTGGGTTTTCCTTCCCATAGCCAAGAGAACACGGCACGCGGTGCTCCCGAGCGGTCACCCAACCAAGCACTATCCGCGTCCAATGCTGTTTAACTTCGGTGATCGCACGAGAGCCTGTGCTTTCAACGTGGTATGGTCGTGGCTAATATCGAGGTGTGTAATATATATATTATATTAAACAAGTTAACACCGGGCATGCGTTGCAATGTCACTCAATAAAAGAATGAATTAATGTTTTTATTCTGCTCATCGAAGTGCTTTTAGATACACGATATACTTTGTTTTTTTTCTGTCTGTCGCGTACTCGAATAATTCAGAAGTCTTAGGACGCGTGAGCAGACCACATAAAGCAGTCCAGGGGAAAAGTGCATCCACATACTCCAGTGTATCAGTTGTTAATGCTCGCGATGTGTAAAACCATATCGAGTGAAAGTGCTTGAAGGAATTTCAATATCGAATTTAATTTTTTGAAACTTTGTACGATTGCTCTATCGATTCGTGTTTCTACTTTTGGCATCTTCATGCATTCTATTACACGGATGCAACAGAGCTGACAAACAATATATAGTTGTATACGTTAAAGTTCCATAGAATGTAAAACTTTGTGGACTGTATAAATAAATTGATACAGTCGGCTTAATCATGCATTTCGGAGCATGGTAAAAAAATTGCTGTCCATTTTTTGTCCATATTGACTGAACGTGCTTGGTTAACTTTCGATATCAAATTTGAATTGTTAAAACATTTTATGGTTCCACATGTTTTGACGCTAAAAACCCATGAAACCCACAAAATCGAAAGATTGTCAGTTCTGTTGCATACGTGTGATAAAATACCTGACGATGCCGAAAAGGGAAACCCGTGTTGATTGTGATAAAAAATGTGGGATTGTACAAAGTTTCAAGGCTTCCAATTAAAATTTGGGTGAATTCAACTTTTGATCTTACGACTGTCAATTTTTTTCTGATTTATCATGAAGTTTTCATAAGTTTAATTTACACTAACAATATTTAATTAATTTTGTAAAAAGTCAATTATATCAGTTTTACCAATAGATATTGTGTAAAACATTTATTTTCATGTTTACTTTGTCGTCCTTTAGCCGAGTGGTCAACGCCGTTGGCCGCGATTACGGCACTAAATGGTTTGAATACATCTACGAACATCATTTTGAATTGATTTATAATCGATTCATGTATATCCGTTTTAAGAAGTTGATTTCTTTGACGTCTTAATTTCGCTTTCGAAAGAATATTTGACCACTAATCCTTCCATAATTTGAAATACAATGGTATTGTATTTATTTCTTTTAGAGCTAAAATATATTTCTCCACCCATTTCTAATTTATTTCTCCAAAATTCCAATCGATTTATATTAATATATGTTTAAGTAAATAACTGGTTAAAATATTCGCAATTAATATTAACAAATGTAAAAAATTGTGTGCGATGGATTACCTGAAGATGCCGAAGGGCGAAACCCGGGTCGTTTGTGATAAGACATATGGAATCGTACAAAGTTGTAACAATTCAAATTTAGTATTGAAGTTCCATCAAGCATCTTCAGTCGATATCATAAATTATTGACAAATGTGTGAAAATTAAGCGTAGGATATATAATATGTGAATAAACATGCATTCTTTATGATATTGACTAAAAGAGCTTGATGGAATTTCAATATAAAATTTGACTTGTTAAAACATTTTTCGTCACTAACAACCTGACCGTCAGTCAGTTCTGTTGCATCCGTGTGATAGAATGCCTGAAGATGCTGAAAGGCAAAACCCGGATCCTTAGTGACAGAAAATTAGTATATATATATCATAAAACCGTACACCAACCCGCCTGGGCAGCGTGGTGTGCTATGTCCAAACAACCCCCCTGAAAGAGAAAGCAGGGGGAGGCCTTCATCCAGCAGTGGATCGACCTCGGCTGATGATGATGATGATATATAAAAATACATTATAGCGAAACCGACACTGATCATAAAATATATTGAAGAAACAAGTACTGTAAATGTGTTTTTATTATTTTAAATATTATACTTTTCCATAAAGAAATGACAGTTAATAGTCAGTGTGACAGAATGCCTGAAGATGCCAAAAGGCGAAACCCTAGTCGTTAGTGACATAACATGAGGAATCGTACAAAGTTGTAACAATTCAAATTTAAAGCATGTTTATTTCCAATCAAATTTTAAAAATTGCAATCCATTTAATGATGACCACATTTGAAATAAAATTATAATTAAAAAAAAAAAAACATTTCAGACAACATTTAAGTGACACTGAATCAGACATAACATTATTACAACTATACTCTTGTATCCCTTTCTATTTTGTAAAAATTTGATAGCGCTGTCTCACTCAGATCAGAATCGCTATAGTAGAATATTTTATTATCAACGCCATAACCCCTGTTGCTCATTGTGAATGCAATCTTAGCAGGGGTGGACTGCCATCTCACTCGCACGCATTGTACGCGTATTGAAATTGAGGTCTTTCGTCTCTTTCCATCTACCTGATGATCGCCTATTGAGAATTTACCGGACGCGGCAAGGTGGAAGGTTGCTACAAACAGGTGTAAATTTTAAAATATAATATTTTTTAATGTGTGTTATACTTACTAAAAAAGTTTGTTCAAGTAAACGAATCTGATTGAATCCACTTTGAGAGTTTATAAGACATTATAATAGTTTTGACTAGTGACGTTATACAGTACAACAAAAAATTGATGATATTATGATAGTGTGATAGAATGCCTGATGATGCCGAAAGGCGAAACCCGAGTGACAAAACATGTGGAATCGTACAAAGTTGTAACTATTCCAATTAGATATTGAAATTCCATCAAGCACCTTCAGTCGATATCATAAATGATGATATTCAATTTTAAGGTGTTAACTGTCACTTCTTCGTGGAAAGTCATGATATTTTAAAAAATGAAAGCACATTTTTAGTACTATTTCCACAACTTTATGTTTTTGTGATCAATACCGGTTTCGCTCACCGTGAGTATTATAGTATAGATGCGAAAAACTTATAAATCAGGTTTTTATGTACAATTTTGCGTTGAAAATTGACTGGTATACAAAAACAAAGGACTGAGAAAATAGTTTACAGAATCATAAAATATGCATTTAATTCAAGTAAAATAGTTTTCAAATAGAATCTTGAAGACCGTTTAGTGTTGAATTGTAATTAAAATTGAGTCAAATAAATAAAATCCAATAAGAGTTCATAATCAATCACGAAGATGTCTTTTGCAAGTATAGAGAGTGAGAAATTAAAAAACAAATACACTGCTCAGTAGTGTTTCAAGCAACATAAATAAGCTTAAACTTACTCCGTTTTTCATCCAACCTGTTGCAGGTGTAAAAAATATAGTGAATGTAAAACTTTTATCATCAACTGTCTTTCCCTAATATGTTTAGTAATTAAAAGCGTCATAAATTATCGAAGTGGTTGTAGCCAATTTATTAAAATTATTTGAAGTGCTTTCGTTAACAATATTTTAATATAAATACCTGACGTTGTATTAATTTTACTATGAAATTAATAATAACAAAATGAATTAGCTAAGTCACTTAATATGATTATTCAGCTTTAGGCTGACTTAAATAATAAAAATCTGGATGTAAAATTTATGCTAAGCATGACAAAATGAAATAGAAAAATATAAAAAAATAAAAATACTTATTTAAGTCATGCCTCTTACAAAATATATCAACAGTAAGTATATATATAGTGATGAGTTGTTTTGTTAAAATTAAATAACTATTTTATGCAGAGAAAATATGAAATTTTCAGAAGAAGAAGTAAATACGGTTATTAGGCTTTATATTTAATAACAAGAGGGAAGCAAAAATAAAAGAAAAAAAACATATCACTTTTAAGGTGTTAACTGTCACTTCTTGATGGAAAGGCATTATATTTTAAATAATAAAAACACATTTTTTAGTACTTATTTCCACAATATATTTTTTGATCAGGACCGGTTTCGCTCATCGCGAGCATTATCAGTTGATAATGCACGACGAAATAATAAATGCCATGTTTCCTAATATTCTTTTATAAAGGGATTTGCCAATTGTGAATCTGTTTTGTTACTATTGAAGTAATATATAGATAAGCAAGTGTTCTTTTAAGCATAGTTCTGACGATGGCGTGAGCCGATATAGCTATATTAAAAAAAAAATTGTAGAACTAAAATACATATATTGCTATTTTTTTACCGTGTTATACTGGAGTTCTACCAAGTGCCATTTCAATCAATAAAGTTAAAATAAATTTTTATTTAACAAAAATCATTAGATAAAAAATATTTTTTCAGATACGACTTATTTTATATTCTTCCCTCAATATATTATTTATTCATAATTCTCAGTTGACACATAAAAGTAATATAGTTCTGACGATGTTGTGAGCCGAAATAGCTATCAATTGTATCTTAATTAAAAAAAAAATGTAGAAATAAAATAAATACATTGTTTTTTTCTCAACGTGTTTTAAAAATAATGTTTAAAACAGCGATGTTTTCACGTCATTCATCAACCTTATTTATAAGGTTACGAATTCTAAATTTGAAATAAGGATCCATGAAAAAATATTGAATTAATAAAAATTATTTGAAAAAAGAACGTTCGGGTCATCATCATCATCATCAAACGCACATGACTTGCTGGCATTTCACGGAGGCCACCTTGTTGCCCGATAGATATATAATCACATTCATAAGATTTGAACTTTGCATATATTGAAGACAATATGTTAGAAAAAAATTAAAAAAAAAACATCGTTAATAAAAGTGAATCCATGTGTATATCTACACAAGAAAATTTAGTACTTTTTTAGACTTTCTACCAGGGCTTGTGGAAGTCGTTTTCGTAGAGTCAAGGTGTTTTGCCAGGATTCGGAGTTGGAGTGGGTGTTGTGTAAAACAAGAGTCCGAGTACTTTTTCTAAAAAACAATTTGAAAGAATATCACAATGAACAATTTACCGGATTAGTTGGTTGATCTTTAATTTAATACACATAAATATGAAAGATAGGAAAAAACTAACAAAATTGAATTTCTTAAAGTTGTATTCGTGTTATCTGTCAATTCATCATTTTATTATTTTTACATTTGAAAAGAAAAAAAAAATATGAATTTACAAGGAGTTATAAAGAAATTGGAATTACATATAAACTGTAGCGATTACCTCTTTTGTGTGAAAGTGAATAGTAAAAGCTAAATGTTTATTTTACGCCAGTTCTGTTGCATCCGTGAGATAAAACGCCTGAAGATGCCGAAAGGCGAAACCCGGATTGTTAGTGGCAAAACATGTGGAATCGTACAAAGTTGTAACAATTCAAATTTGAATACTAAAATTATTGTTTGCTATACAAAATATCCATACATCCAATATATCGAAATGGCAAATTATTGTTTACTCTCTCTTACTTTAAACAACATTTTTTATGATAGCTTTTGTTGTGTGTGAGCATAATTTGTGCTGTCGGAATCTTCAGTAAGTATGAAGTATAATTTATTTAACAGGCTTAGTTTAAAATGAGCTAAATATTTAAATCAGCAAATGAGCATGCAGATATGCCCCCAAATTGTAAAAAATGCCACTACTCGTTATTCTGATATATTTATAAAAGAAGACTTCCTTTATGACAACAAATCACGTGAATAACGAAAAGAAGCAACAATAGTCTCTTGATGATTATCGTAATACTGTATAGATAATTCATTATGCAGAAGAAATATATATTTTTAACACGGTGAATAAATAGCAATGTATTTAAGTTTCTTTTTTTTTTTTATAAGATATAGTCGATTGCTATTTTGGCTCACGCTATCTTCGGAACTATTGGCGTGAGCCGAAATAGCTATCAACTATATCTTATAAAAAAATTTGCGGAACTAAAATACATTACTATTCTTTCACCGTGTTATAATGGAGTTCTATAAAGTAAATGCCAATTCAATCAATATATATATATTTCTATTATATTTAACACTCTCCAATTTGCTGCAACTCTCACGATTGGTTGGCATCACCAAGTTAATATAAACAATTAATGTATAAAATAAAAAAAACTATATATATAACTATATATACACAAATAACACAATATGGTTTTAAAATCATCATCATCATCAGCCGGGGTCGATCCACTGCTGGATGAAGGCCTCCCCCTGCCTTTTTTATTATTTTCCAGGGGGGTTTGTTTGGACATAGCAACACCACGCTGCCCAGGTGCACGCGGTGTTCCCGAGCGGTCACCCATCCAAGCACTATCCGCGTCCAATGCTGCTTAACTTCGGTGATCGCACGAGAGCCGGTGCTTTCAACGTGGTATGGTCTTGACCATGTGATGACTAGATGGTTTTAATATAATTATTTTAAAATCAAACCGGTTCTGGTCATACCGTAAATTACGGAATAAAAATATCAATAGTTGACGGTTAACATCGTTCAAGAAAATTGTAACATTAAAGTATTTTTTTTCTTAACAGACTAACTAATGACAGAAAATTCGGAAATATTTTTTTCTCACCTGTTGTATTTCGATGTATGTGGTTTTGTAGCTCAACAGTGTGACGATAGCAGTGCACAGTTTTGTTGTGTAAATTTTATAGGGGCCGCCGCTCACCAGTTCACCGCGAACCACCGTCGACCAACGTTCTTTGCTTGAACCCGGTAAACGTCAGTTACGAGTTGTTACCAGCGGCATACGGAACACAGTCAAATTTTTCTTGAGCCGGTTGAAAGTTTGAAAAAGAAGCACTTGTTAAAAAAATATACTTTTTGTGTATTTTCGTCTGTCAAGTGAGTTTTTAGGTATAATAATCATCAACGATTGTTGTTAAACATTTTACACGTGTTTTTTTTTTAACATTTATTAAATATTTTACATTATATACAATACATAATAAGTGTGTTTAAAGCAAGTATTGACGGTGTTAGTGCAAAAAAGGATTAATCGAATGTCTAAAGGTGAATTTTTAGTTTAATATTTTATTTCTTGCATTTATTTCATTGAAAAAAATCTTCCAATTGTTATTTGAAGAGTAATGGATTTTTCCATCGTCTTTATACATTTGAAAAAATTGAACAGTTTTTTAAATATTTTTTTATGATTATTTAATATAAATTAATATTCCATTTTTAGAATTTTCCCTTTTTACGTTTATATCGGCCGCAAAAATGATAACGCCTTTTGGAAAAAATAAGCAAAATATTCAATAACTTTACCTGCAAGCGAACTTATAAAATACGTTTTTTCCAACCATATCAGCACCCAATGTAAGCAATATTTAGTACTTACCCCAAGAAAAGATAGTTTTTCTACGAGAACTGATTGTTAGGTACTCATTTGCTCAACTTACTCAACAGTATATAACTCCCTATAAAAAATTGTGCATGTGATTTATGTTATCACATCTGTTGACACTGATCTTCACACACACACACACACTCTTTCTATCATGCGCAGATAGTGTTCGTATCTACAGCCAAATATTCCCAGTTATAGTAAAATGACCGGATAGGTAAACTGCACCCAGCAGCTTTGTTCATGATTGTTGCCTTCATATCGTGATATGGAAAGCGATTAAATATAACAGGTGGATAACAGCGACCGACTCATTTAGAAATTTTTAACTTCTAAAATCGTATTCATTAATTTAAATGAGATGTTGCCCTTATATTAAAGTCTCGCGTCAAAGTCCTTAGATTTTTTAAAAATTGATCTTTTAGAGTTTAACGTTTTTTGACATGAAATGTTTGACCAACAACATTCGCTCCTGGTATAAAGCATATATGTTATATAGTGTCTTTTAATAGAAATTCATCTAAAGAACATTGTGTTATTTAAAGTGTATTTGACGTAATCGTTTACAGCATTAATATATATTTTTTTTATTTTGCTTGACCCTGGCAGAAAACGTAATATAAAACACACATATAGTGGAAAATTTTGCTTACATTGTTTTTGACATTTAGAACCACTTTGCACAAATTCTTTTGATACTCTTGGAAATGAGCTTTTTAAAAGTTCTTCTTTACGCTTCGGGGTTAATCGTTACCGCTTCCAATAACCCTAAAAATCGACAATTTTTTTCGTTCAACTAAAACTGCGATACCTTAAAGGGGACACTGAGAAAAAGAGACGATGGTAACTAATAAATAAATAAAACGGCTAACTTGTCAAATAACAAAATGACACAATAGAATGCAAAGAGCCAAATTTTCAAAATTGTTGCATTACTTATATTCTTACATAAAACTGTTTCGATTTACCCCATCGCACTTATTCATTCATCGTTAGAGTACAGTGGGTGATCGGTTAACGAACATAACCTATTCCAAGGCTTTGATCGTTATCCGAATTGTATGTTAACCGAGTATTTGTCTATTTCAAATAAATTAAGTGGATGGGAAAGATCATTTTAGTCGTTATCCGAATATGTTCGATATGTTTGTAGTCTGAACTGTTCGTTAACTGACCACCTACTTTACTGTCATTTTTAGCCTTATTTAACACCGTGGTAACTTCTTACTCCAAACTAATCAATTTACTTTTAAGGTGTTAACTGTCACTTCTTGATGGAAAGGCATGATATTTTAAATAGTAAAAACACATTTTTTAGTACTTATTTCCACAATATATTTTTTTGATCAGGACCGGTATCGCTCATCGCGAGCATTATCAACTCTACAACTCTCTACACTCTCAACATTATCATCAGTTGATAATGCTCTCGATGAGCGAAACCGGTCCTGATCAAAACAATATATTGTGGAAATAAGTACTAAAAAAGGTGTTTTTATTATTTAAAATAATCAATCTTAATCGGTATACAAATGTATAATAATAACTTTTTATCTAATTTATGATATCGACTGAAGGTCCTTGATGGAATTTTAATATCGAATTTGAATCGTTACAACTTTGTACGATTCCACATGTTTTGTCACCAACGACCCGGGGTTCGCCTTTTGGCATGTTCAGGCATTCTATTATACAGATGCAACAGAAGTGACTGCAAGTCTGCCTGAAGAATTTTCATTTTTTTAAGGGTTTTTCAACCAATATCAATCAACTAACATTAACATATAAATTGGTGTTTTTCCTTTTCATATAGAGAATACTTACTATCAAACATCTAATGATGAAACATAAGAATTTATGTCATGAGATTAACAATTCATTGAACCGATCTTAAGTTGACAAAACATGTGGAATCGTACAAAGTTGTACCAATTCAACATTTTTTATATATTTTTTTTAAATATTCGTATTAAATATGATCTGAATACGAAAAAAATATAAACCAATACTTTATTATAATTCTGTCAATTTACAAGAGCGGCTTTGGCCTTAATAAATATTTCGTAAATGTGTACATATAAGTACGAAACATAGTCATTCTATTCCATTTATTGTGATATCGATATTTGAACGGTTTGCGCCAAACATCATACAAACTAGACTTAATTTTTTTCTTAAATAATATATTCATTTATCGCTCACCTGTTTTTGTGGTTGAACGAATCAAAAAAGTTTGAGAGTGTATCATTGAACGTTCATAAACGTCTATGTGACGTCACTGTTTATACCTGTAGGGGATTTTTTATTCAATAATAATATTATGAGGGAAAAAATCAACACGATATCGACGTGTCTTTTGTAATGTCAACAAAACTTGAGCAATTCAAAAAAAGTCGCATAATATTATGTTGGTGAAAAATAAACAATACGGATTTCAAAAGCATTTTTCTATCGACGCACTATTTTCATGAAATTTGATACAATTAGTAAAAAAAGTGTTCTAAATAATTGTGTAGTTTTGAATGCTGATAGGTATACATTTATGTACAAAATAATTGATTACCCAACATAATATTTTGACAATCAATTGGCTGGTAGGCGCCATTGGGCGATATTACAGTTCTGCTTTGGTGTCGACGAGTTCAGTAACGTCCAGAGATGTGGAATCTTAAAAAAACACGACTCCGATTAAAAAGTTTCACTTTTAAGGTGTTAACTGTCACTTTTTATTGAAATCGCGCGATATTTTAGTTTTTCAGTGCATATTTTCACAATACATTATGATCAGAACCGGTTTCATTTCTCTCGAGCATGTTCAACTTCAGTCGGTGTGTTTGTATTTTTATTATTTAAAAGGTCTTCATATATTAATTTCATTGGAACGCATTCGGTTTTGATATAAAAAATAGAGAATTTTTTAACCATGTACAGTGGATTAAGTTCGATATCCGAAATGTTGGTTAACCGATCAACCGAGTTTTACAGATAGAAAAGTGGATTAGAATGATAGATTTCGCTATTTATCCGAATATTTGTTCGTTATCCGAACAAAAAATCTGTCGTGATTATATTCATTACCCGATTTACTCGCAGTTTGAAATGTTCGTTAATCGATTGAAGCGAAAGCGGTCCTGATTATAAAATATATCGTAGCACTAAAAATGTATTGTAATATTTTTGTCAGGATTATTCCTACCTTTGTATTTATGTACATCAAGTTTAAGATCAACTAACCAATCTGGAAAATTGTTCATCGAGATATTCTTCAAAATCGTCCAACCGAAAAAATAGTCGGAATCACTCGTTTTCCACGAATTTGACTTCACCACTATTAATTATTGTGGCGTGATCTAAATATTTATAAATAATAAGCAAAGTGAGTGACATTTTTTATAAATTCAGAAATAATACGCGACTGTGGAAAAATGGCCGAATAATTAATCGATGACAACGCCGTATGAAGCGAATTCGGCAATCCTCGCTAGTGTTACAGGGAAGTTATTCGGGATTTTGGCAACTAGGCGGTTAAATAAAATTTGAGCGAACGGACTTCGAAATACCAACAGCTGTATGGTCTTTGTACCGTTTGAGATTTATGCACAACTGGTTTGGCGTGCGACGAAGAAATGCTGCTTTTTGAAGTCATGCTATTTGATCCGGATGTAACCGATTCTAAAATCAAATAAGAAAATCTACGGCAAACTTAAATCTATGTTATGTTTTTGAATTGACGAAACAATAAATAAATACTTTATTTTACCGAAACGAAAATAAAAATATAATAACACAATCGAAATAAGCCGAAATCGTTGATTTTTCCTCAGTTTTGTTGCATCCGTGTGATTAAATGCCTGAAGATGCCAAAAGGCGAAATCCGGGTCGTCAGTGACAAAATATGTGGAAACATACAAAGTTTTAACAGTTCAAATTTGATATTGAAATTAAATCAAGCACCTTCAGTCGATATTTTAAATGATTTCTTAGTTCGTTCGGTAATATAAAAAATAAGTAAATGTTCGCTTAATATAAGTAATAGCTAAGTACATGTTCGTTTGATCATAGTTCTGACGATGGTTTGAGCCGAAATAGCTATCAACTGCATCTTATAAAAAATTGTGGAACTGAAATACGTTGCTATTTTTTCACCGTGTTATAATGGAGTTCTACCAAGTAAATGCCAATTCAATTAATACAATTTAGCTCTTCTAGACTTCTATCGGCCCGTCCCTAAACGATTAAAACTGAGGTTAACGTATTGGCATTCTATATTATAACGATACACTCAAAAGTATACGAACGATTAAAGAAAAATCGACGATTTGTGAGGCGTAGTAAGAAACTTGACGTATGAAGACAATCAAAATGATAATACAATATCATTGATCAAACCAAATATCTTCAACAACCCGTGTTACAAATAATGGTAAATATTAGCTTAAATTAACTGACGTCATATGTTGTCATGTTTATTAGTGTTTCCTCGCAATCAAAGTCTGTTAATTGACACTAATATATTATCAATATTTTAATTAACATACTAAATGCGACTAAATTAACCATTTTGATTCAATTAACCTTTCCAGTTAGGTGCAAGGAGACATTTTTTGTGAAAAATGTTTAGTTTTGTTGACTTGCCAATCCCGGATTCAGTATTTATTGATGCATCTCTGAGCAAAGTCTGAACATTACAACATGTGACAAAAGTGAAACTAACGTTTTTCGATTTGGTTTGCATGACAGTGTCGAGACAAAACAGTGAACTATTAAAATCGAGACAAATATTATACTTCAGTAATATGTTATTTGAAAGTGGTGGATCATATTATAGAAGCATATTATTTTAAATAATAAAAACACACGTTGAAAAAATAGCAATGTATTTTAGTTTAAAATTTTTTAATAAGATATAATTGACAGCTATTTCGGTTTACACCATCGTCAGAACTATCATAATTCATTGTAGATCAAAGTACCAGAATGTCATATTTCTGACGATAGCGTGAGTCGAAATAGCTATCAACTATATCTTTTAAAATTTTGTAGAACTACAATGCATATTATTATTTATTTACTAGCTATTTTCACCATATTATAATGGAATTAATTATTATTTGATTAATATTATTAAATTCGTTTTAGCTATAGTTTAATAATTGCTTGCCTTGGGACAAGTGTTTTAGTGTAATCAATGACTTTGGTATATGGACGATGCTAGCTGTTTATTTTACTTACAAATTTAACAATTTAAAGAAAATACTTTTGTGGTGAACGATTTTCAAATAAAAAAATCTACAAAAAAAAATATTTTCATAATTGGTCCATTGGAAAAATAAACATCACTTTTATAAATTGTTAGATATGAACAAAAAAACGAAAAGAAAATGAAACCCTTTCTAATTTGAATTGTTACAACTTTGTACGATTTCACATGTTTTGTCACTAACGACCCGGGTGTCGCCTTTCGGCATCATCAGGCATTCTATCACACGGATGCGACAGAACCGAACAGAACTTTCGTCGGTGTGATAGAATGCCTGAAGATGTCGAAAGGCGGAACCAGGGTCGTTAGTGACAAAACATGTGGAGTCGTACGTAGTTGTAACAATTCAAATTTTGATATTAAAATTCCATCAAGCACCTTCAGTCGATATCATAAATTAAAAGAAAACCTTAACCAATAACGCTTGATATTTATTGGTCAAATCTAAATGTGGCTATCACTGAGTCAAATACTATTGCGAGATAAGCTCTGTCTGATTTGCATGGATAAATTAGTTGCGAGATTTATGTTGCGCCATAGATAATTTTGTGTTTTTAATCGAATAATTGCTGTGACCGTTTGACAAAAACGGAACAAAGAAATTGTGAAGATGAATTATGATTATTTATTTTTGAAAAGCATACAAAAAGTTGTTTTTTTTTTGTATAAAATCTGTTTTTTATCGACTCGATGACAATCGACAATATTTTGCAACAAACAATCATGACAAACGCTAGTTTTTATACGACGCTCGTTATACTGAAAGAAAAATAATATTTTCTAGAAATGTAAAATGAATCTATCACATTGTACATCGAATAATTAATACGTCATCACGTTGATATAATGTTGACTGTTTTGTAATTTATGATTGCATTCATTCTATCACACGGATGCAGCAGAACTGTCAGTGTGATAGAATGTCTGAAGATGTCGAAAGGCGAAACCCGGGTCGTTAGTAACAAAACATGTGAAGTCGTGCAAAGTTGTAACAATTAAAAAAAATTTGGCGCATTGGCAATTTTTAGTCATGCCATGTCGAATATTAATTTCAGTAACAGTCAGTCACATAATCAAATATAGAACAGTGTTTTTTTTTAATACGATGTTGCCAGTCGAATTTATATTTGACAAGGAACTGTTCGAAAAACAAATTTGACAGCCGCAAAAATATTATATTATATCTCAAATGCCTTAGTATTAAATATTTAATGAATCGTTAATGGTGACACTATCATTGGTTTTACTTGAACCATACTTATAAATTAATCGTCGCGCTGAAAATGTTATTCTTTCTCAACGAATAATAATGAAACGGTTAACATAAGCAATTAAAAAGAATAGTTGGAAGAAACAGCGATAAATCAAGCACGCTTTTGGGTTCTGTCGACAGAGGCTACTTTTTAATTCGAATCGTTTTTTTTTAAATTTACTTATAAATAAATTATATCCATAGAAATGTAAACTTAAACCGATTATTTGTTAACCCAATGCCGTCTAAATTAATTTAGAAATGTTCTGTTTTTTTAAATTTATTTTGAATACTTCTATCGTCTTATTTAAAAAGTCTATTCTTTATTTAATGTGATAATTGAGTATCTAACCACGAAGTTTATTTCGATTAAAAAAGGGTATATAATAAATAATTTTGATGTTTAGTAGAGTAGTTAATTTAACGTGATTATTGACGAATAAAGAGAGGTTTTTTTAACAGCTATTGTTGATAAGAAATTCTTGTATATCATGACAGGAAGCAAAGCGATTGGCGGGATAAATGTTAAATGATCACATGTTCTAAATTTTATATTAATAGAACTTTGATTATCCGAATTAATATAGTTCTGACGATGGCGTGAGCCGAAATAGTTATCAACTATATCTTATAAAAAATTGTAGAACTAAAATACATAGCTATTTTTTCACCGTGTCATACGAAAATCTTTTTAAACAACATTGTATGTGTTAACAAATGGCATTCGTTTGTTTGTTCATTCAGATTCTCAATTTCGGTCGATTACGTGTGTTGCTGTATGTATTTTCGAAACAAAATAAAAATTAAACACTCATAAATGAATCACGTGTCTACACTGTAACCGATTATTTTATAATATTGACCTTGTCCAAGGCTTTCAATTAAATAATTTATAATTCAACAAATTTTAAGTGTTTGCACTGTTAGTCAACCAAACGCTGGAAAACGAATGGGAATTTTTGTGCGCAGATTTTGCTCAGAAATCAAATAGTGCGGTTGGTAATAGCATTTCTAAGAATTTTTCCTTGTTCTACATACACGCCAATTAGCACTTTGTCTGGTATATATATTACATATACACCAGGTAAATTTACTTCCACACATCAAGCATCCGGTGAATAACGATTGAGAATTCGACATTTTATTTGCCAGAATCTTTTATTCTACACGAATCGTATAAATAAAAACCAGTTTATTCATATTTAATATAACAGCGGTTTCCAACCTAGGGGCGCCAATTTTTTTTAATAAAGAAATAATTTTCGTACCACAATACAGCGGGTGATCGGTTAACGAATAGATCGGACTGCGAACAAATCGGACAACGAAAACTATCGTGAAAGTTGTTGTGTTCGGAAAAAGAGCACATGTTCGGATAACGAAGTAAAACAATTTATTGATTGAATTGGCATTCTCTTGGTATTATTCCATTGTAACATGGAATTTTTAGTTTTATTGCTAGCAAGAAACAAGCTAGGTCGTTAAAACAGTAGAGAAAATGTATTGTGTACTTTTTCTACACAGCTACATATAGATAAGTAAATGTTCGTATAAGCATAGTTCTGACGATGGTGTGCACCGAAATAGCTATCAACCATATTTAAAAAAACAATTTTGTAGAACTATAATACATTGCTATTTTTTTCACCGTGATTTCACCGTGAACTAAAACAATCTTTTTAATTCACTTATTTTATTAGTTAAATTAATCAACGCTCTATATACGATAGAAATTTGAAAATGGCGCGCTTTCGACTCGATCCGTGTTGTCATTTCCAGGACGAAATGAGGCGTGATAGCTATCAACTATAATATATCTTATAAAAAAAAATTGTAAAATTAAAATACATTGCTATTTTTTCACCGTGTTATAGTGGAGTTCTACCAAGCAAATACTAAGTCAATCAATAAGGTGTTTATATTATTTTGTTCTGTAAAGGATTGTTTTAATTTAAAATCAATATAACAAAACCGTCGCGAGTTATTTTGTTGATTAAGATAAATAATTCATATAAATGTAACAACCAGACCGTGTTTCAATTCAGTTCCTTGTAGAGTGCATACGTATAGATAGAAAGGCAAGTTGGAACGTTTTTTGTTCGAGTTTTTGTGAGTAAAAATGCAATAAAGCGTGTTTTTCTGCGGCGAGTATCTTGTTTTATAATTTCGGCTGTTTCAAACAGTATTTCTGAAGGTGCTATTGGACAATCGAATATTTTTTTGCTCCTCGATTCGATGAAATGAGATATTCGAGGCAATAAAATAATGAGAAATACTTTTAAATGTATATTTTGAATCATTCTCGCTGCCATTCATTCATGCTGTAAGTAATTTGAGCGTGAATCTAATGTTGTTCGTTTTACTGACTTATTCAATTAAAGGGTTGAAACCCTTGGACAGTAAAACAAATCAAGTCATTCGACTTTTTATCAACTATAAATATTATTCAAAGTATTAACCAGGGCGTAGAGTTGCGGTGCTATAGGGTTGTGAATAATCACATAAGTCTGACATTAGATCAGATCAGAAATCCCACATAATTGTTTTTGTATGACTATTTTGTGACCGATTACAGCAATATATATGTATTTTAAAAATAGTGTTAAAAGTAAAAGAAAATATTTAAATCATTAGATAATAAAGCTGTCTCTTAAAGACGTTGCAATATTGACTTGCATGATATTTCATTTCGAACAATCAATTGATTGATGGAATTGGCATTCGCTTGGTAGAACTCCATTATAACACGGTGAAAAATGTCCTGTGGCTCATGTTTATACATTTGCATCGGACAGACACGTATGAGTGTATCTACTCGAGCTAAGGAACATACAAGATCATTCAATAGTAAAAAAACAGATTCACAATTCGCTAATCACGTTATAAACGAATTACATAATATAAATTCAAACTCAGCGCCTAAGTGTTTGCATCTTTGCAGTAAGGATCGTAAGATTATCGCTTTGGAGCATATGTAAAACAATTTGAAATTTTTTGTTTTATTGCGAGAAAGAAACAAGCTAGGCCGTTAAAACAGGAGAGAAGATGTATTGTGTACCTTTTCTGCACAGCTATATATAGATAAGCAAATGTTAGTTTAAGCATAGTTCTGACGATGGCGTGAGCTGAAATTGCTATCAACTATATTTTTTAAAAGTAATTTTGTAGAACTAAAATACATTGCTATTTTTTCACCGTGTGATATGGAACATTTTCCAAATGGAGATAACTAACTTTTAAGGTGTTTACTGTCACTTCTTGATGGAAAGGCATGATATTTTAAATATAAAAAAGTGGTGAACTGGGGATTTTGAAACGAAAATCCAAAAGGCATTAAACAAATAAACGGCTTGTATTTTTTTGACGATGCTTGAATATAGTAAACACATTTTTGTCGTTTTTTTGTAGAATTATGCTACATTCACCTTTCGTTGCACTTTCCCATCGCCATGCTTTCGGGTAGAAATCAATCACTTGCTTAACAATCAGGCTTTGTATAATAAATCTTAATTTTAAACGTCCATGTCCGCCTCGGGTGGCAAATGTGAAAGCACACGTTAGACATGTAAACAATTTTAAACTTCAGCTGTTGTAGCGGTTTTGAAATAAGCCAAGGATTTAAGCGATTTGTGTTTATTATAAAAGCATATTTCAGATATGTTTTTTGGAAATAAATACTTATTTCCAAATAATACTCATAAATCTAAATTAAGCACTTTCAATTCAAGCTTATATCACACCAGTTCATACACATTTTGAATATTAAATAGGTGTATAAAGTCATTGAGGAACGCTGGACAGAGAAAAATTGACATAACGAATTATCTTAGATTAATATACTGACAAGCGCTAGTCAAACTAGAAACTAAACTACAGCTAAGTTTAGGTTAGGTTACTACGTTTTTTGTATCTAATTTTCAAATTGACTAGTTAAAGTGTCCATTTGTTTTTGCTAAAGAGGACAGTCTAGTGAATTTATATATTATATATATATATATTATAAATATATATATATATATATATATATATATTAAGTGTAGAGTTTTACTGCTGTATATTTATTATTATACATATATTATATCTTTTCCCGATATTTATTTGGAAGATTTTTTTGACGTCATTGTTATGGGAATATATATTTTGTTATTTTTTAAAATGATTTAATAGGAGTTGTGACTTTGATCATTGGGGATAACTAAATCTGCACATAGGCTAGTGAACATTGTTCTTATTAATTTACGATATCGACTGAAGGTGCTTGATGGAATTTCAATGCCAAATTCAAATCGTTACACATTTGTACGATTCCATATGTTTTGTCACTAACGACCCGAGATTCGCCTTTCGGCATCTTCAGGCATTCTATCTATCTCTGTATGAAAAAAAAACCTTTTGCTGTTAGTTGATTAATATTTCTTGATAAACCCTTTCAACAATGATTCATAAACAAGGTCTTCAATGAAAATTATCACAGGTAATTGCATTAATTATTATTAGATTAATATTACTAAATTAGTTTTAGCTGCAATTTACTCCTTGCCTCGGGGTAAGTGTTTTCCTGTAATAAATAACTTTGGTATGTAGACGATGTTGACTGTTTTACGTCAGTTCAGTTGCATCCGTGTGACAGAATGCCTGAATATGCCAAAAGGCGAAACCCGGGCCGTTAGTGACAAAACATGTGAAATCGTGCAAAGTTGTCAAAATTCAAGTATGATATTGAAATTCCATCAAGCGCCTTCAGTCGATATCATAAATTAAACTTTTTTTAGCCGGAGTGGTTTCTTTGGTCAATTTCGGAGCCGTGTTTTATTTGAAGACTACACAACCCTGCTAATGAAGGTTAAAACCGGTAAAAAATAAGCTATACGATTGACAAAAACTGTGTCGATATTTCTTTGTTTTGACGTCACAAATTTTCTAGCGAACACGATGTCATCAATCGAATAACAATCGTCCATACATTAGCGGGGAATTTGCGAAATAAAAAAAAACAATATAAGCTTTAAACCTGTTTCAGCAGCATTTTATTTTTTCGTGTGTGTTTGACGACCGGCCGATCGTGCGGACTCGGTTTTCGTGAAATATATTTTTTTTATCTTCGCAAATATCAAAACAACTTTTGCTTTCGTCGATTTGTTATTTCAAATGTGGTCGCTTGTAAATTACTGTAATAATTTGGCTATTTATTACCATGTTTAAAGTAAAAGTGGTAAGTAATTGTGGTAACAACTGTACAAAATATTTTCATAAAGCAGTAAGGATTTTTTTAACACGGTAAAAAAATAGCAATGTATTTTAGTTCTAAAATTTTTTTAAGATATAGTTGATAGCTATTTCGGCTCACGCCATCGTCAGAACTATGCTTAAACGAACATTTGCTTATCTATATTAAGCTGTGTAGAAAAGGTACACAATACATATTCTCTCCTGTTTTAACGACATAAGTTAATAATATAAATTCAAAATCAGCGCTTACGTGTTCACATCGTTGTAATAAGATCGCAAAATGACGGCTGTAGAACAGGTGGAAATCAATAGATATCAGCTATCACAAAAAATTCTTAACAAGCATACTAATATATGTCGGTCGCCACTGCTCAATTCATTACAGGGGGCTGTTTCGTTTCCGTAATAAACCATTTCCATGCAATAAGTAAGTTTATTGATATAGCCGCCTTTTTAGTTTCATTTACAGTTTGATTTTTTTTAGTTTTATTGCTAGCAAGAAACAAGCTAGGTCGTTAAAACAGGAGAAACGATGTATTATGTACCATTTCTACACAGCTATATATAAATAAGCAAATGTTCATGTAACCATAGTTCTGACGATGGCGTGAGCCAAAATCATCAGAAGTATCAGTTGATAAAGCTCGCGATGAGCGAAACCGATCATGATAAAAAAAACACTTTGTGGAAGGAAATAAGTACTAAAAATGTGTTTTTATTATTAAAAAAAGAAAAATAAAATTCGATTATGAAATTCTATCACGCACTTTTAGTCGATGTTATAAATTAACCATCAGACAGCTAACGTCTCAACTGTTGAGACAGCTGATTTGACTGTGTTGATAGTTGATACCCAAAAATATATGAATTGACAGTGGTTAAAACTTTCTTGTACTCGCTAACTTTTGAGTTAATGCATTGCTTGATTTTTCCTGACAAACTCAATAAGATTGTTTCAAACCAATATTACTCAATGAATTTTTGAAGTCTAGGTGTTGGAATATACCTTAAAAGCTCAGCAGGGAATGAGTTAAAAAAATCACATTTGTTTTGTATTATTTCTACAGTAAATTGTGTATTCAAGATTGCTTTCCCTAATTGCGAGAATTATGAAGTGATTATTAATTATTTACATGTATTTTAACTCAATTTACATCATATCATTTTATCTGAATACAATGTGAAACCACTTTTTTGAAATATTCGATTTCACCCATCAGATACTTTCGTGTCATAAATTTAGCATATAGCCAATAACGTGGAATAATGGAAATAAATCTCCAATATCGCACGTTATACGGCACTGTAAGTGAAAGTATCAAGAAAATAGTTAATATGGTAAATAGTTGAATCGATTTGCCATTTTTTGAATGCATTCAAAAGTCTGCAACAATTATTCTCGTAATATTTATTTTTTACGACCTATTGTAAGCGGTATTTGTTCATAAAAAAACATCGGAAGTAAAAACGGTCGAGTGTACAATTCACGGCGGAGGTTTATAAAAGATTTTTAAATTTAATGAAGGCTTTTTTACACCACGGTAAAAAATAATAGCAATGTATTTTAGTTCTACAAAATTGTTTTTTTTTTAAGATAAGATAGTTGATAACTATTTCGGCTCACGCCATCGTCAGAACTATGCTTAAACGAACATTTGCTTATCTGTATATACAATAGCTGTGTAGAAAAGGTACACATTACATCTTCTCTCCTGTTTTAACGAACTAGCTTGTTTCTTGCTCGCAATAAAACTGTAATTTGTAAATAAAATCAAAAAGGCGGCTATATCAATAAGTTTACATATGGCATGGAAATGGTCTATTACGGAAACAAAACAGACCTCTGTAGAGGGTTGAGCAATGGCGATCGTTAGTTATTTCGATAGTTTGTTCGTTAAGAACCGTTTGTGATAGTTGATATCTGTTGATTTCCAGCTGTTCAAAAGCCGTCATCTTGCGACCTTTACTACAACGATGCTTAGGCTTGCAAACACTTAGGCGCTGAGTTCGAATTTATATTATCCGATTCCTTTATAACGTGATCAGCGAATTGTGAATTTGTTGAATGATCTTGCTGATGGTTTTTTACGTTATTTTAATGAAAAAAATGAAAGCATTTTTAAAATATGTATACCTAAACCTTTTTTATGCGATTTTTATGAACGGCACCTTAAACATTGTCCGACATTGGCCAAAAACGCAAAAACACTACTCCAATTGAATACTGTTAATTTCTACCAGTTTTTTACACATTTCCTGATTATGTGCATTAAACCATAATTTCTCAACCTTTTTTAATTTCCGGACCACCGAAAATTCAAAAATGTTTTTTGGACCATCATTATTGGAATAAAATATATATTTTTTTGTAATTGACTTTTTATTAAAAAAAAATATTTTGCAACATCGTATGCTAATATAATAATATTTAAGTATATTAAAACAAACAGAAACAAAAAATATAGCTTAATAATTTATAAAATACAACATAAAATTCGACTGTATCGGCTCACCCTAAAAATTCGTAGTAGTGGTCCACGAAAACCAAGATGTCAAGGTTGAGAAACTATGCATTAAATTAATGATCAACCAATCAATCCGGCAAATTGTTTATTGTGACATTCTTGGAAATACTTTAAATATTCATTATAACTACATCGTTAGATGTAAGATTAGCTCTGGCAACATTTCTGTGGAATGAAATTTGATAAAATTGCAAACGCTGCTGTTTGCTTTGCTTATTTTATGAAATAAACAAAAAAAAAATTTGCCGATATTGCGATTCTTGATGAATCAAGTAACGGATTTACACTTTATACGAAATCGGCACTTTTTTGCTTATTTCATGTAATAAGCAATTTCATGGATTTGGTGTAATGCATTAAACATCGAATATCATTAATATTTTCGATGGTTTCGGCGGCAACTTTGTGGAAGTTCATTTTAATATAAAATTTAAAATAACTTTGATTATTCCACGTATTGTGTAACTAGATGTGACACGTGTATCGCCTCTTTCAGAGGCATCTTCAGACCAACTAACGCAAGATTGCGTTAGTTTGTTTGAAGATTTCATCATATTTTTTTTTAATTTAAAGAGTGATTGAAAATTTTGTGAAAAAAAATAAAATGGTCGTCGTTATTGAAAGGGGATATTCAATAAATATCAATCAAGTAACATTGAACTATAAATGGTTATTTGTCTTATATTATTCAGTTTTTAACGGAATGAAAGAATGTGAATTGCTGATTGATGTTGCCAACCTTAGTTTCGGCTCCTCGCGCAGTATAAATATTGAAAGGAGCGATACGATTATTCGATATTGTACATTCTCGATCGTTTCGCTTGTCTGCACACGTTAAAATGGAGCTGTTATAAGAGAAGATGGATGCGTTGAAGAGAGAGAATTACAATGGATATATCAGAAGTGATGTCACGCCACGCTTGCCGCGTCACGACCCACTGGATTGTATAGGACGAACTAGTGACTATATAGCAAGCCCAAAAAGTTCAATACAGTGCACTCTCGATTATCCGGGATAATGCTGGGGTAGGATGGTCATTGATAGCTGAAAAACACGGATAATCCGAATCATCAATTTTTATTTTATTTTCGAATATAATATCATATACACAATACAATTTTTTAACACATTATTTATATATTCATTATTTATCTAGAAAACACAAAAAATACGTAAAAATATAATATTTTATCATAATAAAAAACGTAGTCCGGTGAGCTGACAAATATTGGCAATAAATATTGAAATTAACAAATTTACTGCGGGCGCTCGCGCCGGTTAATGCACTTCACTGGAAATGTAAATAGAAACTCATGTGGAGTACAAAGAATTTCAATTCTTGACTCATTCTAGTCCCATAAATTGTGATGTTTTAAGTGGTTAAAAAAAATTCACCGATTAGTTACCTAAACACAAACATATCGCTAAATTCGTCCTTCTTTTCAAAGAGCGCGCATATTCAAGATCGCAATTCATAAATGCGTTAAATAAGCGTTATAGAAAAAAAAAAATTTTAATTAAAAAATAAAAATTTTCAGGCACGAATAATCCGCAAACCGGATAATCCATAATTGCGGAAATAAGTACTAAAAAATGTATTATCAGATTATATTTGAATTAAAAAATATTTATTTTCAGGCGCGAGTAATCCATACACAGATAATCGAGAGTACACTGTAGTTATATAGTGTATATACAATGCGATACTAACTATTTATTTTAAGTCGGTTATGTTGCATCCGTGTGATAGAATGCCTGAAGATGCCGAAAGGCGAAACCCGGGTCGTTAGTGACAAAACATGTGGAGTCGTACGAAGTTGTAGCAATTTAAATTTGATATTGAAATTCCACCAAGCACCTTCAGTAGATATCATAAATAAAACAATAATGCTGATATCATAAAGGAAAATCATTTTAAATCAATTTTAAGGTGTTAACTGTTACTTTTTGGTTAAATGACATTGTATATAAATTATAATTACATACTGTTTAGTACAGTTTTCACGATTTTAAAATGTTTAAATCTGGAAATTTTCGTTCATCGAGCGAAGCAACTATAAGGATATCGTGAATTATTGAAAAACTGCAATTTTTCGATCTCTCTCAATACGACTCTGTGCTCCATATTTGGTATTTAAATTGGTTTTGCATGTTGAAAGAAATCATTCTTTTCGGTATTAAGATTCGTTATTAACTAAGCGAAGAAGATTATTTATTAAATGCCTTTGAAAATAATTATTTGTTACATAAGCTCTGAAACACGACTTAGCTTATTCATTAGAACTCTGGCTAAGCCGATAACTCGGTTTTTATTTTTGACGAGAAATTATTTCAAAGTGAAGAAAGATTCCGTTTTAAGATTTCGTGTTAAGAAAAACACTTTTTTTAACGGTTATTTTAACGACTGTATAAAACTTCTTTTTTTACGAAAGCTTAAATTTGTTTTTCATTTCTTTCAGTTGATTATCGTTATAGATTGATTTCAATTTAAAACACGGTAAGCATTTTCAAATGCATATTTTTCTATACAGCCTGCAATTTTTTAGTTTGAAATTTTTATTAGGCGTATCAATTCGAGAGAACATGAAATTAAATTGATAAAAAATAATATTTATACAGAACAGAACTCATACTATTTGATCGAAATAACTAAAACTAAAAAAAAAAAATGGATTAAATATTGTTTACGCTAATTACGTTATGAAGGAAAAAATTAAAATTATTGATTTAATAGTTTATATAATCGTTAAAAAATAGTGAATTTATTACAAAACAAAATACTAAAAACTAAATGTAACAGAATAATTATTAATACTTACTAATAACAAGATTTCGCTACGAAACGAAATAAAGTTTTTTTTATTATAAATTTATTTATATAGTGGTGTAAAAAACGTTATTTTTAAAATATAAAAGTTGTGTGCCCCTTAAACAGAAACCCATATCAAATTTGAATTGTTAAAACATTAAACAATTCCACATGTTTTGTCACTAGCAACTCGGGTTCATAGATCACGGATGCAACAGAACTGACGTTGTATCCGTATCATAGAATTCTTGAAGGTGCCGAAAGATGAAACTCGGGTCGTTAATGACAAAACATGAGAAAACGTACAAAGCTTAAACAATTCAAACTCGATACTGAAATTTCATCTCGCACCTTCATCTATTGATGAAAGTTGTTTGTTGCGACAGATCGGTAAAGAAAGTTAATCATGTTGACTATTGCATTAAGGTCCCGAAACATTGTAAACGTATTAATTTTATCAATAATTGTAAATTTAAATTTGAATTGTTGAAACTTTGTACGATACCACATGTTTTGTCACCAACGACGAGGTTTTCGCCTTTCGGCATCTTCAGGCATTCTATCACACGGATTTAAGCATGTGGAATCGTACAAAGTTTTAACAATTCAAATTTGATATTAAAATTTCACCTTCACTTGATAGCGGCAATTATAATAGTAATTTTGATTTAACTTTCTTATTAACAAAATGGCTTTTAGAATATATATATTGTATATATAGAGGTGTCTAAATATTATGCAATGTTCTGTCTATAAAATTTCTTTGTTCTGTTGCTGACTGTGTCTAAAATCATAAAGTTTTTGAATACGTATAATGAAATAAAACGCAATTTGTTATTTAAGAATTTTAAATACATTAAGAAATATTGGCATTTTAAATCACAATAAAAAATAACAATTCCACGGACTTCGAACTATCTCTACGTTATATCTTTTTTATTATAATTTTAATGACTTAAAAAAAACAATATCGTCTTCGTTTTTGAACGATCCGCATTTCAATGTAGGTGGGTATTTTGAAAATGCTTGAATCATTAACCTAATCGCTTTTTAAAAAATTATTTAATTATATTTTGCCCAACGCATTAATGTATCTACCTCAAAACCTTTTTGGAAAATGTCATGCCTCAAGCAACCGTCGAATGAATCGAAAGGAAAAATAAACCTTCACTGGTTTTCGAAATTAAATCATATTTATTTTATATTTCATGAATTTGGGTACGGCATTTTTACTGTGTATATTTTTATAGTTTTTAAAAATTTTTTTTCAACGGATGCGGTGTAATTCATTTTAAATGATCAATTTTTAACATTAATTACAACCTTTAAGATTTTTTTTACATAATAAAAACATATTTTTTTGTACTACTATCGTATCTACTAAATATATTTTTTGATCAGAACCGGTTACGATCATCGCGAGTATTATTAACTGACCGAATACAATTTACAAGCAGGTTTATTGATACAAAAATTTTGAGTTAAATGTCTGCTACCTTAAGTATGCGAAACCATGGGTTCAAGAACTAAGAAACAATAGACTTGCTTGTAAATTGTATTGTATCAGTTAATAATGCTCGCGATGAGCGAAACCGGTCATGATCAAAATATATATTATGGTAATAAGTACTAAAAAATGTGTTTTTATTATTAAATATATCATGCCTTTCCATCAAGAAGTGACAGTTAACACCTTTATTTTTCATGTCTATTTTTACAAATTTTTGAGTTTAAGTGTGTTTTGTATTGAGTTAAATCGTTTTGTATTCCTTGTTTTGTTTATCTCAAATTTTTGTTGAGATAGAGTTGCATGTAAATTGTATTCTATCAGTTGATAATTCTCGTGGTGGGCGAAACCAGTATTTATCAAAAATATATTACGAAAATAAGTACTTAAAATGTATTTTTATTATAATATTTAAAATGAAACGTTTAACATATCTTAGTTAGCCTTATTGGGTACATATGTGAGCGTTCGTTTGTTTATCTCCAGACAGTCCTACAGCGAGTGATTAGCGTCAGTATAAGAATGAAATACAGATTTTCAACTTTATTTTCCAAACTTAATAGCTTTACACATTAAATTAACTGCAAATCTATCATAATAAAATGTATTTTATAAAAATATGTTTTGTAGGTTTCAGCCTGACCCGGCCGTTGAAATATTCCACGAAATAAACATACGTTCAGTGTACCTCAATCGTTTCAAGGATGTCATATTTTTAATTCATTTTTCACCGTACTGTATAAATTATTGAGAGTAAACTGTCAATGAATAAACTTGGATATTTTGATTGAAAACTATTTTGTAACTAGACGACCTCCGTGGATTTATCGATATACAAATGTGAATCATTTCAATTAGCCTTGTTCTGGATTGCCAAGAATACTTTTATAAATTCATTATTAAAGTGAGGTAGTGTTATTAATTTGAAGGAAATTATTTTTACATTATTTATGTGTATGTGAAAAATAATCTTGAATTTTACACACTTATTATTATACAGTGAGATATTGGTTAACGAACAGTTCGGTCAACGAACTCGTACTGGGATAGCGAACTAAATCGATCTTTCTATTCACATATAATAAAAATCTTTGGTAAATCGATTATCGTTTAACGAACAATTCTGATAACGAATATAGTCTTGGAACAGATTATGTTCGTTAACTCTGTGTATATTGTGAACCATTCGATAAATGCAATTTATGCCAGGTAGAGATATGGTGTGGTATTTTGTACCAGACAATAAGCAGTATTAACAGTATCTGATTTTTGCATGTTACCTAATTGTTGAAAAGGGATATTCAAGTCACATGCGATAGTATATCGTTTTTTGGAAACGAAGCTTAACATTTGAAAAAAGATTTTTGTGTTTATAAAGTAGGATCATTAAAATTCATAGATAATAGTCAAATCCATACCTTATGTTCATGTTCACATTAATGAAGTTAAAAATGAAATAATATTTAATAATTTAGTCTTATTCCAGGAATTATTTGAGCTCAGGTTTGTAAAGAAAAACGATAGATATATTTTATATGAACACTTCATGGATAATGTAAACGTGCCTTTATCTATGTAGTAATTTAATGAGTCAGTAAGAGACTGGATACTTCAAACTATAATTTGCAACCTCAAATTTAACATTCGAAATAATTCTTGATATGAATGTTTCATTGGAAGTTGGTTGTTTTAAGTCTTGATTTTTAATGAAATAATCTATTATAGTTATGAAGCAAGAAATAACATTACTGTTAAAAACGTATACAATGAAACCTCGATTCTACGTTTTTCAATGGGACCTTAAAAATATTATATTTGAGACGGTACCTTAATATTTAGAAAATGGATAAAGGAAATCTATAAATCGGGAAACGCTTAATGTGGGGTTATTGTACAGTGTTATTATGGTTTTTTGAGGGACTATAAAAAATTACTGATCCATGTGGGAAAACGTATTATGCGAGGACTGTTGATCGGGGTTGCACTATATCCATTTTAGATAAGAAAAAAATTGCTTACCGCTTCAAATTTTCTTTTTTTAGTAAAAAAATATTGTTAAAGAAAAATACGACTGTTGATGATGTATATTAACTTTTAATAATTATCTTATTTATTAATTATATTCCCAAAAACTCATTCCTGAAATATTTTTAAATATGAAGTTTTTTTTTTTTACATTTTAGTGGTGATTATAATTTCGTTATCTTTGAAGCAACTTGATGAGTTTACAGATAAGATCTTAAGTATGCGGAAATGCTGTCAAGCTTCAGGATAAAATTATTGTTTCTATAAAGAATATAACGGTAATAAGATTATTGTCAAGAAATAACGATTCTCTTCTATCTATTTGAATGCACGAAAAACAATTCACAAAATTTTTTGCTTACATTGCCTGGAATGCACTTAATACTTATTTGCTTCGATGTGATTGGAATATTAGATAAAAAATCATGTTCACTGCAGTTTTACATAAGCGCCAAAACGATAAATTATGATATCGACTGAAGGTCCTTTATAGAATTTCAACATCAATTAGAATTGTTGAGGCTTTGTACGATTATAAAAGTTTTGTCACTAACGATTTTGGTTTCGCCTTTCGGCATCTTCAGGCATTCTTTCATGTGGGATCGTACAAAGTTTCAACAATTCATATTTGATATTGAAATTCCATCGATATTAAAAATGTTGCTCCAGTGAATTAAATGAATAATAATATAATAAATATATTATATAATAAATGAATTAAATGTGAATAACACAATTTGATTTATTATTTATTTTACAACACTTTAATACAAAATCGACTATCATCATCATGAAATCAATAGTTTTGAAAAATATTTACAATATATGTAACATTAGGATTTGTGTTTTTCGTTGGACTCACTCGTCAGTTCTGTTGCATCCGTGTGATAGAATGCCTAATGATGCCGAAAGGCGAAACCCAGGTCATTAGTGACAAAAAATGTAGAATCGCACAAAGTTGTAACAATTAAAATTTGATATTGAAGTTCCATCAAGCACCTTCAGTCGATATCATAAATAATACACTATTTAGATTCACTTTGTGGAGCCAAAAAAAAATGTATCACGGAATACTTCTCATAGATGAGAATCTTTTAACACGGTGAAAAAAACATAGTTGATAGCTATTTCGGCTCACGCCATCGTCAGAACTATGCTTAAGCTTACATTTGCTTATATAGCTGTGCAGAAAAGGTATACAATACAATCTCCTCTCCTGTTTTAACGGCCTAGCTTATTTCTTTCTCGCAATAATTTTTTTTTTCCAAAAATTGTAAATGAAACTAAAAAATGCGGCTATGACAATAAGTTTCCATATGGCACGGAAGTGGTCATTACGGAAGCAAATCAGACCACCCCCCGGGAATAGGCTGAACTAGTGGGAACGATAATATGTTAGTTTGTTCGTTAAGAATCCTTTGTGATAATTGATGTCTATTGATTTCAAGCCGTCATTCTGCGACTCTTACTACAAAGATGCAAACATTTAGGCGCTGAGTTTGAATTAATATTATGTGATTCCTTAATAACGTGATTAGCGAATTGTGAATCTGTTTTTTTACTGTTGAATGATCTTATATGTTCCTTAGCTATCTTTTATTTGTGTATTTAAAATTCATCTTTTGTTGTCCGCTATGTTACCACAAAGAAACTCTTCTGGTTAGCAACAAATTTCGATTACCTTGTTTTTAAAATTATAGAAAATCTAATCATAAAGCGATCTAATGTAATAGGCGGAGTTCAGTGAGTATTTCAGAGGTCCAAGCAAAATTCCTCATCTCTCTCGCGAGGTATGCTTCAGTCCGGCCGGTCCGATCGACCGGCTCTAACTCAAAAACCGGTTCTTGATTTTGGCTCTGCCGACCAGTCAACAGACGCTTGGGTGGTTCGGTTTTGAGAACACAACATTTTGGCAGATAGCTTGTATTTTAATTTTGCCAGTAGTCGAACGTTACCAATAAAGTTTTTTTAGCACGCCAAACGGAAATTAAATTGTTAAGACTCTGAAGGAATAATTGCGATAACGATTTCATTTACCGGCCCTGCGGCACAACTGTTGAATATGTCAATCTTAGAATTTATTTATTGTTTAAGTGTTGCACAAAATATTAGTATTTCCGTTGGGAATACAGTGAAACCTCGATTTTACGTTTTCCGAGGGACCCTGAAAAAATAACGGTAACTGCGGGAAACGGTGAATGCGGGAAAGCTTCAAATAATAATAAACAAGTAAAGTCGTAAAACATATTTATTTATTAGTTACTTGTACATACTGTATATAAAATTTATTTTTTAAGAAAGTCCTGTATGTTAGTTTGCTTCTTTGTTATTTGGCACTTTAATTGGAACAAAGACTTGTTACTAAACTTGTGACTAAAAGTTTGTATGTACAGGAATCATTATTACCATGAATTTTAAACAACTCTACATTTGTATCATAAACAATAAATACATGAGTGGTGGATTTTAACCCAAAAAATAGCACATGCGTCCAATGCGTTACGTCTAACATGTACAGTGGATTCCAACTTGTCCAGACAGAACACCTGCACTCAGCTGTGTCAAACTTACTTGCCAAGATACGGAGAAATATGCAATAAAAACGGTCAATCGGGATAACATTTGTGACGGGATCAAAATATTAAGATGGTTTATCGAGGAAATCGGGGAAACGGGAAACGGTCAATGCGGGATTATTTAACGTTGTTCTTATGGGAGTTAGACGGGACTATAAAAAATAAGCGTTCCATCCGGGAAAACGTATTATGCGAGAACGGTTGATCGAGGTTCCACTGTATATATATATTGTAGTTTTACTAGCTGATACCCGGAGCGTTGCTGCCGTAGAAGAGAAAAATTAGAACTAATTTATAATATGGAATGAAGGTGCTTAATGGAATATCAAATTTGAATTGTTACAACTTTGTATGATTCCACATGTTTTGTCAATAACGACCCGGGTTTCGCCTTTCGGCATCTTCAGACATTCTATCACACGGATGCAACAGAATTGACAGAACGGACTGACTGAGAACTGTCAGTTCGGTTGCACCCGTGTGATAGAATGCCTGAAGATATCACAAGACGAACTCTTGTTCGAAATTTGAATGAGTTATATTTTTTATTAAGAAAGACAGAAAGAATGACATTTATTTTATTTCTGATAAGGACTACATTTATTATCATTGTTTGAAATCGCAATCGAAAACAATCGGCAGCACATAAAATATGAGGAAAAAATAAAATTTTGTGTATAAAATCTACAGTAAGTTAATTATATTGTGCCTATAACCGTTGAGCAAATGTAAACAATATGTTGGAAAAGTTTTGTCGCAATACAATGAATAGTATGACAACGCATAAAATACGAACAAACATTCATTTTTAATTATAAGAAGATAAACAACTTTCAATATTTTATGGTCTGAAAAATACACATTAAAATCAAACATAACATTTTAACAAGACAGATTTATTACAATTGTTTATTTTCTTTAGTTAAACGTAAAATAAACAGTATTATGTTGACATTACAAAGTATCGGAGATAATTTTTTCCCAAATCATGGTATTTATATGAAATATCAATTATTATTTATTCAGTATAGTGGTGTATTTTAAGCTTTAACTTTACTCGTTTGAACAATCAATGATTCAAACCCAAAAAAAGCAATAATTGATCTTTAAACTAATACATAAAGACACGGATTTCAGTCTTGTACATATTCCTACCCAACATTCTATATTAAGATATCCTAAACTATCATTACGAAGTGTTATTTATTATCAATCATTAAAAACAAAAAAAATGTATTATTTAATCATTTTCAAAACGTAGTAGTTTCTGAAATGTAAGTGATAATGTTGTTCACGAATTGAAAATCTTTTTATATTAAATTAAAATTTTTATATTCAATGTAAATCTGAAGAAACTGTTTGCAGTTTAATTATGATTAACAAATATATATAATATTTGGCAGCAAACGAAAGTAAAGCAGAAATAGATTCGTTTGAAAAATTAAACCACAAAAAATCGTCGTCTAGAAATAGTTCATTTGCTGACATTTGTATGTTTGTTTTTTTTTATCATGGCCACTGTATTATCTGTCAATATGAACAGATCATATTAATATGAAATAGTTATTATATTATGAAACAATTCAAGGCTTTGGCAGACAACATATTAACGTATTGTCAAGGAAAAAATTCTCTACAATATGATTTCACAAAAGAATAAAATATTCACATAATTGAGACGATTATCAAAGAGGGAAAACATTGGCCCCACCTTGTATTCAGTGGAATAGCAAAGTTGTAGGAAAAATTTAAGTTTATTTTAAAGCAACATGCGTTTATTTTTTCGTATCCTTTAGAGGTACGAAACGAATTGTGATTTGACATTTATTGTTGCTTAATGGACAGTTCGGATTACGAACAAATCGGACGACGAATACAATTTTTGTATTCGGACAACGAACGAAAATTCGGATAACGAATTAAGACGATCGTTATAATCGCTTAAAACTAATCTAAGACTTTTGAAAACGGCGCGCTTTTGACTCATTCTGTGTTGTCATTTCCATAACAAAAAATCTTTGCTCGGTTAACGAAAAATTCGGATAACGAAGCATAGTCTTGGAACAGATTATTTTCGTTAACCGATCATGTTCTGTATTCAAGTAATATTGAAAATGAATCAGCGACACGAGCACGAAAAACCATGCGTTTAATGGTGATAAAAGTCTTGTATAAAATACGTTTCCTGGTTAATTATCTACGAAAAAGATTTTCAAGGTGAAAATAAACGAATATGTTTAAAAAAAATGCTGCTCACTGGGGTGTGAATTCACATCAAGAACAAGTGTTACAAAATACGCACTTCATTACGATATGAAACATATTTATCAATGGAAAATAAGTGGCATTATCGCTACGACCTTTGCGAACGGTCAGATGCCAAATAAAAAATATCAAATTGAAGGTCGATGTATCTACTATAGCATTTTTTTCTTATAATTTCGTGTGACAGGATGTAAGCAAAAAATGCGAAATGAAAAGAGATAATTATGCTTCTATAAAGCATAAAATCATATCGATACTCACACAGCATCACAGATAATAAACAACAACATTACGACCAAAATTATAATTTGTTCAACGATTTAATTAAAAAAGACAGCAGAAAAAACCTTCTACAGAAAAGTCGAGTGATTTGAAAGATGAAGGCGTGTCTCGTATATTGTCTTACAGTAGATAAACGCAAACATGAAAAATAATTCAATTGATTACAACAATATTTAGTAATAAAAACTTAAAAAAGCATTCTACTTTCATGAAACTTTTATGAAAAATTTCCAATCTTTTTCTATACATATTTTTCGTAATTATTATATATAAAAATAACGTTTGTAATAAATACAATAAATAAATGAAAACTTATACATTACAAATACAATACAACATTTATGGTATTGACTGAAGCGCTTGATGGAATTTAAATAACAAATTTGAATTCTTACAACTTTTTACGATTGTACATGTTTTGTCTTTATTGACTCGGGTTTCGCCTTTCGGCATCTTCGTGCATTCTATCACACGGACGTAAAATGAACAGTTAGCATCGTCTATATACTAAAGTTATTAATTACAGGAACACACAGCAGTAAATTGCAGCTAAAACAAATTTAATAATATTAATCTAATAATAATTAGCACAATTGCCTGTGATAATTTTCATTAACGATCTTTTTAATGAGTCAATCTTGAAAGGACTTTTTTCATGATAGAATATCGCACGGATGCAACAGAACTGAAAAAGCCTACTAAGTTGTAAAAATTCAATATTTACGATACAATTCGTTTATTTACACACACAATTGTATATTATACTTGTATATGATACTTATTTCGGCGTCATACCATCGTCAGAAATATAATATTTCATTATGTATCATATATATTTTATGTTGATTGTTATTTTCACGTCGAAAAACGATGGATTTCTAGAAATCATTTTAAATATTATACATCACAGTAGCGTAAAGATAAAAATATAACTTGAAATGGACATCTTTTATAAATATATTGCTCACTTTTAAGGTGTTAACTGTCACTTCTTGATGGAAAGGCATGATATTTTAAATAATAAAAATAAAAAATATAGCTTTTTTCGATAATGTTAACACTTAACAAAAACTTGTGCGAGTAAAAATCTTAAATTTAGTGTTTTAATAATTATTATATAATTGCTGATGGTTCGTTTTCAACATCCCTGAAAAGTAGACCGTTACCAATTTACTTGCGAATTCAACGTCTTTTTGCCCCCCAAGTCCCAAAAAACAACACTCTGACCATTCTACAACACCAATATGACTTTTGTAGGTTAGATCGGAAAATAAACACAATTGAATCTTTTACTTTAGTACTATTCATTCGTTTAAGATAACGAGGTAATTAATACTCAAGTAAACTGGAGATGGCATTAATGAAGTAGTCAAGATATTTAGTAAACAATCATTTCTCGACAGAGACTGCATGATAAATAAGTCAACAAACTAATTATTGATGTTTTTACACTGTATGATCACAGATTAAATAAGTGGTTCTCGTGTGCGGCCACCAGAGGATTTCGCTGCGGCCACCAACAGTTTTACAATAAATATTGATATTAAAAAAAAATGTGTTTTTACAAATAAATTTGAGAAATTATTATTATTTTAAAGTTAATTGAATAAAACTGACTTATCCAGCATTTAGTCGAGTTTAAGTAAAGGGCCGTTTTAATAATAAAACTGTTTACAAACTTTGGTCGAAGACATACGTCGACAGTTTGGTGCGTCCACGACACATTTCTATATTAAACTTCATGTTTATAATGCCTTCACAATGAAATTTCACGTGAGAACCACTTGTCTAAATGAATTAAATTATTTTTTGAAATTCTATATAGCGTAGGACATTGGTGTATTGCTTGTTTAGTATAATATAATCGACAGTTTATCATTTTCACAATTTTAACTAACTGCATAGCTTGTTAGTTTTGTAGATTCAATATCATAGTCAAAACAAAACTAGATGACATTTATTTAATATGTACAACGAGAAAACTATAATATGTTTACAAACGTAATATATTTGCCTCGAAAAATACCTGCATAACCTTTTTGAAATGCATATTTTGGAAACAAAAACCCAGGAATTTAATTTAACTGCATTGAGAATAGTGTAAAACGAATTCTTATGGTGGCAAATATTTTAATTATTCTTTGTGCCACACGCATTTGTTTCTTCACTTGCTTTTTGTTTTGTAAAGAACTGTATAATGTATCCTTTTTTTTGACATTAAATTGATACTGCGTTAAGATCTATGATGCTTTACCTTTAGAATCTCCTCCGTCGCTGATGTATTGATTTATTCGTTGCTTATTTTTTCTGTCGTTGCTGACAGACGCTAGTCGCTACAGAGCTGAGCAACCTAAAATAAATCCGGTTCAATTGGACACCAAAAGAAAAACTACAAAATTTTTCATGATTAAATATTTTATGTTATGATTGTAGGTCATAGGAGTTTTTTCAAATCATAACATATCAAATAAATATATAGTATATTAATATTAAATTGTTTTTTTTTTCAGGGATAAGTGATATATAACGACGGGCCCGAGGTCCGCAGCAGGGCTCGCGGCCGACGCTCGGGGAGTCCTGATTTTCAGGCTATAAGTAAGTATTAACAACAATTAAAATATAAATATCATTATTGTCCACCGTAACAGTTGGTGTAATTAATTTATCACCGTGAAAATAGCTTTTGTTATACCGACATACAAAAATATTGTATAATCATGTTATTTGCTTTATTTGCTGTTGTATAATATATCGTCTTCCAAAATATTAAAATAGTTAAAAACACAACTCTATTGAATCTCAATCTCTCTTTTTACTTATTGCATATAATTTTAGGAAACCCAGCATATTAATTTACTTATTATATCAAACCACCCCGTCTTTAGAAGTTCCGTAGAAGCCTTACAACTTGCAAAGATGTGCTGTATGAAAAGAAATCCTTTTCAGATGTGAAAAACCTTTCGTCCTAAAAATGTTTGATTTTAAAAATGATCGTATTGGAAAGTATTCTACTCTTTGCGTTAATAAATCAAAATTATTTAAAACAGTAGCAATATACAAAAATATATCTTTTCAATATCGATAAAGACGTAATGTGTTTTTAATACGAAAACACATTCTTAGAAACATTATTCAACAAAAAGTTTTATCGATAGAGTTTGTCATCTCTGGAGTACACCTTCCCGTATCCTGCATTAGCGTGTATTGTTCCGAGATCAACCGACCGAGCGGTTTCGCATTCAGACCGTCATCTAGCAAAACAGGTTTTCGAACAAAGCGCGTTTTGCATTTCGGTGATGTCATTATCTCAAAACGCCGCAGAAGTTCCCAGAACATCGTGAACTCGATCGCGTCGACTCAGGCTTAGAACTAGGGGTGTCGAATCTACACGCAAAAAAACAATTTATAATTGAGATATTAATCAAATTGACATTTAATTTGAATCAGTTGATAATGGTGACTAAAAACACCTAAATTATTTTAGTTCATTGAGCCTACTATCAAATAAATTTAAAAAAAAATAAAATGTATATTTTACGCCACCTGATGTGTAATTCCCACCGTTACCCGCTAATTTCAAATTATTTGATATCTCCAAGCTTAAAATTACCTAATTGCATTTTAATGATAGTCGATTACTTATTGTTGTTCAATATTTTCTTTGAAGGCTCATTAACAGTATTAAGTGTTAATAAAACTTATCACAGGCAATTGAGTGTTATTATTTTTAAGCCAATAGTATTGAAAGATATACCAGTTGTTTGTTTGGATCCTAGCTTTGGGGTATGTATATTTCCGTTATTATAAACTCCACTAGTATAAATTGTTTGTTTTATAAGTCGCACAACCCTAAGTGAGAGATCAAATGAGCAATAAGAAAAGAACTAGTTTCTAGAATAATATCGGTCTTCTGAATCATTCATTCTTTAAACTAACCGTATAATAAGAGGTTTGTTAATGATGTTATAGACCTTTGCCGAAAAAAGACTTTAAAAGTGATTCGAGAACTAACTTTCTGGAATAAGATTTATTGATATTTTAATAATATTTTTTAGTAGTGATGTTAACACATTGGATTCCGGAAACGTGTTTTGACGTGATAGACCGGCCCTTCGAAAAACGACAAATTAGATACATAAAATTAAGTATTCGACAAAGAATTTTAATTTATCCTTATTGTAAAGACACAAACCATTTCAAAACAGTCAATCAATTAGTCTTATCACCCATGAAAGTGTTGGTTTTCACGATCTAAAAACACAATCGTTTCGCGTGCAATACACTACATCAACATTCCCCCTCTTGGAGACGAAATAAAAGCGGCACCGAGTCCACTCCGAGGAAAACTTTTGCAAGATTCATAAAACAGATTGTTTTGGAAATATAAAAAATAGGCTTAGATCCCTATACCGGCAACAGAAAAAAATAGCACCTACAGGGCTTGCGTGTGTGCAAACCAAAAAAATATGTGAGACTCGGTACATGTGTAAACATTAAAGTGTGGCTCTACACATGAGAAAGTGTTGACAATTTTATCAATCTTAGGCTATTTTTTATAATGTTGTTAACAATCTCAGAAAGTTTCATTTGATTTCATCCAATATTACCATAGTTATCACACTTTTAGTAAGCACTTGAGAAAAATGCCATTTGCTCAAAAATGGGCCGGGATTGATAGAGAAAAACTTATCTTATACTTACAAAAACTATCAACTGATATTGCTCACGATGAGCGAAACCGGTCCTGATCAAAAAATATATTGTGGAAATAAGTACTAAAAAATGTGTTTTTATTATTTAAAATATCATACCTTTCCATCAAGAAGTGACAGTTAACACCTTAAATGTGAGAGAAAAACTTGTTATTTTTTTATTAAAAGTATTAAAAAAGAAAATCTACTATGTTGCAGTGAAGAAATTTTCCAAAAATTACATTACAAAACGCAAATTTGTTGCCAAATTGTATGTAAAACAATAGATAATAAAAGCGAATATTGACCTACCAATTCTTTCCTAAATTTATCATTATATGAACATCTTCTCTAAATTAAAGAGTTTAAATATTTTTTTTCCTTAAACAACGTTGTAAATGAAGCCATATAACCGTTATTCTTAGACCAGTGGTAGGAAACCTGTGCGATGTAGGTGGCGTGCCTTTTTTTTTCAAAAACTAAGAATAATCTTAGTTTTGAATTTTTCGAAGAGAAAAAAAACAAAATTCTTAATTTTGTATGAGATTAATTCCTCCATTTACACGACTTTAAAGAACACGGTCCCGAATTTAGTGTAAATGGGGGTTTCGCTTTACTTTGAATTATCTATATTGTGGCATGCTAATGCATTTGTATTGTTGACCACTGTTCTAATCCACCGAGAGTTTTTTTGATTTCCGATTGTTGTTTTATTAGTGACAAAATTATTAAGTTACTTTACTTTATTAGTCGCTTCTCACGATGCATATCTATATATTTGCTTATTTATCAATTGTCTTTAGTTAAAATAAATTTGTAATCAGTAAAATAAACATGTACACACATAATTTGACCAAATGCATAGTTCCACGTGACAAAAAAAGAATGGTTGATAGACTCTCCGAAAATATCTTACATCATTTTTATGGTATTTCAAATCTCTTAATTCTTATCTTCAAAAATATTTACACGCCTTAAGATTAGACATAGCTTTTATGCCTCAACGTTTCGCGACTTGTTCCTTCTCAGAAAAAAATCAAACTTTGTGAGTCATCATGCAAAATTACTTTTATTGCTTGCAAGAAATAAATAAATCAACGGTTTTTCGTAGTATACCCACGATAAATTTTATAGCGAACACTTTACCGATTCAAGTAGTTGATTTATTTGGTTTTACAAGACATTGTTACATTTGGCGAATTATTTGAATCGTGTTGGGTAGTATACGGTGTGTCATACAATACGTATTGATACATTTGGATACCTGTTTTGAAAATCAGACGTCATAAACAATCGTGAAATATTTATGTTTCGAAAAAATTCCATTACAATATGTTGAATCATTTTTATCAATTAATACTTCTTAGGAAATTATTTTGGTACATGAAATTGTGTTACATGAAGTCACTAAACAACCTCATATCAAATTGTCTTTTCTTCAAACACTTTTTTGGATCCGATAGATTGGAAGAAATTTGTAATCACAAATATCACATCTATCGAAAAATATAATTATTTTTAATTTATGATGTCAGCCGAAGGTGCTTGATGAAATTTCAAGAATGACACATTAACCAGATTAGTCGTTAATGAAAATTATCACTGGTAATTACGTTGATTGTTATTAGATTAACACTATTAAATTTGTTTTAGCTGCCATTTAGTGTTTGTCTGTCTTGTGGGGTCTGTGATTTCCTGTAATCAATACCTTTGTTATATAGACGATGCTAACTGTTTATTCTACGCCAGTTCTGCCGAAAAGTGAAACCCGGGTCTTTAAAGACAAAACACGTGGAATCGTACAAAGTTGTAACAATTCAATCATGTTCAGTCCTTAAATTAGGCTTTGAGTCGTTACACAATTGAAAAATACTCTTAAGATACAGTTGATAGCTATTTCGGCTCACGCCATCGTCTCAATTAGTTCTGACGATGCGTGAGCCGAAATAGCTATCCACTACATCTTATAAAATTTTTGTAAAACTAAAATACATTGCTATTTTTTCACCCTGTTATAATGGAGTTCTACCAATTAATTACGAATTCAATCAATCAATTTGCTTACAATAGGCAATCGATTGTCGTTATTATTAAATCAATATTATTGACAGTTATTTCAGTTGTATGTTTGGACCTCTTCGTCTTGTATGCTATACCGCTGCTATTAATTTCTTTTGTAAATAGCTGATGCTTACTGTTTCTTGTTCAGTTGTGTTGCATCCGTGTGATAGAATGCCTGAACATATGATAATGATAACTAAACTTATTGTGTATTCGTCTCTAAATAGTAGTCAGCTTAACTGTCAAAGGTTTAACGCTTCTGCCCATTGGCATTACTCCGAGGCAGTTACTCCCACATCAAACTGCTCAAAAATCAGAAGGCCTTCGATTTTCGACTCATAGCTGCTAAATCTTTCGCTAGCTCACCGACTTTGTTATCTTGTAACCGTTGCATGCTTATTGTGTGGGCACATAAAAAAGTTTGTTTCAATTACGATCTATATTTTTTTCATTCATTATTTATTTATAAATAAAAAAAAAAATTAGAACGAATCGAAAATTAAGAGCGCTCAAAAAACTGTTGACATCATTGTTCCACTGTGGCAATTTGTATATTCACACCACAAGAACTATACGGTTGTAAGCGTTTATTCCTATAAAAAACTTTTAAATTATAAATAATAAAAACGTATTGTAGCACTTATATCCACAATATATTTTTTGATCAGGACCGGTTTCGCTCATCGCGAGCATTATCAACTAGAAATAAGTACTAAAAAATGTGTTTTTATTATTTAAAATGTCATGCCTTTCCATCAAGAAGTGACAGTTAACACCATAAAAGTGACTTTAAATTATACTTGGATTACTATCTCATTGTATCTTTCATATAATTTTATTAACATTTATGCTAATCCACATAAATAAAACAACACATAAAGGAATATATGTAAAATGTTTTCTTTGTTCTTGAACCACTGGTTTTAAATATACCTGCAAATTTTTAATTAAAAAACGTTTGACGATGACGTGAGCCGAAATAGCTATCAACTATATCTAATAAAAAAAATGTAGAGCTAAAATACATGACTATTTTTTTGACCTTGCTATAATGGAGTTCTACCGAGTGAATGCCAATTCAATCAATAAAAAAAATGTTTAATAGGCTCCTTTTCTAATTTGTATCCTGCCATTTGGTAATATTCGCGACGAGCGAAACCGATCCTGATCATAAAATAAGTTACTGTTACTGTTTAAAATATCATGCTCTTCGATGAAGAAATGACAATTGACACCATAAAAAACCGTAAGAGTGAAAAATTATCATGTATGTAGTTATTATATTTTACTGGTGTGTTTAAGTTTAAGTCCCCAGCACCAAGCAAACAACCGTTAATACTGTATATATATATATATTGATTGAATTGGCATTTACTTGGTAGAACTCCATTTTAACACGGTGAAAAAATAGCAATGTATTTTAGTTCTACAATTTTTTTTTATAAGATATATTTGATGGCAATTTCGGCTCACGCCATCGTCGGAATTACGATTACTACTATATTAGTTCCGACGATGGCGTAAGTCAAAATAACAACCATATTAAAATTAGCTATATCTTTTAAAAAACATTTTATAGAACTAAAATACATTGCTATTTTTTCACCGTGTTAATACTTTTATTGTGTAGAAACAACTATTTTAAATGTTCTGCTCCTTCCTTTGCTTAATTGAATTTCAGCTTGACATATCTATTAAATATTATTGAAATACACAAATTTATGAATCGATTTCACGAAGAAAGCATTTAATTAAATTTTAGCTTATAATAATTAATAATAAGGTCGAAGAATTTTATTTTGAGTTGAAAAATCTCACCTTTGAAATGTTCAAGCTTATCGGAATGTATTTGTTTTACGACGTGATTCTGTATTTTAATAGCACGGCAACTCTCTTGCCTAGTCGTATACATTATTTTCGTAACCTAATGCACAAGTTTCCCCAGGCTATATTTCGATCAAGTTTTATGGCCTGACCGGAGTATGAACAGCTAGATAATTTCATACAGCATACAATGTACATGCCTGAATGAATATTGCAAGGCGTCTGGGGTAGACTTGTTTCGTAGCTGCTTTGATAAAAATATTAACGAAATCGGAATATTTTCCAATAGAATATCGTTAATTTGCGATGGATATTTTGCGATAGTGTTACGATGTTGCTATTTTAAACTTTGAAATACTATTGAATTTGCAAAAATACGAAAATTTATAGGTACATATAAAAGGTGCAGGGTAAACGGGTTCAACATTTCATCCCGTGAATATACAGTGAAACCTTGTTTCCACGTTTTTGAAAGGACCCCCAAAAAAACTATTATTCAATTATTAAATTCTCAAAACATTTGAGCGAACTATATATATATTTAATTTATGATGTCAACTGGAGGTGCTTGATGGAATTCAAATTTGAATTGTCAGTTCTGTTGCATCCGTGTGAAAGAATGCCTGAAGATGCCGAAAGGCGAAACCCGGGTCGTTAGTGACAAAACATGTGGAATAGTACAAAGTTGTAACAATTCAAATTTGATATTATATGTATATTTCATCATTAATTTCTTTTTTTTCTCAAACTTATAAATTGTATTTGGTAAAATGATTTATTCACCAAGACTGGTTAATTGGAATAATATTAGGGACGAAACCGTAATATTTAGACGAAAGATCGAGGAAATCGATGAATAGGGGAACGGTTAATACGGGATTATTTAACATTGTTGTTGGTGTTTGGCGGGATTAAAAAAAATGAACGATCCATTCGGGAAAATGTATTATACGAGAACGGATGATCGATGTTTCAATATACACCAAAAAGCAAACGAATAGGATAATCACATTTTGATCGTCTTCTAATGGCGAACACTCTCGCATTAAATAAATAATTTTTTACAGCAAAGCTAACGTTTCTTACTAAAAATGACTTTCTGATTTCTATTATTGGACCCAGTTGCCAATCTTATAAATATATTTCTAAGTTTTAAATTATAATCAGCAATTTACCAAAAAAACATCACGTAAATTTACGAAATATTTCGACATTTAAAGTGTCAATTCTTATTAGAAAAGCTTTATATTTCAATTGATATCGTTATTTTTCCATATTGTATTTTAAGATTTAGTCATTTTATTATCAACTGATAGAATACATATTACAAACAAGGTTATAAAATTTATATAATATATATAAAAAATATATTAAATATTCAAATGTATTATTCTCAACAGTATATTCTTTCTAGAACTCTTCTATTTTACGAGTGCTCGTAAACTAATTTGTATTTATGAATAAGTCTAAAAAACTATAATGAGGAAACTATTTCACGTTGGTTCCAGGAAACACCTCCAGTTTTCGTTATAATGACTCCAAAACCTGTTTCATTCTTGGGGTTGGGCATTGGATCATTAGCATTTTTTGTTTTTTTTTTGGATGACTCTTAAAAACTGATTGGATCGCAGTTTGAGTAACGCTGCTTTAGACAAAAGAACCATGTATGGTTGATATCAATGAATAGACAAAATAATACAAAATAAACAGTTTTCTATAATAGACAATAATAAGGAAAAAAATGTGTTTTTAAAATTTTTTGATATTGAAAGTGTATACAATGTTTATCAAAATTATCCGTAAATATTAAGATAACCTGTTTTTTATTTTTAACATAGTATCAAGATGTCTTTGTTTATCTATATTCTTTATACACTTTATATAATTGAAAGCTATTTTTGAAGCAAACATTTCTTAAAGATTCAATATTTATATAAAAGTTTTATAATAAGACATTTAGCTTGCATTAATTTATACGTATTCATTAATTTTTTTTTCTAAAAAATCAGTTAGATTTATTTATGTATACATTCAAAATTATTGACGAGCCACACATCTGACTGTGGTGTTAGAACAACGCATTGACAACCACTGAAAAAACTTTGTATTATTGTCTGCAGAATTTATCGTTCTTTTTCGTGAATAATAGCACTATTAAAACAAATATGGTTTTTTTTTATTTTGCACATTAATTTGTCATTCAGGAAACTGAATCCTTACAATAAAATGTTTCACCTTGAAAAATAAAATATGTTTAACATGATAGCTTCAAATGACTTTCACGACTTGGAATAAAAAAATGAATACAATAGAAGATACATTTAAAAAAAGCACATCTGAGAACAAGAAAGGAAACACAATAGTAAATAGTTATTTCTTTATCAATTATTTAAAAACATGAACGCATTTTTGGTTTTTCAAATGTTCTATAACGAACAAAATAATATATTTAAACTAACAAAGCACTTTATTCTACAGTCTTTCATTAACATTTATATATATTTGTTGAAAACTATTTCGGCTTACGTCATCGTTAGAACCATCACTAAGCTGACATTATTAACCTATGCTTATTATACTTTTTAAGATGAGACATACAATATGTATTATTAAATTTGAATTGTTACTACTTTGTTAGATTCCAAATGTTTTGTCACTAACGACCCGGGTTTCGCCTTTCGGCAACATCTGGCATTCTGTTGCATCACACGGATGCAACAGAACTGACGTAAAATTAACAGTTAGTATCACAATGTATTTATACTAAATTTATTAATTAAACACTTACCCCAAGGCAAGAACTAAATAGCAGCTACAACATATTGAATAGTCTTAATCGTACAATCAATTCGAATTCGATATCGAAATTCCATCAACCCCCTTCAGTCGATATCATAAATTATGTATAGTGTAATTTATTCAACAATAATAAATTTTACCTTTGATATAGTTTTTATGTAATAAACTTTCAAATATCAAACATAAAATATTCAAATAAACTACA
Organism: Himalopsyche japonica; assembly: GCA_028555115.1. NCBI lineage: Eukaryota > Metazoa > Arthropoda > Insecta > Trichoptera > Rhyacophilidae > Himalopsyche > Himalopsyche japonica. Next base: position 2,146,473 of record JAHFWJ010000163.1, read on the forward strand.
ATAAGAAACTTCCCATAGACTTATTTTAACCATTAAAAAATATGGTATTAATGTTCGTGATGAGAAAAACCGTTCCTAATCAAAAAATATATTGTGCAAATAAGTACTAAAAATGTGTTAATATTATTTAATTGGCTCCTTTTCTAATTTGTATCCTACCATTTGGTAAAATTCGTGACGAGCGAAACCGGTCCTGATCATAAAATAAGTTGTGGAAATAAGTACTAAAATATTTGTTGTTACTGTTTAAAATAGCATGCTCTTCGATGAAGAAATGACAATTGACACCATAAAAAACCGTAAGAGTGAAAAATTATCATGTATGTAGTTATTATATTTTTCTGGTGTGCTTAAGTTTGAGTCCCCAGCACCAAGCAAACAACCGTTAATACTGTATATATATTTATTCAATTGACATTCACTTGGTAGAACTCCATTATAACACGGTGAAAAAATAGCAATGTACTTTGGTGCTTCAAAATTATTTTTTTAAGAACTAAAATTCATTGCTATTTTTTTCACCGTGTAATATTGTTATCTTATTTTAAAAAATATTCTATCTATACATTTGATAACTTAGAAATTTTAAATATTGATAAATGTTTTTTAATACTGTATCGTGTCGGCTTATATGTATATTTACTCCAACTGGTATCTCTAAATATAAACTATCATTATATTTTCTATACTTTGTCAATTTATCTTACATTTTATTTAAAACATCGTGGATTAAGTCCGATAATAAATTATCATTATGAGTAGTCGAAGCATGGAATTTTAGTTGTGTAAGCAAGTAACTGGCGGCATTATTCGTTATAGAGGAAAAGTCAACCGCCGTCTACGATTAATTCGATACCTTTTCGTACATATTCCGTAACAGTACATTGAACAGTAAAAAATGTGTAAACAAAATTGAAAGGTTTTACACGTAAGAAGAAAAGTAAAATAAAATATTTGATATCTGTATATAGTGATTGTGTTTGAGTCGTATACATTTCGATAACAAATGCTTAGGAAAAGCGAAAACTTGATAAATTAATTTTTATCCCGTACTTATGTAATACATATTCCAGCGTAAAAAAAGAATCTTAGATATGCATATTAATTAGTAAATATTTTTTTAACTAAACCATTGCGACAGATTTATAATGGCGCTTGAGGGTGCTTGATGACGTTTCAATATCAAATTTGAATTGTTGAAACTTCAAACGATTCCACATGTAATGTTACTAACGACCCATGTTTCGCATTTTGACATCTTGAAGCACTCCACAGGTAATTGAGTATTTTTATTTTCAAACCAATATTATTGAAAGTTGTTTCAGTTTCTCCGTTTTTATTAACTCCTCTGGGATAAAACCGATGCTAACTGCACAGTTCTGTTGCGTCCGTGTCATAGAATACCTGAAGATGCCGAAAATTGAAACCAGGGTCGTTAGTGACAAAACATGCGGAATCGTACAAAGCTTCATCAATTCAAATTAAAAAAAATAGCACAGTTATAAATCGATAAAAATGCATCTAAAAGTTCGTACCTTTAGCTAAAAGAAAGCTTTTTAAAGAATATTTTAAAACAGAATTGTTCAGTTATATTTATTTATTTATTTGTGTATTTATTACAGTGTTGTTGTCGATTGGTCAACGTTCTTAGCCAAAGTTCTGTTTGGCTTGTAGCTTGAGCGATAAGTTATCAATGAGCTCACTTCTAGCCTAGTCTAGACTTTCAAATGATGATTATATGTGTTTAATATAAAAAATGTGCTTTTTTGTATTTTTTACAATGATTAAATTGCGTTTGCTCGTCTGAAGCTGTAGTTTGTTGATCATTCTCTTCTTTAATTAAATCTGAAACAGATACAAAATAATTAAAGTTTTACCTTTTGAACATATAATGCCTTTTAAAGTGATTGATTATTTCAACACACATAAACCTGCTACCTCATAGTTACCAACACAAATATTACTAAAATATTCCATGCAAAAAAAGGTCTTTTCTAATTGGTCGAATCACAACAATGGAAACGTTATAATAATTATATATATATATATCTTTTTCAGAGTTGATTTTTTTTATTGCTGTATTCGATATTAGCATTTCCGGTTACGACTGTGTTAAAAAACCAGTCAGTATTACGCGGAGATCAGAATTAGTAGGCAGTGTGTCTAACGCAGCGGTTTCCAATTATTATTTGTTCTGGAACTCTTTCTGTGGTGCATAACACCAATATTCATGAATAGCCGAAGCCTTGTATAACACGGTTGTATAAGCTGTGACATATTATTATTCAACAAGCTTTATATAGCACGGTTTAGGGTAAAAGAAGTTTATTGATTGAATTGGAAAAAACGGTGAAAAATAGCAATGTATTTTAGTTCTACAAAATTTATAATTAATATAGTTGATAGTTATATCGGCTTACCCCTTCATCAGAACTATATTAAAACATACATTTACTATATATTTATGTACAATAGGTACACGATACATCTTCTCTTCTGTTCCAAAACCATAATTAAATATTGTGTCAATTCAATTGATAATTTATTTCGTAGAACTAAAATTCATTGCTTTATATTCAGCGCGTTATAATGGAGTTCTACTATTGCAGCTTGTTAATGCGTCATTGAGAGGTATTTCGTACGTTCAAATTGAAAAAGTCTTTTGTTAGTGACAAAACATGTGGAATCGTACAAAGCTTAAGCAATTCAAATTTAATGAGAAAGAGAATTTATTATTTAAAATAACATAACATGACAGAGCAGTTCTGTTGCAACCGTGTGATAGAATGCCTGAAGATGCCGAAAGGCGAAACCCGGATCGTTAGCGACAAAACACGCGGAATCGTACAAAGTTGTAACAATTCGAATTTGATATTGAAATGCCATCAAGCACTTTCAGTCGATCATAAATTAAAATTAAATATTTGTTTTCAACTTTTCGGCATTTTTTTTTCATCTTGTGTAACTTAAGTCGTGCGCAACTCGATTTGAGAATCGCCGACACGTACATACATATCTAACGCCTTCCTAAGGTGGCTGCATATCTTAAGTGGTCGGCCTAGAACTGAACCGGTCGTCAAACTTCGTGAACGCGCCGCGCTCCGGCGGAGAGAGTGAACGGAGTTGGCACTCCTGGGTCGCTCGCAGCAGCCTGACGGAGTACTTCAGGTGGGTTTTCCCTTTCCACGGCATCTGGCCCGAATGCCAGCCCGACACTCGATATCGAACGATAATCGATAAATGTGTTTTTATTGCCGTACCTATGTGCGCGCTTTCATGTCGACGATTTACTTCGTCAGATGTTTTCATCTGGTACAAGCTTATGAGATATCCATTTGATATAGATATACATTGTGCGTTCAAGAATTGATAATTTTCGTAAACTAAATTGTACACCTTTTATATAATTTATGATATCGACTGAAGGTGCTTGATGGAATTTCAATATCAAATTTGAATTGTTGTAATTTTGTAGGATTCCACATGTTTTGTCACAAACGACCCGGGTTTCGCCCTTCGGCATCTTCAGGTATTCCATCACACGGATGCAACAGCAACGGTCAGTCAGTCAGAATTTTTTTAAGAATATCACAATGAACAATTTACCGGATTGCTTGGTTGATCTTTAACTACACGCATATAAATAGTTAAGACACAGTGAAACAATAGCAATGTATTTTAGTTCTTCGAAATTTTATAAGATATAGTTGATAGATATTTCGGCTTACCCCTCATCAGAACTATGTTTAAACGTACATTTGCTTATCTATATATAGCTGTGTAGAAAATGTACACAATGCATCTTCTCTTCTGTTTTAACAACCTAGCTTATATCGTATTATCAATAAAAAAAAATCTGGAGTTCTACCAAGTGAATATCAACTCAATCAATGAACTGAATATATTTTCGATGTCATTTCTTATATTTTGTTTTATATGTTTTGTCACCGAACGAATTCATGTGAACACAGCGAAATATTCCAAAAGCAGTGAGAAGTGTACATGATTAAACACAGCTTTCAAGAATGTCGACATATCACTGGTTTTAAGCCTTACTAATATATAGTGAAAGTGCTTATGAGTATAAATGCGATGTTTTGAATTATGTGCGCATTTGAGTATAAGAATCTCCTAATGACAAAACATAAATGAATAAATGTTAATTCACTTCAAAGATTAATTCATCGCTTCATTGGTTTTGAATGTTTACTTTCACTGCACAGAAATGTTGCAAATGCCCGTATTCATGCATCAACTTGAGCCATTTAAGGTGCACAATTAATTATTCTAAAATAAAATCGAAACGAAACCGGTAAATACGAATTTCTGAAAAGTTTTGAAATTGAAACCGTTGTGGGATTAAAACGAATCGGGCCAAAATCGGTTTTCCTTTTAACGTCACAAAAGTCCTTACTTGGTAACTTGCCTTTTTTATTGCATTAGAAATATTTGAAATGGAAATTTCAACGCTTATGTACGTAACACTAATGTACGTAAAATAAAACATGGTAACACTTTGATTGTTAGATAATTTTATTTTTAAATTCATTATATTATATATATAATCGTGACATAGCAACATCTAACGATAAATTGAATTCAAAAAACATATTTGAAAAAATAAAGTAACGATATCGACTGTCGGAGTTTGCTTGAATTTCAATATCAAATAAAACTTGTTGAAAATTCGTTTCGTCACCCAAGCACGTGAAATAATGACTGAAGATGCCTACGGCTGAAACCAGGATATTGAGTGAAAAACACAGCTTGACAAATCAATTAAAAAAAGTAAACATTGATTATGTATTATTTTTCGCAATAAGAATTAAGCACTTTTATAGTGTTGGAAAAGCATAATATTTTAAGTAATAAAAACAATATTTTTAGTGCTATATCCATAATATTCTTTATGATCAGGACCATTAGTTGATGATACTCTCAATGAGATAAACCGGTCCTGATCATAAAATAAACTATGTATAATAGTACTTAAAAATTTCTTATTATTATTTTAAATACAACTTTAGTTTGCACCAGGTATATCACATATTAATTTTATGACTGTACCTTAAACGTATTCAATTTTGTCTAGTTGTATAAATGTATCTTTACTTTAGATGGTTTTGAAATACAACGGCGACCAAATCAATAAAAAATTAAGATTTGAAGATAAAAGAAAGAGATTGGAATTGGAGATTGTGGGGTGGTAAAATGTTCTGTCTGAGTTGATCTTAAATAACTTTATAAATTCTCACTGGATTGTTTTATATGACATGCGTATTTTTTTAATGTTAGTAAAATTGTCACGGCGAAAAAAATAGCAATGTATTTTAATTCTACAAAATTATTAAAACAATGTATAATTGATAGCTATTTCGGCTCACGCCTTCGTCAGAACTATGCTTAAACGATCATTTGCTTATCTATATATAGCTGTGTAGAAAAGGTACACAATACATCTTCTCTCCTGTTTCAACGACCTAGCTTGTTTCTTGCTCGCAATAAAACTGAAAATTGTAAATGAAACTAAAAAGGCGGCTGTATCAAAAAGTTTACATACGGCACGGAAATGGTCCATTAAAGAAACAAAGCAGCACCCCGCAGGGGGTTAAGCAATGGTGATCGACATTTTGTGATAGTTGATATCTATTGATTTCCAGCTCTTCCAAAGCCGTCAGATATATGTTTTTGAAAAACTTGATCCAGATTAATTGAAACAACTTTTATGTTTAATTTATTTGAAAAAAAAAAGATTGTTTCACTTCATTTAGTTGACATTCAAACCAATCAACCTCGATTTAGCTAAAACTAACCTTTCTGTTTGCCTCAAAAAGATTTCAATATTAAAATATCATTGAGATGGTTATAGTGATATCGGCATAATTATTAAAAAAATTGTTGCCAGAAATATAACTAGCCAATGTTTATTATACAAAATCTATTTAAATGTTAGTACTTTTGAAAATTTGGCACAAAGTGTATTTTGTTTAAATATGTATAAAAAATATTTAATAAAAGCATATAATAATAATTAGTGATATCGATTGAAGTTGTTTGATGGAACTTCAATATCAAATTTGAATTGTTGAAACTTTGTATGATTCCACTTATTTTGTCACTTACGTCACAGGTTTCATCTTTTGGCATCTTCAGGCATTCTATCACACGGATGCAACAGAACTGACAAACTGATGGAATACCTGAAAATGCCGAATGACGAAATCCGGATCGTTCACTTACTCTCACTACAAAACATGTGGAATCATGCAAAATTATAACAATACAAATTTTTATTTTGAAGAGAAAATTTAGGTTTATTGATCGAATAGACACTTACTTGGTAGAACTCAATTATAGTACTGTAAAAAAATAGCAATGTATTTTGGTTGAGCAAAACTTATAAGGTATATAGATGATAGCTATTTCGGCTTACGCTCTTATCAGATATATGTTGGAACGTACATTTACTAACAAAACTAGGATGTTAGAACAGAAGTGAAGATAATATAATCATCATGATCTCACTGATGTAACATATGATGCATGAAGATTCTGAAAGCAAAAACTATGTCATAAGTGAAAAAAAATGTAGAATCGTATAAAGATTCAACAATTAAAATTTGATATAATAATAAGTCAACAAAATATCAAGGAAAATAATCGAATCCTTTCCACATTGAAGAATTCAATTCGGCCTGACGAAACACGTTCAAGGACTTTTGTCTCAACAGACAACATCTTGTTGAAGTGTTTAAAAATACAACTCCATTTGTCATCCATTTTACAAAAGGACACATCATTATTATTTCAAAATGTCGGCCTATTTCGTTTCCTCAGCAACATTCCTATCTCAATAGCGTTGTAAAGGTGAACGATAATTAGAGTTTGTTCTTACAACCGCATTAGAGAATAAATACATTGAAATTTAATACTGCAACATGTATACACGTGCTGAATATTTTAAAACGGAATTAATTCGTGGGTAAAAAAAAATATTTATTTGATATCCGACAGCTTGTTTGAAAACATGCGATATAGTTTACTTGTTTAAACGAAAGAGGTAACATATATTATTTAATAAAATCAAGGATTTCATAGTGTGTACGACGAAAAAAGGGTATATAATTTATTGATTGAATAATACTTTACTTGGTAGAACTTCTTTATAAGACAGTGAAAAAGTAGTAATATATCTTAGTTGTACAAAATTTATAAGATATATAGTTTCTAGCTACTTCGGCTTAAGCCCTCATCAGAACTATGAATTTATAATTCTGATTCGTAAGCCAAAATAACTGTCAACTATATATCGTGTAAATTTTGTAGAGCTAAAATACAGTGCTATTTTTTCACCGTTGTAATGTTGACTTTATTTCACGGTGAAAAAATAGCAATGTATTTTAGTTCTACAAAATTATTTTTAACAAATATAGTTGATAGCTATTTCGGCTCACGCCATCGTCAGAACTATATCAACTATATTTGTTAACGAAATAGCTATCAACTATATTTGTTAAAAATAATTTTGTAGAACTAAAATACATTGCTATTTTTTCACCGTGTTATAATGGAGTTCTACCAAGTGAATGCCAATTCAATCAATAAATTGACTTTATTTGTTTGAAAAAATACGGTAAATTATATTTTTTAAACGTAAGGGGTAACATATTGATTCTATAAAATCAATGATGAAAATTAAGAAAAAGTGTTCATAAAACTGTATTATAAGATAGTGAAAAAACAGTAATGTATTTTAGTTCTACCAAATTTGTAAAGTATATAGTTGATAGCTATTTCGGCTTACGCCCTCATCAGAACAATATGTTCATAGTTCATGATTGCGTTTGATGAGGGCGTAATATGATAAAAACTATAAGCAAGTCTATTTATTTTTACAATACGTTACTAAAAATACTTTCAAATAAATCATTTTCTATGAGTTCGTATTGCAGAAATAAAGCTCTATTTCAATATTTTTGATTAAGATTTCTACGTCTAAGCTGTTCATCCAGGCTATCATTTGAACTGGTCCTGGAAATATAACGAATAAAAAAGATTAACGTACAATTAAACCTCTCTTGACATTATTATTGTATTAAACATGTATAGCTGTTAAAAAACCCGGTCTGGTTTGTTTTGAACAACTCTGTATGCAACGCAAATGCACTGGCGGATATTTCAGTGTGTGTTTGTACCGATATTGCCTTGAACCACTATAATAAACGTTCCTTTTACTTTCACCGTTTCGTTTGACTAACGTATTATATTTACTTATGTGGATTTGTTTAATCGCTCTTCAGAATAAGCCATTAATTTATCTCAAATGACGATTTTAACATATTGTTTATCGAAAAGAGATCATGGTTTTAATGACAAGGCTGCAATTATAATAATTTTTGATATCAACTGAACGTGCTTGATGAAATTTCAATATCATATTTGATTTGTTGAAATCCCTCTTTGTATGTTGAAATCCCTCTTTTACATTATATTACTTCAATGAATCGACAACTTCATAAATTAAATTCCTATATTACGTCACCTGGTGCTTAATTCTTACCGTTACTCACCAATTTGAAATAAGTAGGTATTTCTAAGTCTAAAATCACCCAATTGCATTTTAATGATAATGAAATGAGTATTAAAAAAAATGTTTTTACTTATTGAAATATCATGCCTTTCCATCAAGAAGTGACAGTTAACACCTTCAAATTGATTACACGGAACTGTTGACAATTAAAAAAATAAACAAAAAACCAGGATAGCAAGAAAGTTAACTAAGCAAGTTCGTGTAAAATCTACTTTAATACATTAAAAAAAGTATTCGCCTGACTCACTCTCGTCCTCTATTGATATTTTTTGGTTTGGACCATTGACTGGTTTTACACTTAAGAATATAGGTTCCCAACATTTTGGGTCGCGAAGGGTTTTTTAGGGAATCGCCAACTTATACGATCAACTAAAAAAATATTTTATTTTTATGCTTTTGGATTGCATGGGAGGTCACGGGTCACATGGGTTTTATGAAAAAGGGTCGCCACCCGAAAAGGTTGGGAATCTATGCTTTACAACAGGGATTCCCAACCCCGTGCCCGCGGGCGCCATGGTGCCCGCGGAACGATTCATGTGTGCCCGCTACTATTCGATCGTGACAGAATTTTTTCATTAAAACTTATTAAAAATGTAAATTATTTTTATTTATTTGTTTGAGTTTTTTGAGTACTTAGGTTTATTATATTGGTTCGAATGTTTGAGATATTGTATGTATGAGCCTTTTTTTATTTAATCAATTTTAATATCCTTAGAAAAAAAGGTGGTGCCCGCCACCCTACCGATATTTTAGAATGCGCTCTAGAATACAAAAAGGTTGGGAATCCCTGCTTTAGAAGAACAAACAAAAAAAAATATATATATAATTATTATTTAAAAAGAAAGTTCCGTCTAAAATAAAATGGGCATAAAAATTTAACATTTAAATAATATTTGGGTCAAATTTAATTAACTGAATTTTTATTTAGCCCCCAAGCTCTTGCATTTATATGATAATCCGCCACTGTATTGTTAAACTGCACCGAGCTACGTTCTAAGCGACAAAATGACCCAAACAATTTTAAGCTTACAATGAGCAATTATATTCACAGCAGCTGAACCAATAACACATCGCATGTCTTCCTTCACTCTTCGCATCGTAAAATTTCAGTTTGCATCTCGTCTTTTTGGTTTGGCGATAATTTCTCTCGTCAAGCCTGCTCGTGTGTATTAAATTAAGAACTTTCTCCAATAATTTGTATATATTTTGAGCGCCCGACACTTTTCTAAGTCGCAGTTCATTATATTACAAACTATGATGGACAAACCGATAGGAAATCGATACAATGGCTGTGAATAAAATTTACTTCTCAGTTAACATACGAATGCTTTCTCTGCCTTTTGTATTGACGTTATGAAAATTAATATAATTGCATGAATTGTTCGACAAACATCGCATTTATTTTTTTAAATTAATCGCAATAAACTATGAATTAAAATATAATGTCACGATGAAAAAATAGCAGTGTATTTTAGTGATTTATTGATTGAATTGGCATTCACTTGGTAGAACTCCATTATAATACGGTGAAAAAAGTGGCAAAGTATTTTATTTCTATAAATTATTATTTTTTGTGATATACAATAGTTTGATAGCTATTTCGGCTCATGTCATCGTCAGAACTATGCTTAAGCGAACATTTGCTTATCTCTATATAGCTGTGTAGAAAAGGTACAAAATCCATCTTCTCTTCTGTTTTAACATTATTATTCATGAAATTTTGAAATTTTAAATGAACAAACAAAAAAATTAATGTTTATTTCACGTGATATAAAGTAACTACTTATATCTAGCACGTTGAATATTGTATATAAAATATATGTATATTTAAAATAAAAATATGTTATTACCGTAAAAAGAGTTTTCATTTTTTCGTGTTCTATCAAATCATTTCTTTAAATTGGTGTGATTATGATCGCACTGAAAGCGACACCGTTAGAAAGGAATCATTTATATTTCGTTTATTATAGATACAATTGTGTTAGGAAAGTAAATATATTGTAATGTATAAACAATTGCATAGTGGCTTGATACACTTAAAATAGAAAACTCTTTTTCTATTACAATTAATCAATTTTGATCGGGTATAAGAAAATACTTTAAAAACAAACATTCCCAAGATATCAAATGTTTGGCCTTACCGGAACTCAAACAAGGAACATCTCGCCGCTGATCGTAGGTTTTCCCGCTAGAAACAAAATTTAAATACTTTATTTTGCATATCCTGGAATCATCGTTATCTAGTTCTGATGCAGTAAACTAATAAATTTTTCACAATTAAAATACATTGCTATTTTTTCACCGTGTAAAAATAGAATTCTACCAAATAAATGCTAATTCAAGCAATAAAAATGGTTGCTCGTTTATGTTTTTATACCAATAATTTGATTTCAATAAAACATTTGTAAAATGTTCACACACCAATAAAAGTTTCTAAATTAAGACAACCATTAGGTGAGGTCTGGTTTCGCTCATTGCGACCACTATTGATTAATACACTGGACTTTGTGTATATTCTTCTCACATGGACTGCTTTATTCTTCTTATTTGTACATGTACACAACGGAAGATCATATATAAAGAAAACAAACACTTTATTTTATTGTATGGCATTGCAATACCGGTATTCACTAGTTATAAATATATCATCGAAAATGTACATTCATATAATAAAACAACTGTTTAATACAATCAGAACATACAATTGCTACTTGTAATAACTTTGCTATATTTATGCCAATGTCTTGGATTAGTAATTGATTGGTCAGTGGGCAAAGAAATAAATATTTTATGCCACATAATTCATACTCGTTTCAATTATCTGAAAAAATGTGACTGAACGAAATTGCATTTATGATTTAATCCTAGCTAATATCGTATCTCGAATTAATGAATGAAATCAAGTCCATGTTGATTGTAAAATCTCATCGATGTCTTTCTCATTGTTTTTACACTAAAATTAGTGCTTATAATTAAACGGAAATAAATAAAAACTGTATTGTAAATAATCAATTATCTTATTTTGTATATTTCGAAAATAAAATCTTGTCAAGTAATGATTCTCATTAAATACACGGTGAAAAAATAGCAATGTATTTTAGTTCTACAAAATTATTTAAAAAAAATATAGTTGATAGCTGTTTCGGCTCACGCCATCGTCAGAACTATGCTTAAACTAACATTTGCTTATCTATATATAGCTGTGCAGAAAAGGCACACAACACATCCTCTCTCCTGTTCAAGCGGCCTAGCTTGTTATTTTAACACAATGAGACTAAATTTTCAAAATTCTAAATGAAACAATAGGTGTCTATGACAATAAGATTATGTGTGGGACGGAAGTGGTCCTTCTGGAAGCAAATCAGACCACCCCTTTGTACAACGGCTGGACAAGTGGCGATACTATTATGTTAGTTTGCTCGTTAAGAATCCTTTGTGATAATTGGTGTCTATTGATTTCCAGCTGTTCCAAAGCCGTCATTCTCATTAAATACATTTTATGAGATGCCCCACAATGATTTTATATTCTCAGTATATTAAAACTGAGAACATAAACGCACATATGTTCCTTATGCTTTCTAATTATTTAAGGTGTGGATTCGGAGTGACTAAAGGAATTACATACGTATTAAACTACTTGTAAGCAATGTTGCAATTTTCTATTGAACATATTATACACTATTGAAACAGCTGTTTTTCGGTCTTTCGAATGAAATGAGTCAGTCTTTTATACCACCAACGTTAGCTCTACTAAGGATCGGGTGCGAAATAGCGATTAACTGTATTTTACAATTCGTGCGGAACTAAAAACAATGCTACCTTATATATTGTTAATATCGGCAACTATTAAATGAACAGATGATCAAATTTTGACTGAATCAAATCAATTTTAAGATTAGTTTTTGGTGCTGTCGTCTGTTGTAAACCTTGGACTAATCAATAAGTCAGTCAGTCTCCTCCACTATAGTTGGTCCTCCACCTTTCTTCGACGATCACTGACTTCTTGCTCTTCATAAATCCCTCACAACCATCAAAATAGATTTCATCAATTATATTTTTTGCATTAGTTTCTTTCACTTTTAATAAAATTAATGCTCATTAAAAGATAAACATAACAAAGTATTTAAGTTCTGCAAAGTTTTTGATAGCAGTTCAGTTGTCACAACCGTTGTATGAACTGATTTATTCAATTCTAAAGAACTAAATAGCAAATAAAATAAATTTCAGAAATATTGATCCAATAATAATAACACACGATTGCCTGTGATAAGTATAATCATTCAAAATATCATGCCTTTCCATAAAGAAGTGACAGTTGTCTGTTGTTTAATAGTAATCGTTACGTGTTAAATCCTCATTACATTTTTACGATAGTTGATTAATATTTATTCAAAAATTCTTTCAAGAATGACTCATTAACAGGATCGTTAATGGTAGCTGCCACAGATAATTGAGTTAATTATTATTAGATTAATATTATTAAATTCGTTTTAGCTGTAATTTACTGCTTGCCTTGGGGTAAGTGTTTTCGTGTAATTAATAACTTTGTTATATAGACGATGCTAACTGTTTACTTTACGTCAGTTCTGTTGCATCCGTGTGATAGAATGCCGGAAGGCGAAACCCGGGTCTCAATCGTACAAAGTTGTAACAATTCAAATTCAATTATTTTTAGTCCTCAAATTAGACTTTTGGCTCTTGATGAAATTCAATATAAAATTTGATTGTCATTATTATTCAATCAATATTATTGTTAGTTGTATTTTTGGATATTAGCCATACCTGCTTTCCCATAATCTCAATTTCCAATAATAATTTCCAACAATTAATAACATTGTGATAGAATGCCTGAAGATGCCGAAAGGCGAAACCCGTGTCGGTAGCGACAAAACATTTGGAATCGTACAAAGTTGTAACGATTCAAATTTGATATTGAAATTCTATCAAACACCTTCAGTCGATGCCATATTTTTCTTTGTTGATTTTATTTGTGTAAGCACGACCGCATCGACGCAGGTGTTATTCTCAAAAAAACCGCTTTGTGTTTGATGTTTGAGTTCAGATAACTTTTGCTAATAACTCACTACTTAATAATCTCACCAAAATTATCAGGGGCAGCGGTTATTTTGTTAACATGATTGTTGGCCCCGGGCCCCGTTTCACAGACATACTTTTCGAGACAATAATAATTTGCGCTTTGGGTCCATCTGACAGATTGCCCGTCACTGACCCGGTCCCTCATTCTTCTGCGTCATGTGTCTCAGAAACGGCGAGGCGCAACTTTCTCGCAGGGGTAGAGTGGCTGTTTTGCGTTGCCGAGAAGAGGGAGGAGAGGACTGCGTAATAGTCTACACAGAAGATTAACTCTCTAAGACATCAGTGGCGAACCTGTTTTAGCCCGAGTGCCAAAATATTTTTTCATTATTATAATATGTTGTTATGTGACACATGTCAATGAAATTAAGCGTGACACGGTGAAAAAATAGCAATGTACTTTACTTCTAGTTGATAGCTATTTCGGCTCACGCCATCGTCGGAACTATCTGTAGTGTTTTCTGTAGTTTTGTGTATAATTCTGACGAAGGCGTGAGCCGAAATATATCATATAAAAAAAAATTTAGAACTGAAATAAATTGCTATTTTTTCACCGTGTTATAATGGATTTTTACCAAGTACTTAAATGCCAATTCAATCAATAAATTAAACATGTATTAAATGTTTATGTAACTTAAATTTTTTTATATAAACAAAGCCGATACACCGAAAAAACTAATCAATTATTTATTAATGGTGAAATATAACATTATTTTTGAGTTTTTCGTATACTATTTCTAAAACTCTTTTGAATTTTTTAATATTAATCTTTAATTTTTCTTTTTATAATAAAACATTCTTATGCCATACAAAATTGTCTCGCGTGCCTCCAGTAGCACGCGTGCTATAGCTTTTCCAGCCCTGTTCTCTAAGATAAACTATACATTTCAATTCATAAAAAATACTTTATAGTTTAAATCAAAAGACTGGATGGATCTTCGGTATCATACCTATGTTGTTTAAGCGTACATTTACCTGTCTATATATAGTGGTGTAAAAAATGTATACAATACAACACGGTGAAAAACAAGCAATATATTTTAGTTCTACAAAATTTTTATAAGATATAGCTGATAGCTATTTCGGCTCACGCCATCGTCAGAACTATGCTTAAACGTACATTTGCTTATCTATAAATAGCTGTGTATGAATGTACACGATACATCTTCTCTTCTGTTTTAACGATCTAGCTTATTTCCTGCTAGCAATAAAACTAAAAAAATGAAAATGTAAGTGAAACTAAATAGGCGGCAATTTAAAAGAGCATAAATACTGGACGGGATGGTTGCTATGGTTTATTACGGGTATGCAATACTCCCTCGCAATGGTCTGAGGAGCGGCGACCGATTTATATATATTTTTTGTTAATTTAAGATTTTGTGTGATGATTTATATCTATGGTCTCCAATAATAATTTATAAGGTATAGTTGATAGCTATTTCAACTCACACATCCTCGGAACAATGTTTAAATGTATCAATCAAATCAAATTTTCTTCTGTTTTGACGACCTAGCTTATTTCCTGCTAGCGATAAAACTTAAAAATTTGAAAATTTAAATAAAACTAAACAGGCGGTTTTTCAATGAGGTTAACTATTGGACGGGATCGTTGTTATGGTTTATTACGGATAGTCAATATCCCCTCGCAATTGTCTGAGGAGCGGTGACCGACATAATTTTTTTTGTTTATTTAAAATTTATACAATACATCTTCTCTTCTGTTCTAACATTATTATTCATGACATTTCTTCTATATAAATAGTAGACTGTGTAAGAAAATAGTTTTGAATTATTCCGATCTATTTGATATGACCTTTTGACTGTCGTAATACAAATTTGACATATCACATAGCAGACACTTCATGGTCCATTGTCATACGTTTGTTTCAATATTATTTCACTTACACTATTAAATCGGGTATTTGAAATGTTTCATTGTATAATATCAAAATGAAAGTAACCGGAGTTGTTTTAATAGACCGACACACCTGTCGCGCGGTAAATTGTATGGTTTGAATCGAGTGCAGGGGTACGGTATCGATGGTAGGTGAGCCACTAAAAAAAATCGTTAGCGCTTAGTCAACCAATTTTTCAAGCTCGTAACCAGAGATATTGAATTGTTAAAAAAATAACTCCCACTCCGACATTGACAAACAACACGGCTGCGACTAAAAATGTTTAGTTTATGTGCACTAGCCCGTTTTTGCTCGAACTTTTTTCTCTCAAAATTTATAATAATTTCTTGATTGATTGAATTGGCATTTATTTGGAAGAACTCCATTATAACACGGTGAAAAAATAGCAATGTATTTTAATTCTACAAAATTTTGAAGAACTAAAATACATTGCTATTTTTTCACCGTGTTATAATAATTTCAACGAATCGTAAGTGTACAAGATACGTAACATTTTTCTTCTTTTTTTTTCTTACATTCGTATTGAGCTAGACTCCCGCATTTGTACTATATAGACTAATGCAATCTAAGCTTTTATTCCGTCATGCATAACGGAATGGGTGTAAAAATACTAAATGTTCCAATATTGGAACATTGGGAAAAAATGGGTTAAATTAAAGATCAACCAAACAATCCGATAAATTGTTCATTGTAATATTATTATATCAAAATCGTCTAATCGAAAAAGTAGTCGTTCGTTTTACATCATTCCGAATTCGACTTCTGCCATAACACCGCAACTCTATGACTCCGAATCCACAACTCTAATCGTGACAGAATTGAAAAAGAATATTTATAATTATGAAATATTTTTTAATAGGTTCTAGTTGGATTCAGTAACAGGTAATTACCACACAATATTCGACCATTTTACAAAAACGTTTAGGTACGTTTTCATTTATGTTTCCATAATTTTACACAATACTGATCAAATACGGTTTTACTCATTACGATTGTTACGATTCAAATCACATGTAACAAGAGCATAACAATAAATTGACCGTAATCATATTAATGTATTAATTACCTTTTTTGTTTAACAAAAAAAAACACTTTTTTTAAAATACCGTTTTCACAACGTGTTTTATTATCATGGGTAAGTTTGCTCATTGCTATAATTTACAATTGAAACCGGTCCATAACATAAATATAATAATTGTGGAAATAAAATGCTAAAACATCGTGTTTTATTATTTAAAAATTTACAGCCTGTAATTAACAAGTATACAAACAAATGGTTTTAGAACCAAGACAATAATTTAATAAAGACAGGAAGTCATATAAAATATACCTTAATAAATTATATAGTTAAAAAATTAAACATCCTTTCTTTCAGTTCTTTTGTTTTCAGATTAGTTGGATTCAATAGTTTATTATAGTTTGAAGATGTTGAAACGTATTATAGTTATAGATTTAACTAATTTTCATGAATTTTGTAGTTTTGTGACAAAACGGTTTTCGACTACTTGCCCAGACATTGAAAACTGTGACACCCTTTCGCCGTCCGTATCACCTGTTCCGCTTGGTCTTACAGTGGTACTTTGCTAAGGTCGACTTAGACTTTTAAACGTCTCAGGAAGTAGAGGGATAGCATTTCGACTGTATGTTTGGCAGATGGTGTCTATTCAAACGTCCTACAATTGTCTAAGCAGTGGTCGGCAAAGGCACCAATCATCCGAGCCAAATATCAACGAAACCGGTTCTAATCGATGAAAATTTGTCGTTATTATTTAACTTATTCATATATCCATTTGATGAATTACGGTATAATTAGTGATTGAATTGGCATTTACTTGGTAGAACTCCATTATAACATGGTGAAAAAATTTCAATTTATTTTAGTTCTATAATTTTTTTTATAAGATATAGTTGATAGCTATTTCGGCTCACGCTATCGTCGGAACTCTCAGAACAGCTCCGACGATTACGCGAGATGTATTGTGTATCTTTTCTACACAGCTATATATAGATAAGAAAATGTACGCTTAAACACAGTTCTGCAAAATTGTAGAACACGGTGAAAAAATAGCAATGTTTTAGTTCTAAAAAATATTTCAACAATTTTTGTAGAACTAAAATACATCGCTATTTTTTTCACCGTGTTGTAATGGAGTTCTACCAAGTGAATGCCAACTCAATCAAAAAATTGTAGAACTTTGTAGAACTAAATTGTGGAATTTTGTAGAACTAAAATAAATTAGTATTTTTCATCGTGTTATAATGGAGTTCTATCAAGAAAATGCCAATTCAATCAATGAATTTTTATGATACCAAAATACAATTTTGTTAGAATAAACCGTTGAAATCCAGTTAGCGTTGTTATTATGTGCGCGCTTACATAGCTCGATTAACAGCAATGGAAATGTATTCAAAAAAACTCGGCCTGTGTCAATCGTACAGCACGATTTATCGTTTCAATTTGCTAATACGAAGTACGTTATTATGTTATATTAACTTTCATTCTGGCACGTTTCATTTCATTACAATTCAAACTGCCATTTTGAAATTCTATTAGGACAACTTCAAATCGCACTTTGCGAGTTATTTTAACTAAATCATTCGTTTTTGAATAATAGTAATGTCACAACAGTCCAAAATACACACGATTCACGTCATCGAAAATATTACTTATTGACATAATTTTTGATATCGACTTAAGTGCTTGAAGGAATTTCAATATCAAATTTGAATTGTTACAACTTTAATATGTTTGTTGATTATAATTTGTTGTAACTACCTTTCAAGAATGACTCATTAACAGGATTAATCATTACTGAAAATTATCACACGTATTATTTATTATTCGATTAATATTATTAAATTTGTTTTAGTTGCCATTTAGTACTTACATTGGAGTCTGTGTTTTCCTGTAATTAATACATTTGGTATATAGACGATGCTAACTGTTTATTGTACATCAGTTCTGTTGCAACCGTGTGATAAAATGTATCATTATTCTTTTTTTACGAAAACTGTTTGATATTTTTTACATAATTGAAGAATAGGTCTAACACTTTAAAGGATTCGATAGATTAGAAGGAATTTGTAATCACAAATATCACATCTATGGAAAAATATAATTATTTTTAATTAATGATATCGATTGAAGGTGTTTGATGGAATTTCAATATCAAATTTGATAGTTGATTATTATTTGTTGTAAAACCCTTTCAAGAATGACTCATTAACCAGATTAATCGTTAACGAAAATTGTGTAAATTGTTATTAAATTAAAATTATTAAATTTGTTTTAGCTGCCATTTAGTGCTTGCCTTGGGGTCTGTGTTTTTATGTAATTAATACATTTGGTATATAGACGATGCTAACTTTTTATTGTACGTCAGTTCTGTTGCGTCCGTGTGATATAATGCCTGAAAATACCGAAAGGCGTAACCCAGGTCGTTAGTAACAAAACATGTAGAATCGTACAAAGTTGTAACAACTGAAAAGTCTTTAAATATGAAGATTTTTACACGGCAGTGAAGTCAGAGTCGGGGTTCTGTTTTCGGTCAATTTCAGAGTCAAAGTTGTAAAAAACGAACGACTACTTTATCGATTAGACTATTTTGAAGAATATCTTCATAAACAGTTTGCCGGATTGTACGTCAGTTCCGTTGCATTCGTGTGATAGAATGTCGGGTCGTTAGTTACAAAACATAGAGAATCGTACAAAGTTGTACCAATTCAAATTTTAGAGTTTATTTGAGATTACTCGTTTGATTTTTAAGTAAATCCCCAAAACAGTTTACACGTTACAAAACCAAAATGCAAATATATACAGTGGACCCTCGATCAACCATTCTCGCATAATACGTTTTCCCGTATGGAACGCTTATTTTTTATAGTCCCGTCTAACTCCCATAAGAACAATGTTAAATAATCCCGCATTGACCGTTTCCTAATTCTCCGATTCCCCGATTTCCTCGATAAACCGTCTGAATATTTTGGTCGCGTCACAAATATTATCCCGATTGACCGTTTTTATTGCATATTTCTCCGTATCTCGGCAAGTAAGTTTGACACAGCCGAGTGCAGGTGTTATGTCTGGACAAGTTGGAATCCACTGTACATATCAGACGTAACGCATTGGACGCATGTGCTATTTTTTGGGTTGAAATCCACCACTCATGTATTTATTGTTTATGATACAAATGTAGAGTTGTTTAAAACTCATGGTAATAATGATTCCTGTACATACAAACTTTTAGTCACAAGTTTAGTAACAAGTCTTTGTTCCGATTAAAGTGCCAAATAACAAAGAAGCAAACGAACTTAAAGGACTTTTTTAATACATAATAATTTTATATACAGTATGTACAAGTAACTAATAAATAAATATGTTTTACGATTTTACTTGTTTATTATTATTTGAAGTTTTCCCGCATTCACCGTTTCCCGCATTTACCGTTATTTTTTCAGGTTCCCTTGGAAAACGGAAAATCGAGGTTTCACTGTATTTAGTTTTTAAGTATTACATAAATAAGTTAATAAATTTTTGATACCGTATGTATTTTTAAATTTATTTATTTTATTTATTTATTTATAAGTACACGGTACAAAACTTACAAATTATCAATTCGTTGCTTTTGCATCGTAACATATTAACATATTCAAATTTAAAAAAATCAACAAATATACAGTAAAAAAATCAATAAGGATTGCAAAAAAAGTAAGCTCATGAAATGTCTACTTTAACTGAAAAAAATAGCATTCGTCTGAACTCACTTTCGTCCACATGAAATACGTCAACATCCGAAGCAATACTGTTGAACATTGTTAATGCTCTTACCATTGGCAGACTGGTTCTACACTTTGGAAGAACAAACAAATTATGTACACGTTTTCTTAAAAAACTATCTGGGACATACAAATTGATATTATTAAGGATGGCAGAATTCTCATTTTGGCCTCGAATTAGTCGAAAGAAATACGTGGCTAGATACATTTCTCTTCGATTTTTCAAACTATTAAAAGTGACCATATCTAAAAGAAAGTCAGTTGGATAAAGCCACGTACAGTATCCGTATGCCCTCAAGTAAAGAAGTCTCAAAAATTTCTTCTGAACCTTTTCCACCATAAGGTTATATTTCAAATCTCCTGTGGCCCATACAATATTTATTAACATATATATTTGGTGATTTGGCGAATATGAAGATGGTATATTATTTATGAATATTCAAATGGCATAGCCAAACGTCTGTTAATTTAGCTGTTTTTTATGTATTTACCACTGCTAATCGACAGCCAATGGCAAGATAATACATCGATTAAAAATACATTTTAAATGCTTAGCATATAACATGAAACAGATCGTCAAATATGCACAGGTGTTGATCCGAATGTATTCAAATCAGTAACATTATTTATATATACCGGCGTCAACCGCTGATTATGAAATGATGATTACGATTATGGGATCAATCGTTATCTATAATATATCAGTGATGCCCAACCGATGGTTTGCAGACACTTTCTGCCGGGTCTCAAACAGTAAACCAAACTTCAATAAATCCATTAAACAAAAGCATTTGATACTATTTTATGATATCGACTGAAGGCGCTTGATGGATTTTCAATATCAAATTTGAATTGTAATTTTTTTTTGTGATTGAACATGTTTTGTCACTCACGAACCGGGTTTCGCCTTTCGGTATTTTCAGGCACTCTATTACACGGTTGCAGCAGAACTGATAAAAAGCGAAACCCGGGTTTCAGTTGTTTGTTATTTTTAAAGTGTTAATTGTCACTTCTTGATGAAAAGGTAATTGAAATTACACAACACGGTGAAAAAATAGCAATGCATTTTTCACTGTGTTACAATGGAGTTCAACCAAGTAAATGCCAATTCAATAAATACAATAGTAAAAACACATTTGAGCACTTTTTCCCGCAGTATATTTTTTGATCAGGACTAGATTCGCTCATTGGGTAGCATTACGTTGAAACTTTGTACGACTCCACGTATTTTGTCACTTACGACGCGCATATCGCCTTTTGGCATTTTCAGGCAGTCTATCACACAGATGCAACATAACTGATTGAATAATTGCCTTTGGGTTAGTGGTTTCGTGTAATTAATAACTTTGGTATATAAAAAAAACTATTTTTATTTCAGTAGTAGTACTATGTGATTTTTTTTCTCCTTTTTTACCGGTCCGCAGGTGTAAAAATGTTGGGGAGCACTAATCTAAATGATAGGTGGGCTTATTTTTGAAGTAAAAATTTTCGCCTGTGTTAAAAAGATAAATTACGTAAGAGGTTTAAGAGTGAGTT
Organism: Himalopsyche japonica; assembly: GCA_028555115.1. Classification (NCBI taxonomy): domain Eukaryota; kingdom Metazoa; phylum Arthropoda; class Insecta; order Trichoptera; family Rhyacophilidae; genus Himalopsyche; species Himalopsyche japonica. Next base: position 2,168,385 of record JAHFWJ010000163.1, read on the forward strand.
TATTCTAGACAGTGACATCTTTGAAATAAAAAACATAATGACATCTTTCCAAACATACATTTGATTTTTTTATATTAAAATTATTTAAATTTAAAAATAAACTCAGTAAATCTAAATATTCTTTATTTTATTATCAGTTGATAATGCTCGCGATGAGCGAAACCGGTCCTGATCAAAAAATATATTGTGGAAATAAGTACTAAAAAAAATGTGTTTTTATTATTTAAAATATAATGCCTTTCCATCAAGAAGTGACAGTTAACACCTTAAAAGTGATTCTTTATTTTACTGATTCAATAATCATTATCGAGTGATAATGCTCGCGATGAACAAAACTGGTTCTGATTATCTAACATAGTGTCGAAATAGTATTAAAAATGTGCTTTTATTTATTGATTATTTAGGCTTTTACTTGGTAGAACTACATACAACACGGTGAAAAAAATAGCAATGCAAAATTTATGAGATGTTTAGTTGATAGATATTTCGGCTTACGCACTCTTTGTTTTTATTTAAATATCATGCCTTTCTATCTATAAGTGACAGTTAACACCTTAAAAGTACTCCACTAGTATTCTACAAAGTAGGATAGATAGAGTATCAATAGCGTGCTTAAATTGACCTTTTATTTTTCTTCAATCAATTCGTTGCCCGCTTATAAAGTGTTAACTGTCGCTTCTTTGTGGAAATTCATTATATAATATTTCAATAAAAAAAACATAATGTTTAGCATCACAAACGTTGCCCATCGCGAAAATGAACAAAATTGGTGTTATTTAGAGAATATAAAAATGCAGGAAAAATATCCAAATTTTAATAGATTGCTCTCAAAAAAATATATCATATTTAATTTTTGTAAATATTATTATAAAAAATTGATAAATTAATGTAATTTGTGACTTAATACTTAATTATTGGCAATTTTGATAACGCTCGCAATGAGCTCGCGAAACCGGTCCTGAAAACAAAAAAATATGAAAATGTCTTAATGGTACTTAATTCATATTTCTATTTTTGAAATAATATACCGTGCCACTAAAAACTGACAGTTAACATTTTCAAATTTGAATTGTTACAATTTTGTACGATTCCACATGTTTTGTCACTAACGACCCGGGTTTCGCCTTTCGGCAACTTCAGGCATTCCATCACACGGTTGCAACAGAACTGACTGCGGAATCGTACAAAATTGTAACAATTCAAATTTGATATTGAAATTCCATCAAGCACCTTCAGTCGATATCATAAATTAACATTTTCAAATTTATATTTGCGATGTATTCGTATATAAGTTTCTAGCGTTGCATATTCTGCATTTGATGATATATTATCGTTTGTAATCGATTGAACGTTCGCATCCAATATCACAATTATTAATTCTAGAAACGACATCTTGTCTATGGATGTCATTGACTATCATCATTAGAAATCATTCATCCTCGTGACAAGTGGAGACTGCCATGTCAGGTGATATGGCCGCGACACTTGTTAGTCGACTTTTACTGTTCGGATTAATATAATATTACATACGAAAGTAAACGTACTATAGCAAAATGTCATGCTATAAATGCGCCTCGACAAATTCGCACTGGTAAGCTTTGACTTAAGGTGAAGTTATTAACTCACTAACTTTGAGCTAAGGAACATGTAAGATCATTCAACAGTATAAAAACAGATTCACAATTCGCTAATGACGTTGTAAAGGAATCACATAATATAAATCCAGACAGCGCCATAAATTCAAACTCAGCGCATAAGTGTTTGCATCTTTGTAGTAAGGGTCGCAGGATGACGGATTTGAACAGCTGGAAATCTATCACAAAAGATTCTTAACGAAAAAACTAATATATGTCTATCACCATTGCTTAACCCTCTGCGAGGTGCTTCTTTGTTTCTGTAATGGATCATTTCCGTGCCATATGTGAACTTATTGATATAGCCGCCTTTTTAGTTTCATTTACAATTTTTGGTTTTATTGCGAGCAAGAAACAAGCTAGTTTGTTAAAACAGGAGAGAAGATGTATTGTGTACCCATTCTACACAGCTATATATAAATAAGGAAATGTTAGTTTAAGCAAAGTTCTGACGATGGCGTGAGCCGAAATAGCTATCAACTATATTTGTTAAAAATAATTTTGTAGAACTAAAATACATTGCTATTTTTTCACCGTGTTATAATGGAGTTCTACCAAGTGAATGCCAATTCAATCAATCATTGACTTCTAACTTCTCAACTTTTGAGACCGCTGACTTCAATATCTTGATAGATGATTCTCAGCTTAGAGTGTTTTCAGTCTCAAAATTGTCGCACATAAACCAATTTTCGCGTCAAAATGTTTCCGAGCTATTCTGAAATTTTCAATAAGATTATTAAAGACACTACTGAATTATTGTGTGGAACAAAATACATAAATCTAATTAATCTTTGCCTCATTTCTAAAATTACTGTCGAAAATATTATTTAGTTTTTGTATTTAAACATGTGTTTGAATTGTTACAATTTTGTACGATTGCTCATGTTTTACATACATGCACATAAAACATGTGAATTTGCACAAAATTGAATCAATTCAAATTTGATATTGAAATTCCATCAAGCACCTTCAGTCGATATCATAAATTAAACATGTATCTTGAACAGTGGCTCTCATGCGCGGCCACCAGAGGATTTTGCTGCGGCCACCAACAGTTTTATAGTAAATATTGATATTTAAAAAAATATGTTTTTACAAATGAATTTATAAAAATATTATTATTTTATAATTGATTGAATACACCTGAGTTATCAAGCATTTAGTCGAGTTTAAGTAAAGGACTTTTTTAATAATAAAACTGTTCAAAAATTTTTGGTTGAAGTTATACCTTGACCATGAATCAAGTCAATATAAACAAATAACAACAATTGCCTTATTAATTTTGTCGATTTTACCTACAACTGTATATTGTGAGAGATCATTCAGTGTAATGTAATATGTAAAAAATAATAATCGAAACTATTTTTATCACATTTGGTGGGGTCACGAGACATTTCCATAGGACATCTGATATTTATAATGCGGCCATAGTGAAATTTCACATGAAAGCCACTGGTTCAGAATATTTTAAATAAACAAATTCCTTTGTAATCATTGTACTAATTCGCAAAGGAGGTAAGGTATTGGATGTATTCCATCACCCCATTTGGTGGCCTCGTCTCCATATAAACGACTGTTTAATTACCTTGTCCGTGGAAGAAGAAATGATGGAAACTGCTCTCGTATCGGTTACTTACACTTGACGAAAGTCGACCTCCCGTTTCACTTTTTAAGTACCGCATGCCGGCGCACGGGCAACATATTTCATTAAGCTGATATTTAGAGTCGCTTGCCGAAAGGTGTCTTTTTTACCAGTGCCGAGCGTAAACGACGAAAGGGGGAAAAAAGTCATTGTAAATAGTAGGTCTGTTTATTGATTGAATTGGCATTTACTTGCTAAAACTCTATTATAGCAAATTTGAATTATATTATAAAAGTATAAAAGTAAATCAAATTTTGTAAATCAGTTGTGCGAATTCAACGAACAAACATATATGTGTCTGTCGCCGCTCCTCAGGCCATTGCGAGGCGCCAATTCTTTCTTCGTGCAATATGTAAGCTAATTGATATAGCCGTCTTTTTAGTTTCATTTACAATTTTGATTTTTTTTAGTTTTATTGCTAGCGGGAAATAAGCTAAGTCGTTAGAACAGGAGAGAAGATGTATTGTGTACCTTTTCTACACAGCTATATATAGACAAGCAAATGTTCGTTTAAACATACTTATGACGATGGCGTGAGCCGAAATAGCTATCAAATATATATCTTAGAAATTGAATCTTAGGTGCTTGATGGAATTTCAATATCAAATTTGAATTGTTACAATTTTGTACGATTCCACGGCATCTTCAGGCATTCTATCACACGGATGCAACAGAACTGACTGAAAGGCGAAACCCAGGTCGTTAGTGACAAAACATGTGGAATCGTACAAAATTGTAACAATTCAAATTTGATATTGAAATTCCATCAAGCACCTTCAGCTGATATCTTAAATTATGTCTATTACAGCACGGTGAAATAATAGCAATGTATTTCGGTTCTACAAAATTTCTAAGATATTAGTTGATAGTTATTTCGGCCTACGCCGTCATCAGTACTAGTTCGTAGTAGAAAGCGTAATTTTGAAGAACTATAATATTATACATTTTATTGTTACGTGGTTGCTTTTGAGTTAATTGGTAATTTTTTTTATTATCATGGTAAGAATGGAAAATATTATTTTCTTAAATAAGATACAAATGTTTGTAGTATTGATTTAATATGATTTTACTTGATAGAATTCTTTTATAACACAGTGACAGAATAGCTATATATTTTTCCATTGTGTTTTTTTTAGAGTCGTAAGAGAAATGTAATAAAAGCTAACAAACATTTGCTCAATTCAAATAAAATAAAGATGAAACAAGAAAAATATTTATTTTATATACTTTATAAACAGCAATGTTAAAATATTGCAAATCGATTGACCGACATGCGAGCCCTACAGTCACGTTGACAATCGGATATTTTTCATAAACTTTTATGATAAATATTTTTTTAAGTACATACCCAGACGTCGAGTTGGCGTTCAACAAAACGCTTAAATAAACCACACGAGTTCATGATAATACAATATTATAAATTCATTGAACGGTTGTTAATTGTAATTAAATACAATAAAAACAACACACTTCCGTGCTCCACTGTCATTGAATTTGTTGCTTGCACCCCAAAAACCGCAGAAATTATTCAACTTTCTTTTCAACGAAAACACTTACATGCTTAATTGAACTTGCATGCATCCGCGTCGATCTTGACCTGAATAACCTTTAATTTTGATCTTTCTCCTTACTTCAGATGCAAGTACATTGAACACTCGTGCTGGGCAAGGCTTATATGATAGAATTATTGCCCAAGAATGGCAAGTTTGTTTTTGTTTTCCAGTATATGAAAGACAGCTTAAAATGCCTACTCGTAAAACAGCTCGGAAAAAAATCGGCGTGATATTAAAAGTCCATCAAATTTTGTAAATCCGTTGTTCGAATTCAACGAACAAACTAATATATGTATGTCGCCGCTTCTTAGACCATTGCGAGGGGACAATTCTTTATTCGTGCAATATGTAAGCTCATTGATAAAGCCATCTTTTTATTTTCATTTACAATTTTGATTTTTCTGGTTTTATTGCTAGCAGGAAATAAGTTTGGTCGTTAAAACAGTTGAGAAGATGTATTGTGTACATTTTCTACACAGCTATATATAAATAAGCAAATGAAATAGCTGTCAACTATATATTATAAAAAAATTGTAGAACTAAAATACATTACTATTTTTTCATCGTATTATAATGGATTTCTAACAAGTAAATGCCAATTCAATCAATAACTTATTTAAACTTGCTATAAGGTGTTTGTATCTACTGTGCTGATTTCAAATACAGTGAAACCTCGATTTTCCGTTTTCCAAGGGACCCTGAAAAAATAACGGTTATTGCGGGAAACAGTTAATGCGGGAAAGCTTCAAATAATAATAAACAAGTAAAAAATATTTATATATTAGTTACTTGTACATACTGTATATAAAATTTATTTTTAAAAAAGTCCTTTATGTTCGTTTGCTTCTTTGTTATTTGGCACTTTAATCGGAACAAAGACTTGTTACTAAACTTGTGACTAAAAGTTTGTATGTACAGAAATCATTATTACCATGAAATTTAAGCAACTCTACATTTGCATCATATACAATAATACGCGTGTGGTGGATTTCAACCCAAAAAATAGCAAATGCGTCCAATGCGTTCCGTGTAATATGTACAGCGGATTCCAACGTATCTAGACAGAACACCTGCACTCGGCTGTGTCAAACTTACTTGCCGAGATACGGAGAAATATGCAATAAAAACGGTCAATCGGGATAATATTTGTGACGGGACCAAAATATTTAGACGGTTTATCGAGGAAATCGGGGAACCGGGGAATCGGGAAACGGTCAATGCGGGATTATTTAACATTATTCTTATGGGAGTTAGACGGGACTATAAAAAATAAGCATTCCATCCGGGAAAACGTATTATTCGAGAACGGTTGATCGAGGTTCCACTGTACATTAATTTCCATAGAATAACATTATCGCATTTTAAATAATTAAAAGCAAATTTTTAGTACTGTTTTTACCAGATATTTTATAAACGGGACCGGTTTCGCTTATCGCAATTATAATTAACTGATCTACAGAAACAGATGCAATAAAGCGACTAATCAGTCGATCTTTCTGTGCCAATTTTGTGCCATTCATACGAATCTTTTATTCGAGAATCGTTACAACGACGATAATTATCTTAACGATTTGAAATATGGATTGTTTGCATTTAATAGTGTTTGTACGATTTTTTACATGAAACATAATTGGATTTCATTTTGTTTACGTAAAATTTTTTGTGAAGTCGAATCTTATAACGATTAATATTTTCAAATGTTTGTTAACGACCTAGTTTATATAATTTTACTTGTTCTACATATCGGTCTTTAAAAGATTAAATACTACGATTTTTTTCAATGAAATAATACATTACACAAAATTGGTTATTATATTATGATTACAATATTTTTTTTAAATAATTTATATAATAAGTGTCACTTCTAGATAAAAAGGTATAATATTTAAATAATATAAAAACGCATTTTTAGTATTGATTTTCACAATGTATTTTTATATAATTGATAAGATCTGTAGTTGGCAGCTATTTTGGCTTACACCTTCATCAGAAGTATTATATTAAACTACCATAGTTCTGATGACGGTGTGCGTCGAATTAGCTATCAATCGTATATCTTATAAACTTTGTAGAACTGAAATATTTTACTATTTTTTCACCATGTTATAATGGAGTTCTACTAAGAAATACCAATCCAATCGATACAAAGTAATTTGAAATAAATCGCGCTTTCGAAAATTTATTTAAATATTCGACGAATTATAATATGATACAATATAACATATTAAAAAGATCAAAGTGTCACTTCTCGGTGGAAAGGTGTTAGATTTTAAATAATAAAAGCATATTTTTAATATTATTTCCGTAATATATTTTATAACCAAGACCGATTAAGCTCATTGCGAACATTATAAATTGAAAGAATACAAATAGCCTGTTGTATAAATTAGTTGATTATGCTCGCGTTGAGCAAAATTAACACTGAACGTGTAATATATTTGGAAGCCGTACTTGAAATGTTTTTTCGTTGTAAAATATACACTCCGTTTTCATCAAAAGTGTCAGTTAACACATTAATAGAGAATACATATTTTAAATGATTTATGATACCGACTGAAATTGCTTGATGGAATTTCAATAACAATTTGAATCCTTACAACTTTGTACGGTTTCACATGCTTTGTCACCAACGACCCGAAGTCAATTGTCAGTTCTGTTTCGTCCGTGCGATATAACGCCTGATAAGATGCTGAAAGCCGAAACCCGGGTCGTTAGTGGCAAAACATGTGGAATCGCAGAAAGTTGTAACAATTCAAATTATATTTAATTTTAAATAATAAAAACTGTTTTTTTATCAAATTTGAATTGTTCAACTTTGTACGACTCCACATGTTTTGTCACCAACAAAAGCCTTTTTAATTTGAAGGTAGGAAATAGTTCTCAATCATACATTGATTTAATTGGGACTTACTTGGTGGATCTCCATTATAACGCGGTGAATCTTAGTCTTACGAAATAGATTATCAATTGAAATGCCATTATTGATATTGAAAAATAATTATTGGGACCAATGTGTTCTCGGAAGCGAGCGAATCAGGTTCCCAATTACCGTGGTATTTGGGTTGTTCACAATCCGGACTGCATTCAGCTCGTAGTACCCGGGGCAGTCTGTACCACGCACTTTCCAAAAACACACTTATTCATCTTCCATATATTATTTTTATCAAGAATAATAAATTATTAATGACATACCTACTTATGACTTCACCATAAGCAGTAGGCGATATGAAAACTTCGTGCATCATATTGGGCGTTGTTGCACCACTTGGCTATAAATTAACATTAATATTTCTAGTTCTACAAAGTTTTTTTAGGTTATAACAAACTCGTGACAAAATCAAATAACCGTTCATTTATCAGTTCAATGCAAGGACCCTTTTCAAGATGTTCAATATACAAAATTAACCATAACTAACACAACTCGAAATTCATGCGTTACAAAAGTGTCCATTCTACATTGTTACACATTGTGGGTTTCAAGTTTTTTTGTATCAAACGCATCTGTTTACAATACAGCTCCGTAAATAAACGCATTATTTTGTCGATAGTTCGAGCTTTCAAACTGTATAGCTTTTACTACGATCAACCAAACAATAAAACAGGCAATACGATTAAGAAATCTGTAGTACCTTTATATTTTTACAGCCGTAATAATCATTAATTAACATGATTATTAGATAATTTGTTGTATAATATGAACGCAATAGTACAACAATCCACGTTCTAGTTATTTAAACTGTGCGTTCTTTTGTATTAACAAAAAAATAGAAGAATCATATTATCGGAGTTTGTAAAAAGCCAAACCATTATTGTATAATACAATAAAAAGTTAATTCGTGGTGCATGAGCTCTGTCTGCTTGATCAATAAAATTAGTTTTATGAGTATCGCTGATTTTTTTTTGGTTGATTATATTATTGTGTAACTGCCTTAAGATCTTAATAGATTCAAGTGTAGTTCAAGTCGCTCTACATATCTTGGGAGATATCATGAAAGTAAATCGAGAAAAGTTAATGATAGAAAGTGTTTGATGGAATTTCAATACCAAATTTAGATTGTTGAAACTTTGTACGATTCAACATGTATTGTCAGTACGACTCGGGTTTCGTTTTTTCATTCTTATATGTCATTATTATAGAATCATTATAATATTATTGAAAGATGTTTCAATTGTTTGTTTGGATCTCAGCTTTAGATTATATGTTTCTCCTTTGTTATGATTTACTCCTGGTATATAACCGAGGATAACTGTTTATTTTGTATTAGCTCTATTGCATCCGTGTGATAGAATGCTTGAAGACGCCGAGAGGCGAAACCTATGTTATTAGTGGCAAAACGTGCGGAATCGTGTAAAGTTTCAATAATTAAAATTTCTGTGTTAATTTAATTTCTATTATCTGTCGTATAGGATGGTCAGAACGAAATACATCACGGCCATTTGAAAACTCACTCACATATTAATTGATCATTTTGAAATAATTTGATTTTCTCTAGAAGAATAAGTCGTAAAGAATGAAATTAGGTAATATAACACTTATTATTATCCTCTGGTGAAATTCTTCATGACAGTTGATTAAAATCTTGGCTATGAATTTGAGCTAATTGAAACAGTTACCAAATATCAACAACACCTAATAACGTTGAAGATTTGACAACAATACAAGTTATCATATCTTCAGCTGATTAAAATAAATCAATCAGTCAAAGAAAAAAAGATAGACCCAAAATCGTGTGTACTTTTATGATTTCACAATTTTTTATGTGTTGAAAAAATGTGGTTAAGATATATTCGATGATCGCTTGAAAACGTTCTCCGCTCACAAATTAATCTATAAAGTAAATTTTGACCGTCACACTCTGTCGATTTCAAATTGTTTTCGTGTCATCGGACATAAAAAGTATTATTATATAAAGTGATGTGTAAGCACTTATAGATGTGAAAAAAGGCATGGAACGAAATGCGTAAACGATTTTAGTTACAGTCGTTTTAGAAGCCATCTCTCGGAATCGTATCAAATACAAATATATTAAAATTATAAATAAGTTAAGCCTAGTATAACTGATTTTGTTCCACAATTAATATTGAATTAAAGTCAATGAAAACTTTGTGCGATGAAATTTGTTTTTATCCACGATTTAATACGTTTTCTATGATAAATAATTGACTCTATATTTAACTCATTTTTTTTAGCAACCGAGTAAAAAGTCGTCAGTTCTATTGAGTCCGTGTTATAGAATGCCGAAAGGCGAAACCCGGGTCGTTATTGACAAAATATTTAGAATCAAACAACTCAAATTTATCGCTTTTAAGGCGGTCAACTGTCACTACTCTATGAAAAGCATGTTATTTTAAAAAATTAAAGCACGATTTTTAATACTATTTCTACAAAATATTTTATGATCAGACCCGGTTCCGCCTTTATATCAGTTGATATTGCTCGCGATGAGTGAATCCGGTCATGGCAATAAAATATATTGTAGAAAAGGTAGTGAAAAATGTGTTTTTATTATTTAAAATACAAGTTCTATATTTGAAATCCCATCAAGCACGTTAAGTCGATGTCATAAATTGAAAACTTTATTTAAGATAACTGCATACAGACGACATGTATTCTATATTAGGAAGAGATGAATAATAAAGGTCGCAAGATGACGGCTTTGGAACAGCTGGAAATCAAGAGATATAAACCAACACACGAAATTTTAAATGATCAAAAAAAGTCGGTCGCCGCTTCTCAGACCATTGCGAGGGGCTATTGCCTACCCGTAATAAACTAAAACAACCATCCCGTCCAATAGTTAAGCTGATTGAAATAGACGCCTGTTTAGTTTCATTTAAATTTTCAGATTTTTTTGTTTTATTGCTAGCAGGAAATAAGCTAGGTCGTTAAAACAGGAGAGAAGACGTATTGTGAATCTTTTCCACACAGCTATATATACAATAGATAAGCAAATGTACGCTTTAGCATAGTTCTGACGACGGCGTGAGCTGAAATAAACATCAAATAAATGTCTTTAATACAAATTTACTAAAATATTTTGCTATTTATTCACCATGTTATAATGGAGTTCTACCGAGTAAATGCCAATTAAATCAATAAAGAGACAACGTTTTATTTTAAATGTCTATTGAAATTACAATTTAATCATACAGTCTCCTTTTTCGATTTCAAAAATATTTCATTTTGTTTAAGCACCTTTGTTTGTATTAAAGTAGTGTGATAAAGGTCTAAATTTACATGTTATATTCGAAATGAATTTATTTGCAAGACGTTTTGGTTGAATATCTCACGTGGATTGATTTTATTTTTTGTTATAGTATGTTATAGACTAATATTTAAAATAATATTTTAGTTCAAACTTTCAACGATTAGCTTTTGTTGATTCCTGTGCGAAATATAAGATAGCATCATATGCAATTTACGTATAATAATAACGTACATAGCGTCTATTGTCAAACATCTTCGGTTCTTCGGTGGTAGGATTGTATCCGGTACATATATTGTATTGTATCGCTTTATATATAAATGCGTTCTAAACCTTTGGCTAATGTACTGAATAAATTTTATTTCAGTACATTGCTTAGTTCGCAAATTGTGAACTTATTCGTATCGAATTATTAATTGTTACAACTTTATACGACTCCACATGATTTGTCACTAACGACCCGGGTTTCGCCTTTCGACATCTTCAGGCATTCTATCACACAGATGCAACAGAACTGAAGAAAAGTAAACAGTTGGCATCGTGTATATATTAAAGTTATTACAGCTCAAACAAATTTAACAATATTTAATTAATAACATTTAACACAATTGCCTGTGATAATTCTTGAAAGGGTTGTCTACAAATAATAACCAACCATCAAATTTGATATTGAAATTCCATCAAGCACCTTCAGTCGATATCATAAAATAAAATAATTAATTTTTCGATCGATATGATATTTGTGATTACAAATTCTATCTAATTTATCGAATCCTAAAAAGTGTTAGACCTATTCTATCAGTCAAGTATCAATCAACTAATATTAATTAAAAACATTAATTAAATAAAGAATACATATTGGAGATAGAATGCCTGAAGATGCCGAAAGGCGAAACCCTGGTCGTTAGTAATAAAACATGTGGAATCGAACAAAGTTGTAACAATTCAATTTTTTTATTGAAATTCCATCAAGCACCTTCAGTTGATATCATAAATTATGTACGCTTTCATTGCGACATATTATAATATTCCCAATGGGTCGCTGAACAGTTGCGTTCTATTGGCTGAAAACTGTGGCCGATCCCTGCTCGCTTCATAGCCCGATACAAAGGCATCGGGCAAAAGCTGTTGACCTCTTCCTTTCAGACTTCGCCAGATACCTCTTCGCCTCTAAATAGTGTCTCACCAAATCGCACCACTCGCCAAATACAATATGAAATTCATTTTGTGGATACACGTGAAAAATATCAAACGCCTTATCTAGACAATTGTATTCTTAAAAATGCTGCTTACTTATTGCGTTCGATTTTTTATTCGTATTTCTACAATATAATATATTAATGACTAGTACTGGTTTTGCGCATCGCGAACAATATCTACTGATTAAAATCAATACTTAAAAAACAATAAAAAAATACTTTCACTTTAAAGGTTTTTACTGTCACTTCTTAGTGAAAAAAAAACAGATTTTTAATGTTTGCTCCACAATATTTTATCAGTAGCGGTATCATTGATCGCAAGTATTATCATCTGATAGAATACCGGCAAGCAAAACCGGTCTCAATCATGAAATACACTTTTAAGTTATTAACTGTCACTTCTTGATGGAAATGCATGATATTTTAAATAATAAAAACACATATTTTTTGTACTTATTTCCACAATATATTTTTTATCAGGACCGGTTTCGCACATCGCGAGCATTACATTCTCATATCAGTTGATAATGCTCGAGATGAGCGAAACCGGTCCTAATCAAAAAATACATTGTAGAACTAAGTACAAAACAATGTGTTTTTATTATTTAAAAATAAAATACATTGTGAAAATAGTGCACAGAAGTGTTGAATTTTTTAAAAAATATTTTTATTTTATAACTTTATATGTTATTATTTTTGATTTTATTTTTTTCACACTTGAGAGCATGCAACTGAGTGTTAAGAAATTTTCCATTAGTAAAAAAAGAAATCTTAATGACGACGAACTCATCGATTGCATTTTTGTTGTATTTTAATTTGATACAAGTAAATAAATAATTATATTATTTCTAAATTATGTTTGTATGCATTCAGAGAACATAATGCTATTAATATCGTGTCGCCATTCCAATATGAATGCAGCTCTTGCTTTATATTTGCATTCGAATTTCCATACCCTTATAAGCGTATTGCATATTAAAACAATCGACTATGGACATAAATAAATCGTCACAAAGAAATAATAACGATGACGAAAATCACATCTAACATTATCCCGATGAGTAAACGTTCGAATCCACGTTGACCTTTCCTGTATCATTGACTTTATTATTTATTATTTGCAGCGCTTCTACAAAACTATAGTCCGCCAGTAACGTAGATAAAAAAAAGACTTTTAAATGTGAAGACACAGAGTTTTGTCCGATATTTTTGCTCATATTTCAGTGCATGCACACCTTTATGGATGAAGTCTCCAACGTAAGACTCGTTGAAATTTCGGGCGAGTGCAACTGATGAAAACAAAATTTTTTCAACGATCCAATTTTAAATGTTTTTTGCTGACTTACACGATATTTGAAAGTCTTTATTTTCTATCACTGCGTCAATATCCACATTTTTCCGTTAGTTGTCATTCATTTGTTTTCTATTTTAGAAAGTTCTTCATTCGCTTTGTTCATGATATTGTATATATGCCAAAAATTATGACACAGTGAAAAAAGTAGCAATGTATTTTAGTTCTACAAAATTATTTTTTAAAATATAGTTGATAGCTATTACGGCTCACACCATCGTCAGAACGATGCTTAAACTAACATTTACTTATCTATATATAGCTGTGTAGAGAAGGTGCACAATACATCTTCTCTCTTGTTTTAAGGACCTAACTTGTTTCCTGCTCGCAATAAAACTAACAATTGTAAATAAAACTAAAAAAGTGGTTATATCAATAAGTTCACATATGACATGGAAATGGTCCATTACAGAAACAAAGGAAGACCGCCCAGAGGATTCAATAATGGTGACTTAATTTGTTCGTTAAGAATCCTTTGTGATAGTTGATATCTATTGATTTCTAGCTATTCCAAAGCCATAATCCAGCGACCCTTACTACAAAGATGCAAACACTTAGGCGCTGAGTTTGAATTTATATTATGTGATTCCTTTATAACGTGATTAGCGAATGGTGAATCTGTTTTTTTTTACTGTTGAATGATATTACATGTTCCTTAGCTCGAGTGGATATACTTCTACCGTCTACCAAAAATTATGACTTTATATTGATTGCAAGGAAAACAGTTAGATAGATAGTTTTTTGCAAGGTTAATTAAATGAAATAAAGATAACATTTTGCTAGATCTTGTTTATTATACTTTATAACTGAATATGCTTAGACCTTACACAGCACGATATTTCTATAACACTGATGATTGAGCATTATCAACTGATGTTTGCGATGGTCAAATCCGTCCCTGATTATGGAAAAATTAAGAAAATAGTACTAAAAATGTGTTTATTATTTAAAACATAATACCATTATGACAAAAAGTGACAGTAAACCTTAAAATTGCCTTAAAGATGAATAATATATGAATAAATAACTCCACAGTTTCAAAATAATTTCATTTTAAAAATGAAACTTACTTTATTACGACAATTTAAACATTAATTTTAACATGTACACATAAACATTAATAAAAATTTCAGTTACATAAAAGAATTTCTTGGCAAACTTGGATAAATTTATCAATTAAAAAAACAATTTTCTTTTTTAATAATCACGGACAATTATCATAGAATTCCATTTGTCTATGCTTCCTTTCTCTCCGATTTCATGGATAATTTGTGCGCTACTGATTATGGCGACAATAAACTGCATCAAACAATGTTGGATATTAAAAATCACATTAGTATGACATCATCATTAAAACCTAGAATGTATTCGTGGCGTTTTTATTAATAACACTGATTCATTTAATAAACACGGTAAATCACTGTATTCAACAGATTATGAAGATTGCTTGAAATAATTGTCGAGCTTAAAATAGTCTATTCCATAATTGAAGAAGTTTTTTTCTTTGTTCAGTAATTTACTAACTTGCATTTGAAGGCTTTTTTGCGAACATACATTTCTTTATACGTAAATTTTGTACAAAAGTATTACTCAAAAATAATGTTCATAGAACCTTTTGAAAAAAAAAAATATAAATGTACTACTTTCGTATAACTCGTAATGATCAGAGCCATTTTAGCTTATTTGCAATAAAATATAAGAGATGAACACGGTGACAAAAATAGCAATGTATTTTAGTTCTACAAAATTTGTAGTTCTGATGAAGGGTAAGCCGAAATAGCTAACAAACATTATAAATTTTGTAGAACTCTAATACATTGCTATTTTTTACCTTGTTATAATGAAGCTCTACCAATTAAATGCCATTTCAATCAATATAAGATATTAGTAGTAACATATAATAGATGAATAATTAATTATTTAAATTTGAGCCTTACGACCTGGGTTTCGCCTTTCGGCATCTTCAGGTATTCTATCCCACGGATGCAACAGAACTGACAATTAGTTTGATAAGTGACAAAACATGTGGAATCGTGCAAAGTTTCAACAATTCAAATTTAATATTGAATCTCCACCAAGCACCTTGAGTCGATTAACCATCTTTTTTAAATAGCAATAATTATATACTGTAGTAACTGCTAACAATTGTTGCAAATAATCCATTTTGTGTAAATAATTTATATGATATTTATTCTGTAAAATATTTCTATAACTTAAATGTCACGTAATACAGTGTCAGGAATTCTTTCAACATTTCATAGATATCATAAAACTATGAAATATTGTTTTAACATACATATCTTATTTATATATATATATATAAATTAATAAACATACCTGTGATAGTATGGACAAAAAGCAAAAGGAAAATAAAAATTTGGTGCACTTTTTTTCTCATGAAACTGACTTGAAACGAAATTTCCCCAATATTCAACATAATGAAGACAGTTTGATAAATTAATGTGTGATTTTTTCGGGTGTTTGTTTAAGAAACGTATTCAATCACGAAGCCATAAATGTAATTTAACACGTTCACTGACTATAAGTAATTGAACAGTATATTAAAAAGAAAACATTATTTCTCATAATTTGAGTTTTACTTGATTTTCTCTTTTCGTGTTGTATACAATATAATAATCATAAAAATGACTTGTGATTTATTTTAATTTATCATTAAATTAATAAACACGATAATTTTTTATGTTTCAAACGCAAAAATCATTGCATTGCTTTTAAAACAGATTTTCATATACCCTTCGTACCAAGTATTCATAAATGACGTCGTATTTATAATAGGAACAAAATAAAAACAACAAACTGTCTTCAGGAAAAGGAAAAACTTCAACGCATGGTCATTGAGAAAACCTGTTACGAAGTAGATTATTTGTGACAAATTGTTATATGATATGCCTCTAATATATGGTGATTTAATTGTAAGTTGTTTTTATATACATAAAAACAGGAAGTCTGCTTAATGTATAAATATTAAATTGAATAAAAACGTTCAAATGGCTTAATTTTAAAGTAATTTTCTCATAATTATTTGTTTTAATTATCCCTATATAGTTAATAAAGACATAATTATGTGAAATAATTGATATCGATCAAAAGTAAATAGTCATTTTAATGTTTCAATAATAAAGTCAAAATATAAAATTTAATTATTTTATAATTCAAGCCAAATCGCCCCCGCTGCAAATTTCGTTTGAGCACCGATTTTTTTAACTGATTGATCAGTGGGAAATGTTTTTAATGATTTAATCCAGCTCTTTTGGTCGTTGAATAAAATTCTCGATGTAATTACACAGTACAGTTTTTTCCATTAATGAGTAAAATAATTCTCTGTGTTATTCTAAGCAGGATGCATACAGTTTCACTCCGTCGTGATAAAGATCAATCTCGTAAGCGATCACGATGTTACGTTTAACCTAATTGTGCGATAATCATATAATAATATTATATTTAACCTCAGTACGATTTTAAAATTTAATCTAACAGTCATTATATAATTAGTTATCAGTTTGAAACAGACGTTTATTTTGAGAAGATGTCGATTGAAAATGGCAATTTCTGATCACCAAACACTGTGATCATTCAATACTTTCGTGATGGATTGGAATTGAGAGATATCACTCGATGAGAATGAGCTGTATGCCATTTTCTACACTTGAAGAAATAGACGATAAAATCAAATATAATATAAATTATAATTTATGATATCGACTGAAGGTGCTTGATAAAATTTCAATACCAAATTTGAATTGTTAAAATTTTGTACAACTCCACATGTTTTGTCACTAACGACCCGGACTTCGCCTTTTGTTTGTTGCATTCGGTTGTTAGAGTGCCTGAATATACCGAAAGGAGAAACCGAAAGAGTTGTTAGTGAAAATACGTGTGGAGTCGTGCAAAGTTTCAACAATTTAAATTTGAGCTATTTTAGGTTTCATGAATTTGATCACTACATTTTTATTTTTTATTTTTAAAAAAATACTTCTTTTGATATCGCTCTACTTTTGTGAATTAAAAAACTGTGTACAATTTCAGGAATAAATAACGTTCGAGTACAAATCAACATCGTAGTAGTTCTTTACTTGAGTCATCAATAATCCAAAACATATCTTTCCTTCGTATAGTTCACTTCCGGATGTTTCTTGAAATAGCTATCAACTATATATTATATATATATAAAAAATGTAAAACTAAAATACATTGCTATTTTTTCACCGTGTCATAATGGAGTTCTACCAAGTAAATGCCAATTCAATCAACAAACAGTTTTGTTGTTAAAACGATTATATAATTTATGAAATCGACTGAGCGTGATTGATGGAGTTTCAATATCAAATTTGAATTTTTACAACTTTGTATTATTTATTATTGTTGCATCAGTGTGATAGAATGTCTGAAGATGCCGAAAGGCGACACCCGGGTCGTTAGTGACGAAAAATGTGGAATCATGCAAAGTTGCAACAATCCAAAAAAATGATTATAATAAAACACCTGGCTATAAACGCATTCGATCGCAGTAAGCGTATTTTTTTGGCTATAGAGCTTTGCCGAATGTTCAAAGGTATTTATTTAGCGGCATATATTAACTAAAAATTTCTATACCAGTAACTATTTCCCTCTGGCTCGATACATTATTTCTTTCAGTTGAAACGTATTAACGATGTTTTTATGGAATCGTAATTACATAGGCAAGTAAGCGGGTCAGTAGCTTACGATCTTTTACGATATAAAAAAAAATTATACTATCTATCTAAGCAGGTACGAATTTGATAGATTCATAAATTTGGCAGTAGAAAGGTGATTGGTTGCGTGCTGAACGGAAAAAGAAACACACGGCAGCAAATTGATCAATGTTTATTAACCTGAAAAAGATTCAATTTATCGGCCAGTGACGGGAAACATATCGAGGTTAAAATTTACAATATTAGTCACGTATATTATCGATTAAGATAATTTGATGGCTGGACTGAACGTAATTCGAATTCTTAATTTTTTAAACTATATATTTACTAATCTATTTTACTATATTTGTAACTATATTGTTAATTTTAGATGTTAACCTACAAGAAGGGCGTGCTTTTTAAAATAATATAAACTTAATTTTAGTACTTATTCCGACAGTATATTTTATTATCAGAACCGGTTACTTTCATTGTGAACATTATCAAATGTTTTAATTATCTGAAAATACTTTCATAATTAAAATTTGAATTACTTTTAAAGTGTTACTAACGTTCTATGTTTCGCCTTTTTATGACAATATAAAACGTACAAAACCTTGCAAATTGAAACCTTACACATAAGTAAACATATATTCCATATATGTTTCATTAAACTAGGGTATCATCTTTTGGCATCTTCAGGAACTCTATGACAACAATGCAACAAAACTGACCTCAGTTCTCAGACAAATTTAATATTAAAATTTCATCTAGCACTTTCTGTAGATAAATAATAAAAATACATTTTTAGTGTTTTTGAATAAATTTGAACTAATTTATGATATCGACTGAAGGTGTTGGAATGAAATTTTATTATCAAATTTATGTGAGAACTGAGATCAGTTCTGTTGCATCCGTGTGAAAGAAGGCCTAAAGATGCTAAAAGACGACACCCTTTGACACCGGCACTTGACAATTGCTCTAAAATTTTGATCAAACGATCAAAATATTTTTTTTTTTACATTATATACAACAATTTTGTGCACTCAATTGAAATCCTCTCAATTGGGTGTACAAAAGCGTGGAACAACTGTTTTTTTTTTCTTTAAAAAATTATGAATACAAAATTTGAATTGTTACAACTTTGTACGATTCCACATGTTTTGTCACTAACGACCCGTGTTTAGCCTTTCGGCATCTTCAGACATTCTATCACACGAATGCTACAGAACTGACCGAAAGGCGAAACCCGGTTCGTTAGTGACAAAACATGTGGAATCGTACAATGTTGTAACAATTCAAATTTGAAATTGAAATTCCATAAAACACCATCAGTCGATATCATAAATGATAAATATTAATACATTGTACTCTCGATTATCCGTGTATGGATTATCCGGTTTGCGGATTATTCGTGCCTGAAAATAAATATTTTTTAATTCAAATATAATCTGATTGTTTTTTTTTCTGTAACGATTATGAGACGTATTAATGAATTGCGATCTTGAATATGCGCGTTGTTTGAAAAAAAGGATTAATTTAACGATGCGTTTGTGTTTACGTAACTAATCGGTGATTTTTTTTAACCACTTGTGTGTTTTGAATGTATGAATGAGTCAAGAATTGAAATCCTTTGTACTCCACATGCGTTTCTATTTACATTTCCAGTGAAGTGCAAAACCGGCGCGAGTGCCCGCAGTAAATTTGTTAATTTCGATAATTATTGCCTATTTTTGTCAGCTCTCGGGACTACGTTTGTAATTATGATCAAATATTATATTTTTTGTGTTTTATTGATAAATAATGAATATATAAATAATGTGTTACAAAATTGTATTGTGTATACGATATTTTATTCGAAAATAAAATTAAAAAAATGATGATTCAGATTATCCGTGTTTTTCAATTATCCGTGACCATCTCCCCAGCATTAGCCCGGATAATCGAGAGTACACTGTAACTCTAAAGTGTCATATGATTTAAAAGTCATAAAAATTCAATGACAAACGGATATTAGTTTTGAATAATATTAACTCACACCGTCAATGTGTATTGAAATCAAAACGCGCGTACGTTCGAGAAAAGTTATATGATTCATTCTTCTGGTCGTTATCATGTGCGTCACTGGCCTAGCGAACGATTAAACAAGCTATGATGATGGAGAATGCCTTGAGAAATATGACCTCATAATTGGTCGACCCCAGATTCTGGTATCCGGCGCCCGCCAAAATAAGCTAAAAAACCGAAGGAACAATGAGTGCTTTTCTAGGTAAGATTGTTTTTTTAATGCTGTTTTTTTTCTCACCGGACGCGTATGAAAACGGTAAGATAATAAAATAATAACTTGCAATCTCAGAGGCGTAATGGGAAATTTATAACTGTCTGATTTTGCTGCGTTAACATCTTTATAATATATTGTACTTTATAGGAAGAGTGTGAAATCTTGCCATATGAAACTAGACTCGGCATACGTTTTTACTGGTTTTGTATTAAAAAAGAGATATGATTTTAAACTGTCGTGTTTTCACAAAAAATTTAAACAATAAGAACATTCTACAGTTTTATACACTTACTTCACAACTACAAGCTGTCAATATAGCAGTAGCAATAAAGCAGTTTTGTTTTGTAGACTTTAAATCTCTTAGAAATGTGGTTTTTACGTAAATTTTTATCATAACATAATAAGAGTAATAAGATATGTCCATTCTATTATATTCTGTGCCACTTCTATTATATTCAATCGCTGAATATTAAAAAAAAAAAAATGCAAAGAGTTGTAACAAATGCGTCGATGTCATATATTCCGTTTTTTTTTATATACATATTGTCTTGTGGTGTACCGCGCAATTTTGGAAAAAAACGTTAGTAGAAGAGAAAATATTGTAGAACACTGCTTTACAGATTTGATTTTTATACATTAAATATTCAGTGATATATTAAGTAAAAAAGTTTATTAATTTAAGAGCAATTATCACAGTTCACTTTGTGACTATTATCGTTTGATAATATTGTTTAAATCAAATAAAATTCACGTGGCATAAATGTAACATATCTTCTTGTCTGAGTAAAGGTTTACGAGGCAAAATGCAGTCCATTTTTGATGGTATAAACACATCAATAAATAAAAGTGTATTTTTTAAATATATACAATCAACGAACACTATTTAAAATTATAAATTCTTATTGTCAATTGTTACTCTATCAATAAATATATTATTAATGTATGCACACGCACTTACAAAGTCCCCTTTAACAAATTTAAATAAATACAGCTAATTAATTTCAAAGAATAGAGAATTGCATCTTGGGGAAATCCAGCAATATGATGAGGTAGGCTTTTTTTTTATAGCTTGATATATTTACTATTGTTTTATTATTGAATGGAGCGAGTGTTTGATTAAATTAATCATGTACTGTGTCGTTGAATCATATGTATTATAAGCTCGCTTTAGATTGAATGTTCGTTTGCATTAATACCTTTGAAATACAAACGCTCAATTGAAAACGAAACGACGCCAGCTAGAGAGCTTTTAAGGGTCAGCGAGCTTGAACAGCCCTCCTCAATCATTTCAAAAAGGAAAAGTATTTTTATTTCCATTTACGAGTCAGGTATACACATGATGTGTTCTATATGTATATAATATTGGCAATCGTTTGCTTGGTGACGGGGAAATTATGATAATGAAGGAACAAACTTTTAAAAAAGGAATGGAAGGTTAAATAAGATTAGTAATGTACGTTGTTACATATCACCCGGCTTTGAAAATTTACACGTAGATGAAATAATTGATTTCAAAGCCTCTTAAGTCTTAAAATATACATTGTATAGATAAATGAATGATTTTTGCATGTCCTTTATGTATTGCTTAATTAAAGATAAGAAATTCTTGAAACTTACAAAATATATTCACTCTACTATTGCAAAGGTTTCTCTAAATTACTATAACTACATGAAAATACATTTGAAAAGTGTTTTAACCATTACTAAAACGATTTCGATACTGTCAACCATGTCCCACTGACGATGAAATAAATTTTGCATTCGGTTAATTGTTCATAAACTAAATTTGATTTTGGAATGAACTTTTCACTGAATGAAACAACTACGACTATTTTGAATCTAATTAAGAACAATAAATATTTTAAATTGGTACTTAGGTACCACCTTTGCAAAACTGTCACATTGTGAAGTTATGAATTTTTAATGACATTTTGCAAACCATCGATTGTTCGTAAACTAAATTCAATTATCAAATAAACTCTAATAAAAAACTGAATGATTTTTTAAGGTAGCGAATCGTACAATTTTAGGAGTTTTTTTTATTCGTATGCAACGCTTGCCCGGTCATAAACTCGTTATCTATATATAATATAAAATTAGACCAAAGAGACATGATAGCCGTTGGTCGCTAAACATAGATAAATAATGATTGCTTAAAAAATCAATAAATCAAAATTGATGTGAAAATAAGTGCTTTATTGTTTTTTTAATAGCTAATTTTATTGGTTTTCTACAAAATAAAAGTCAATCAAACTGTCGAATATGCCTGTTAAATAATTATAATTGTATTTTTATAATACAAGCTACACTATCGAAACGAGTAAATTTAATTCAATTAATTAAAACAACAATGTTACTAGCTTTATTTTTGATTTTAACATTTTTTTTTAAATTTCAAATGATAAATATTCTGTGTTGATGTTGTTGTATAAAGGATTATATTAGAGGGTAAATTCGTTCCTCTTTGTAAATAACATTCGCAGCTTGTTACCCCGTATTTGAGAACCTTCAACTTTTGTCGAACAAAATACCACGGGTCATTGAACAGTTCATTATATGGCCAGGTTAAAGTACCGAGTTCGAATCCATGTCGCATGCAGCTTCTAGTAATATGCCAGTGGTAATAATTTCATTCAAACGTCATAACGAAAGTTTATGAGCTGTCGTATTGAAATGCGCAAACTTGGCTCAAGAATAAGAACGCCTTTTGTTTTTAATACCTACAATATGCGTTTTTCAAAAATAACTGTACACAATTCGAGTTATAGTGAATGTTATGCATAACTAATTTGGAATTTAAAGAAGGTTATACATATCTTGGGATAGAGTTTAAATTGTAATACCACGCGTTAAATGGTTCGTAATTAAGCCAGGGCTGTTTTCTATTAGACGATTTTGAAATATACCTCAATGAACAATTTGCCAGATTGTTGGTTGATCTTTCATTAAATACACATACATCGGAAAGGTAGGAAAAAAACCTGATAAAGTTAAACATATTTAAGTCGTTTTGTTGATTAATGTTTGTATATTTTTATAGAATTTAAGTTCTCATTTATATAAACTATGTGTTCATTTAAATTGATTAGTTATTCACCGTCTTATTGATTATCCTCACACATGTTTTGTCACTAACTACCAGGTTTCGTGTTTCGGCATCTTCAAGCGTTATGTCATACAAATGCAACAAAGCTTACTTGGTAAAGAGTTTCAACAATTCAAATTTGATTGATTAGATTGCCGTTCACTTAGCAAACTCCATTATAACACAGGGGTAAGGTTGCAATTTAATTTGGTTCTACAAAATTTATAATGTATATAATTGATAGTTATTTCAGCTTATGCCATAATCAGAACTTTCGTATAGTTCTTACCAACTGTATATCTTATAAAATCTGTAGAATTAAAATACATTGTTATTATTGATTGTTGATTGATTGAATTGGCATTTATAAGACGGTAAAAAATAGCAATGTATTTTAGTTCTACAATTTTTTTATAAGATATAGTTGACGTAGTAGAGTTTTGTATCGTATAGTTATAAATAAATAGTTATTTCAGCTCACGCCATCGTCAGAACTATGCTTAAACTAACATCTGCTTATCTATATATAGCTGTGTAGAAAAGGTACACCATACGTCTTCTCTCCTGTTTTAACGACATAGCTTATTTCCTGCTAGCAATAAAACTACATATTTTTTAAATTGTGAATGAAACTAAAAAGGCGGCTATATCAATATGCTTACATATTGCACGGAAATGGTTTATTGGATTGGGATGGTTTATTATGGAAACGAAACAGCCCTTTGCAATGGCTTGAGGAGCGGTGACAGAAATATATTAGTTTGTTCGTTAAGAATCCTTTGTGATAGTTGATATCTATTGACTTCCAGCTGTTCTAAGCCGTCATCTTGTGACCCTTATTACAAAGTTTGTAGAACTAAAATACATTGCTGTTTTTTCACCGTGTTATAATGGGATTCTACCAAGTGAATGCCAATTCAATTAAAACATTGTTATTGTTTCACCGTGTTGTTCAAATTTGATATTAAGGTAATATCAAACACCTTCAGACGATATCATAAACTAAATCAATTATAATATCGATCTTTTTCGGGCTGAAAAAAATGGGTCGTTTTGGATTTCGGAAACAAGTGTAAATAACACTTATTTCCGGGTAAATTTATCAAATTTCAGCCCGTGCAGTTCTCCGTAATGATTATTGACGTTATGTTACAATAGTGTAAGCATTGACTGTCATTATTCCTGACGTTTCACCGCAAGATGCCAGCAGAGGAAAAAAATCTGTTCGAACCAATTAAGAGGAACTAATTCAGATGTGATTTGTGAAATCAATTCCGAGCAATGAATGCGGTGATCGGCTTTTAGAGAAACCACCAGCAACCGCAAACGTACCGGTCGGCCTTGGCTTACTTGGTGCTGTCGCCATATTCTAAGGACTCGATAGACGCTGTAGTACTTTCAATTCGTAGGTGCATCGGAATTGCCCACTTAAAACAGCTACAAATCGAGTATTTTTTTGCATACGCATACATACATTTTTACATACTGTGCACAGATCTATGAGGAACTTTACGCTCTGTCAATGAAACTTACGAATACCGTAGGAAATACGTAAAGGATATTTTAGCCTTCTATGTCATAGGCTCTCATCCTGGGGGTAGCAAATGGTTTTTTAGGGACTCGCCAACTTATGCGGTCAATTTTAAGGTGTTTACTGTCACTTCTTGGTGGAAAGGCATGATATTGTAAAAAGTGAAAACACAGTTCAGTCAGTCGATAATGCTTGCGATGAGCGAAACCGGTTCTGGTCAAAAAATGTATTGTGGAAATAAGTACTAAAAATGTGTTTTTACTATTTGAAATTATACGGTCAACTAAAAAAATATTTTTTTTGTGCGCTTTTGGATTGTATGGGGGGTCGCGGGTAACATGGATTTTATGAAAAAGGGTCCCCACCCGAAAAGCTTGCGAACCTATGCTCTATCTTTTTACGTCTCAATTGTTAAGACGTCGGATTATCGTGTCATTTCTTAGCAGAAAGGCATTATTTTTTAAAAAATAATAACAAATTTTCATAATTTATTATATTGACTGAAGGTGCTTGATGGAATTTCAAAATCAAATTTGAATCGAGACAACTTTGAACGGTAACACATGTTTTGTCACTAGCGACCCGGGTTTCGCCTTTCGGCATCTTCAGACATTCTATCACACGGATTTGTAAGTGTATCGGTATTGCCCGCTTAAAACAGTTACAGATGAAATATTTTTTTACACACGCTGGTCTGCACACTGATCTAAAACTGAGTTATGAGGAACTTTACGCTCTGTCAGTGAAACTTACAAACACCGTAGCAAATACGTAAAGATTTTTTTAGCCCTGTATTTGTTTGCCTCGAAATTGTTAAGACGTCGGATTATGGTGACATTTCAGAAAGGCATTATTTTTTGAAAAATAATAACAAATTTTCATAATTTATGTTATCGACTGAAGGTGCTTGATGGAATTTCAATATCAAATTTGAATTAACACGGTGAAAAAATAGCAATGTATTTTAGTTCTACAATTTTTGATATAAGATATAGTTGATAGCTATTTCGGCTCACGACATCGTCAGAACTATGCTTAAACGAACATTTTCTTATCTTTAAATAGCTGTGTAGATAAGGTTAACTCAATACCTACGTGTTTACATCTATGTAATAAAAATCGCAACGCATGACGGCTCTAGAACATCTAGAAATCAGTAGATATCAATTATCACAAAAAAATCTTAACGAACAAACAAAGCAAAGGGTTGTTTCGTTTCCGTAATAAACCATCCCCATTGATATAGCCGCCTTTTGAGTTTCATTTGAAATTCAAATTTTTTGTAGTTTTATTGCTAGCAGGAAATAAGCTAGGTCGTTAAAACAGGAGAGGAGATGTATTTTGTACCTTTTATAATCAGCTATTGCATATATAGATAAGCAAATGTTCGTTCAAGCATAGTTCTGACGATGGATGTGCCGAAATAGTTATCAACTATATCATATAAAAAAAAATGTGGAACTAAAATACATTGCTATTTTTTCATCGTGTTAAAAGGCTTAGAGACTGAGAAAACAATTTACAGACAATCATACAATATGTATAGAAGTGTACTAAAATCGTTTACAAATAAAATATTATGGAAGAAGGTTAGCGAAAGATAGGTTAATTGTCTAATACTTTTTATTTTATATTTATTTATTGTATTCAAAATTTTATCTGAGAGATACCTTTAAAGGGTTAACAAATTTGGTAGTAATGACAGCATTAGAAATGAAGAAAAAAAACTTCGGCACGTGTTACCACAATGTCAAATGTAGTTATATGGTTTCCATAAACCACAGCTTAAGGAGGAAAAATAAAACGAGAAACCATACTCCACACCCATGGGATTCTATTTTTAAGAAACCTTCAACGTTTTCCCGCTAATTAATTGAATAATCGGCCCGTCAAAAATGTAAAAACGAAGTTTTGGTCAATTAAATTGTTCGTCTCTTCATTAAATTAACTAATAAAGATTGCACGACACTACAATAGCTTCAATGACAGTGTACAAAATAGATTTTATTGTTAATTTAATTTATAGTTGTATAAAAATTAAATCATCCAAAGAAATAGTGCATCATTCAATTGTTCAGAGAATTTTAATTTTCGCTTCAATAAATTATATCAAATCAAATGTTTTTTATTATTCCGCGGGCATAGTTTACTCGTTCTTAGTACACCCAAAAATCTGTTTACGGTTTTATGCTAGACATCGCGATTCGACGTGACCGTGTTTTATAATTGTATATTGTGTAACAACTTTTCTCCTTTATAACACCAATTCTAATTCAAGACGGTGTTTCCATGTCTGGCGGAATTCTTGGTAACCCGAGTTATTTAAAAGGGAAATTATTGTGAAGGCTTTGTTGACCAAATTTTATTCGATGTTTATTAAATACGACGAAATAACGCGGTGAAAAAAGAGCAATGTATTTTAATTCTACAAATTTTTTGAGATATGTAGTTGATAGTTATTTCAGCTTACGCCCTCATCAGAACTATGACAGTTCTGATACACTGATGATATTTGTGATACTGATATACTCATAGTTCTGATGAGGACGTAAGCCGAAATATTTATCAACTATACACCTTATAATTTTTTTTAGAACATAAATACATTGTATTTCTTATCGTTATAGAGAGTATTTTACTAGGTTGATTTGTTCAAAAAATGCATTAACTTTTCGCAATGTTCTGAGAAACAGTGATTAATTTATATTTATTTGATCATTAAGAATGCGATTGAATTGCTGATAGCTTCTAATTTGTATTTGTTCTAATACCTTAAGCTTAGAGAATTTACTACAAATATGTAAACATGTAGGCAGAAAGTTTAATTTTATGTTATGCCATTCTTTTACGGAATATTTTGCAAATTGGTATATGCTTTTTTTAATATTAAACTTGCTGTCTATTCTTAGTATAATATGGTAAATTTTAAGTGTGATACAAAAACAACTCATAGTTTATGCTTTTTTTTATAAAAATCACTCTATCTGCTGGATATCATCAATCAGTATGAAATCTTTTAATTGAAGGATAAGTTTATTGATTGAATTGGCATTCACTTGGTAGAAATCCATTATAACACGGTGAAAAAATAGCAATGTATTTTAGTTCTACAAAATTATCTTTAACAAATATAGTTAATAGCTATTTCGGCTCACGCCATCGTCAGGAGAGAGGATGTGTTGTGTGCCTTTTCTGCACAGCTATATATAGATAAGCGAATGTTAGTTTAAGCATAGTTCTGACGATGGCGTGAGCCGAAATAGCTATCAACTATATTTGTTAAAAATAATTTTGTAGAACTAAAATACATTGCTATTTTTTCACTGTGTTGTGAAGGATAAGTATTTAAAAAAGTTTTGTTTTTTTTTAAACACTGCTTTATCGACCTAATCGATTAATTAATAAACACTTCAGAGTCATTGATATTAACGGCCCATTTGTCATATTTCAACATGATTGAACATGCCCTTGGAATAAAGAAGATTGAGCATACAATTAAATATTTTATTGTTAAATAGATACAGATAATTTCATGGTGGTAATTTGTATACTCGAGAGCTTAAAATCAAACAAAAATGTCCAAAAAAGTTGTTTCAAAATGTAATTATTTTACATTTTTGCCACGTTTTAGTCAAACAATGTCAATTTATATTTTTCTAGTTAAGTACTAAGTAAAAATCATATCTATAAGTAAATGAAGTAAGGCTTTTAAAATAGTGTTTTGTAACATTAATGCTTTAATCCATCATAATGGAGTTTTACCAAGTTAATGTCAAGTCCATCAATAAATTAGTCCTTCATATTGTAAAAATAAAACGACGATAATATTGTGTATTTAAACCAAAATAATCTTTGGACATAACACACGAATTTAATTTGAAAACATTTATGTACCTACGTTAAATAATTAACAAACAAATTGATTTCAGACTAACCAAAAGGTCATCAGTGTGCATTCAACGATATTTAACAAAAATAGTTATATTCGATGTGTACAACTCAATAATGAGGACCGGTAATAATCGCAACGAATTTCACGGTTTTTTTTGACACAAATTATCTGTGAAGCGCAAACCGGTCTCACTTAATGGTTATCAATTGTTACGCTCAAATATGTGTCGAATAATTAACATTCATAAATCGTAAAGTGATTTCAACGTATAAAATGAATTGATCAATTAAGCTAGAGAGGTATTATGTTTTTCAGTCAATTGTTTTAAAGATATAAGGTTTTGTAACCACTTTTATCGATCCATTAAAAAATGATAAATTAAATCAGTAATTAATTAACAGTAATAATTCTGAATCTATTTCCTAAAAAGTTCTCAGAAGAGATAAGTCGATCAAGCTGTCAGTCTATGAAGCTTGGCATCAATTGGCTGTTGATAATAAAATAAACAATCTTTAGTATTATACTATTAACACGATTTTGTATTTGTTTCAATATTTGTTTAGCCCACCGCAAGCATTATCAACTGATTTAATATAAAATAAAATAAAAATCTTGAAAAAATACCAGATGCAAAGAAAAAATTTCTTAATACGTAATGAAAATAATTTAAAGATAATCGCGCAAAGTATTATATAATATATTTAAATGAAGTAAAATATTTTGTGATTAGGATCGGTTTCGCTCATAGCAAGCACTATCAACTGGTCACTTTCTATATTGTGGAAAAAGTACTAAAAATGATTCGTCGTGTTTTGTCATCTGACCCAGGATTCGCCTTTTGGCATATGCAGCTATTATAACTGAGTGAAAAAATAGCAATGTATTTTAGTTCTACAAAATTATTTTTACAAATATAGTTGATAGCTATTTCGGCTCACGCCATCGTCAGAACAACACGATAGTTCTGACGATGGCGTGAGCCGAAATAGCTATCAACTATATTTGTAAAAATAATTTTGTAGAACTAAAATACATTGCTGTTTTTTCACCGTGTTATAATGGAGTTCTACCAAGTGAATGCCAATTCAATCAATTATAACTGAGGTTTGACAAGTTTATAAGGGGTGTTTTTTTAGAAGTATAGAACTTTTATTTATGGAATAAAACAAAGATAATTATTTTAAATAGACATGAAATTTACTTTATTCAAAAGATAATTATCTGACATTATAATTTAAATATGATTTCTGGCATACGACCACTACGGCTAGCTCGGAGGTAGTCTAATCTGGAGGTCCAATTTTCGATGGCTTTTTCCAACATTTGTGGCAGTATATCGGCAATAACGCGGCAAATGTTGCCCTCCAAATGGTCAATTGTAATAAAATACAATTAAAATTTGCACTGAAATTACATCAAGCACTTTCAGTCGATATCATAAATACATAACCTTTAACTTAAAACACGATTGGGTATAAAAAATCTATACTTATTCAAACTTGTTTTAACAAGCTGTCTAATACCACCATTGCTTGGTAAAATTGTCGGTTTTGCCGTTAGACACCTCATATGTGAGCATTTCAAAATATTTCGGACCATCCTACAGAATCTACAATATAGACAATGCTAACTGTTTTTTTTTTTCGTCAGTTCTGTCTCATCCGTGCAATAGAATGCCTGAATATGCCGAAAGGTGAAACCCGACTCGTTAGTGACAAAACACGTAGTATCGTACAAAGTTTCAACAATTCAAATATGTTATAAAAATCCCATCAAGTACCTTCAGTCGATATCATAAATTATCATTTTTGACCGTTTCGATATTAACCGACGACGTTTTAAAATTACTAACTTATAATTTGATAAACATTTTTTTCTCAACGAAAGAGTCGTTGAAAAAATTGTTGTGTAACATCGCATAAATAATTATTTGGTTAGGTTTAAAAACACTTTTTTGTGACGAGCATGTTAGAAAACCTGTTTTATTCAATTCGTTAAATGACGTACTCAATCACGTGCATTTTTTTAAATCTATAAAATTCTGTTGAATTTCGTCTTAACGAAAAAATACAGCGTCAAAGTTTCTACAACGTAAACTTAATATGGTTAGGGTTTTTTTGTGAAATAATTGATAATTTTCCTGTTTGTTAAAATGAACATATTTTGTTTTTTAATATATGTCATCATGTAGTTTTACACTTTGTTCTTTACGTACTATAATATTTTAAGCAGGGTTGTGGAGTAATTAAAACACACGACTCTGGCTTTGACCTCGAGATTGACCAACAACACGACTTCGACTATAAAAAGTATATTGATTGAATCGGTATTTACTTGGTAGAAATCCATTATAACTATTACACTATTATAGTTCTGAAATATATATCAAGTATGTATTTATTGATTGCGTTAGCATTCACTCGACAGAAGCGGTATTTATAGATTGTCATGTGACTTATGTTTATCCGTTTATATAGGACGGAAAGGTAGAAGTATATACACTCAAGATACGGAACATGTAAGATCACTCAACAGTAAAAAACAGATTCACAATTCGCTAATCACGTTACAAAGGAATCACATAAAATAAATTTAAACTCATCGCCTAGTGTTTGCATTTTTGTAGTAAGGGTCGCAGGATGACCGCTTTGGAACAGCTGGAAATCAATAGACATCAACTATCACAAAGGATTCTTAACGAACAAACTAATACATGTCTATCACAATTGCTTAACCCTCCGCAGGGTAATAGAACATTTTCGGGCCATATGTAAACTTATTGATGTAGACGCCTTTTTAGTTGCATTTACAATTTTTAGTTTTATTGAGAGCAAGAAACAAGCTAGGTCTTTAAAAAAGGAGAGAAGATGTATTGTGTACCTTTTCTACACAGCTATATATATATATATATAATAGATAAGCAAATGTTCGTTTAAGCATAGCTCTGAAGATGGCGTGAGCCGAAATAGCTATCAACTATATCTTATAAAAAATAATTATAACTAAAATACATTGTTATTTTTTCAACGTGTTGTTATTTATATTATTTTTATTGATATTGTATGATTTCCTGTAAATTGGTTCTTAGTTTGTGAACCCATGGTTTTGTATACCTGCTAACTTTAACTCAAATGTTTTTTTTATAAATAGACTTGTTTGTAAATTGTATTGTATTAGCCAATAATGCTCGCGATGAGCGAAATCGGTCTCGATCAAAAAATATATTGTGGAAATGAAAATGGAAAAAAGTACTAAAAAAAATGTTTTTATTGTTAAAAATATCATGCCTTTCCATCAAGAAGTGACAGCTTAGTGAATCTTAAAAGTTTTTCTATTTATGTGCATTATATTGAAGATTAACCAATTTTCCGGCGAATTGTTCATTGAGATATTTTTTAAAATCATATGATCAAAGAGTCTCTTGTTTTTCACAACTCCAACTCCGACCACACAGCCCTGATTTTAAGTGTCAAAGCGATATCGGCTAACACATGCCTAAAAAGTCATTCATTTAAGGACAATTCAATAAATAATTTCATTCTCAACCCATCTTTTTGGAGAGCAAAAACATACAAAGATTAGTATTTGGCCAAATTGCTTCAATATTTTTTGTTTTGATGGTCACATGTTTTGGGACGGATTAAATTATCACAAAACCGAAAAAAACAACCACAAATTGATACATACAAACTTTCCTTATTGTTATAATTTATGATATCGACTGAAGGTACTTGATGGACTTTCAATATCAAATTTGAATTGTTACAACTTTGTACTATACCACATGTTTTATCACTTCTTCAGACATTCTATCACACAATGCAACAGTTCCCGGGTCGTTAGTGACAAAACAGGTGGAATCGTACAAAGTTATGACAATTCAAATTTCCTTACTGTGATTTAAACAAGCGAAAACATCAACTGAGCTTTTCAGCACCAACCTCGACTATCTGCCAAATACGTAATGGGAAATTTACGAATTCATTCAATATTTTTTTTATGTCCTATTTTTGCGTAATATAAATATAACCCTTTCAAGAATGACTCATTAACAGGATCGTTAATGAAAGCTGTCATGGGCAATTGTGCTAATTATTATTGGATTAGTATATTTAAATTTGTTTTAGCTGCAATTTACTGCTTGCTTTGGGGTAAGTGTTTTCCTGTAATTAATAACTTTAATATATATACGATGCTAACTGTTTATTTTACGTCAGTTCTGCTGCATTCGTGTGATAGAATATCTGAAAATGCCGAAAGGCTAATCTGGGTCGTTGGTGACGAAACATGTGGAATCGTACAAAGTTGTAACAATTCAAATTTGATATTGAAATTCCATCAAGCACCTTCCTTCAGTCGATATCATAAATTACATTTTTAATTATTTCCGTTTTTTATTTTATGCACATAAATATAATTTCTTCACACCAAGCTAGCAACACAAGTGATTGAAACTTAATTATATATATTTTTTTAGATATTTACAAAAAGTAACGTCAGTATGTTAATGTAACATCGATGTGTTTATATGTAATTGGATTTAACTGTTCTAGAAATGAATCGTTTTTTCTATTTTTGACCTTCAAATTGACAGTGATCTATGCACGCTGTACCTAGCACTCATACGAATGAGGCCAAAAGCAACAAGGCTATGAAGAAAATCGAACATGTCATGTGATTTGATAATGTAATCGTTTAACGCCTTAGGAACGAATACGTTTTGAACTAAGTTTTCTTTTTCTTGGTATTTTTTTTAGTCAAGTGGTAGAGATCACGATTAATAAATGACATGACGATTATAAAATGACGAAACAGTTTAGTGTTAAAATAAATTAAATTCGCTCAAGTACTTAATAAATGCGACAAAAATATTATTAGGTGCAATTTTACGGGGCTTAGTTTGATTTCAAACTAATTTTATAATTTCGACAAAGCTGAACTTTTTTATGTTTAGTGAGAAAATTATCTTCAAATTGTATTTATTATATATACAAAAAAAGTGTGACATATATTTTATAATAAAATTTGATCCAACTGTATCGCGCGTCACCCAGATTCAAAGAGTTGGATGACGACTTTGATTGTAATACTAGAAAGAATTATTTGGTTCCTGATTGACAGCTATAAAATTGATCGATTACTTGTGAGAAATATGTTATTAATCAATGAAATAACCTTACTTTTCTGTAAAATATGTTTATAATTATAACATTTGATGAATAATTACGGATTTAATTTATACAAATAATAATGGGAAATATCTTATTTATTTAAGGTATATCATCAGATTTATTGATTGAATTGGCATTCACTTGGTAGAACTCCATTATAACACGGTGAAAAAATAGCAATGTATTTTAGTTCTACAAAACTATTTTTAATAAATATAGTTGATAGCTATTTCGGCTCACGAAATAGCTATCAACCATATTTGTTAAAAATAATTTTGTAGAACTAAAATACATTGCTATTTTTTCACCGTGATATCATCAGATATTTCTTGATAGAAAGAAGTGTTATTATTTTTTTTCCATTTTTCTCGATAACCATAAACATGTTGGAAAATCAATAATTTTGTAATGTTCTATAAAATATTAAAAACCGGACCAAATATAATATATGCTGATAATTTTGTTTGAACTATCCATACTGTTGAGCAAACTATGCTTGAACGAAAACGTGCAATATAATCGATGGCTTATATTTTCATTGTCACATTAACAGTCACTTCTTGATAGAAAAGAATAATATTTAAACAATAAAAATCGATATAGAAATCGTACTTAAATGTGTATTAATTCGTTATTTCTTCTACAATATCAAAAAATAATGACGTTTCACATTTGAGGTGTTAACTGCTACTTCTTGATGGAAAAGCATGATATTTTGAATAATAAAAAACACATTTTTTTAGTAATATTTCTAGAATATATTTTATGATCAGTACCGGTTTAGCTCATTGCAAACATCATGCGAAACCGGTCCTGATAAAATATACTGTAGTAATTGCGGTAAAAATGTGTTTTTATTCTTTATTTTAATCTTCGAAAATATTGTGAAGTTAATAAAATATTATTATTTTGTTTTGCAATTGTAATCGAAATTGACCAACAACTCGACTTCGACTAAAAGAAGCTGAAAATTTTCCTACCTTTCCTATTTATGTGCATTACACTAAAGAACTCCCAAGCAATCCGGTGTGTTGTTTATTGAGATGAGTTTTCAAAATGTGCTAATCGAAAAAGTAGTCGAAGTTTCTTGGAGCCCTGATAAAAACACATAAATATGGTAGATCCGGTATGATTTATAATTCTGTACACTTAACTAACCAGTTTAAAGATTATAAACATATTATTAAGCTTAAGTAATATAATTATAGAAACACGTTTACGGTATACGTAATCATACATTTGATTATTGTTATATTCGTATATATAGTTTAAGGACGTTTGCTTTTTTGAAAAGGAAACAAACAACATGGCGTGTGAATAGTTTTTTCAGCCTCAAGAAATAGTGCACTTTACGGTCATGTTGCTCAACCAGTGGGTCGAAGAACGTTTTTCATTATATATATAGTTATTCAATCGATGCCCGTTACCAATGTTAAAAATATGGCATTTAAATTGACGTAAATTGATATTTACGATTTCGACTGAAAATATTGAGTTAACTGTGTAAAAACTAATTTATTGTATTTTTTGTTTATAAAATTATCATACACAAATACACGAATATCACTAAAGTCAAATCAATAGTATTTGAATTGTTACAACTTTGTACGATTCCACATGTTTTGTCGCTAACGACCCGGATTTCGCCATTCGGCATCTTCAGACATTTTATCACACGGATGCAACGGAACTGACGTGAAACCAATTTAATAATATTAATCTATTAATAATTAACACAATTGCCTGTGATGATTTTTATTAAGAATCTTATTAATGAGTCGTTCTTGAAAGGGTTTTACAACAAAATTAATCAACTAACTTCAAAATATAAATGGTTTTTTTTAAAGAGATACCTACATATTTCAATCTGGCAAATAACGATCAAACATCTATTGTTATTGATTAAATTGGCGTTTACTGGGTAGAACTTTACTATAACACGATAGAAAAAATAACAATTTATTTAGTTCTACAAAGTTTATATGGTGGTAAGTTGATAATTATTTCAGATTATGCTCTCATAAGAGAGTATCAGAACTGTTTAAGTGGTCTAATTAGGGCGTACGCCGAAATAATTATCAACAATAAATGATGTAGAACTAAAATACATCGCTATTTTTTCGCCGTGTTTTTTTATTATTTTACATATATTTGTGTGTTTATTGTGTAAAGTTTCTTGTATATAACCGATGCAAACCGTTGAATAAATCACACGGATGCTGAAAGACGTATTTCGGGCCGTGAATAAAAAACCACGTAGAATTGTACAAAGCTTAAACAATTTAAATTTGGATGTTTTTTGTAGAAAGTTTTTCTGCAAAATCTCCTTGTTATTCAGTCGTTAATTTGTTTTACAAAGACAGTAAGGACACCAATGATAACGCTAGGAAAGCAATTGTTTTTAACTAATCGCTTTCATTGCATCCATGGCTTATTGGCATCGATTATTGAACACCGGTTGGAAAAAAATATTAATTCAAAACGGTTTATTACCTGGGAGGCACCAAAACGTTTAAATAAGAAAATAGTCTTTATGCTATATATAATATTAACAAATACTTTTTATGGAATATATAAAAGTTATTATTGCTTAAAACAGGTCTTTATTATTATATTTATTAAAAAACAAAATTTGAACGTGGTTTGCAACGTTTCCCATATTTTTTCAAATCAAATGAAATAAATTTGACGACAAATTGATCTTGGCTTTCATTAGAAAATTCCTGATTATTAGTAATTATAAAAAGCTATTACAAGAGAGGTTGCCGACTGTAAATATTGAGAATCCGTGTTATTGTTATGATTACCTTTATAGCTCCAGTTTTTCATGTTAATTCTAAACAACTTTGATTGAATACCATAATGCAAGCATTCTTTTATCGAGTGTAACTAAAAATTGTGTTTGTAGAAGGTATAGATATACTGCAATGTATTGTTTGCTTAGTACGCTGTATTGAAACGTTATTGTGTTGAGAAACAGCTGTTTAATTATTTATCAAACAGCTGTTGTGATAAAATAATAAATATGTTTTTTTTAATAATTGATTTTATTTCATTCCTCTTTGGGAACGTCATTAAAGCTTATAAAAGTGAAGGGAGTTAACATGTATAAAGAATTTACAATGAATATGGTATCCTTTATAATATTCATAAAACAATCGATATGTGATTGTTTATAATAAAGCGTGGGCTCTTTTTTTGTTTACGGCCATTGTTTACAGTAGCGAAATAAGAATCTGATTCAAATGGAAACATCAATATTAATTTTTAACACTTTTTAGGTGTTGACCGTAACGTGTTGGTGGAAAGGCATCATATTAAATTATTAAAACATGTTTAACCACCCAACGCATATGAACGTACGTGATACGCAAACTTTGAATGTACCATTCTGCGCTATCCCGTATCACGTACGCGGTTGAGAAAAATAATTTACATTAATTAAAACTGAAAACCGTCCCTGACTTATGAGTATGTATGAAAATTACGAAATATCAAAAAACAGACCCCACATTTCGCCTCAACAAGTACTTGTGAAGACTTGTAGTCACATGCTGTTGAGACGCGTGGAGGTATTCCGTACAGTTTGCAGTTTGAAGGTAAATTATTTTTCTCAAGCGCATATGTAATACGAGATGGTGCAGAATCGTACGGTCAAAGTTTGCGTATCATGTACGTTCATACGCATAGGGGGTTAATGACTTTTTTTAAAATTTTTTTTTTTAGAGTTTGCTATTTTTAATTTAAAAAAATGCAGGTTCAATTCTGGTAACCTAAAAAAAAAACATACTGAAAGTTTGATTGTCCTTTGGGGTCGCCATTACTACAATTCGTTTTTCTACGCGGACCTTATCTACAAAGGACAGCTAAACGGTCGTTATATAAATAAAAACATCTATTAGTATCATATTAATTTTTGTTACGTCATATTTATTTTCACGAATAATTTGGCCAAATGTTTCGAAATTCTGTCGAATAAATTAATTCTTTATCTCAAATATTCCTATCGAGAATTCGTTTGAAAAAACATGTTCCTGTAAAAATATTTATCACCTCATTATAAAAATCGATAATTCCAGGTGTTAATTTCCTTTTTAGCCGATTAGTCATCTTTGTGTTTGCTTTTAAAACGTGTTTGCTTTTAAAACGTGTTTGCATAAACCAACTGAATAAATTCGTTAAAATCAATATTTCTCTGTAACATTAATGTTTTCAAAGTCACATATTTCGTCATCGATTATTATTACGTGTTGTGTGTCATCTCGAATACAGAAAACCGTTGGAGGATTTCAAGAAGTGTTTTTTTAAATCCTACACAGAGTATTTATGAAAACGTCTGCAATTATGCATTCCTCATATAAATGCTGTAAAGTTCTAAAATCACAAATAATCAAAATGATTCTATTGTGTTTATTTTATTACTTATCTTTTTTACGAATTGTTCGTTAACCGATCAAACAGTATAAGAGATAGAATAAGTTTACTGTTTTAGATCGTTATCCGAATATGTGTTAAAGACAACGGGCACAAAAAATTTTCATGATAGTGTTCTTTGTACGGTTTGCTTGCAGTCCAAACTGTTTGTTAACCGATCACCAACTGTATTAGAAAATATTATACTTGATTATGGTATTTACTCGTGAATTTGCATTCAATACCGTTGCAGGTCAGCTGTCATACTCCTATAGGAATTGTTTGTTAGCCGATCATACGAGCAGTATTACAGATAGAATATGGTATTAGTTTGTTATCCGAATATGTGTTCGGACAACGAGCTCAATTTATCTATTTTAAGCGTGTCGTATTGGCGCCATTTTTATGAGACACCCTTAAAATATCCATAAAATTTTTGAATATCACATATTTTACAACAAAGTCGACATGGCAGACACGAGAGCTACGAATCGAATAGTTCAAATATTAAAAAAAGAAAAATTTTACCTATACAAATTTTGTATATATCCGTAAAGAATTTGAAAGAAAAAGAACCATAAAAATATTTTTTTAATTACATTCATTCGACATGCCATTCGTCAGTTTTGTTGCATCCGTGTGATAGAATGCCTGAAGATGCCGAAAGGCGAAACCGGGTTGTTAGTGACAAAACATGTAGAATCGTAAAAAGTAAATTTAATTACTTAATGGACTTTTTAATATTTACGACTCTAACTTTTATATTATATACTCAATAAAGATACGTAACCACTTTTAAGGTGTTAACTGTAACTCTTTGATAAAAAGACATTATATTTAAATAATAAAAATACATTTTTTAGTAATATTTCCGCAGTGTAGCATTTTATTTTTATTATCAGGGCTAGTTTTTCTCAAAACGAGCATTATCAATTGATAAAATGCACTGATATTTATACAAATTTGAGCTAAAAATATTTTACACATAATTATACATTTAAATGAAGTGAAATAGTTAAAAAAATACATGTTTACGACCTCTTAGTTCAAAATCAGTTTTTGTTTTGTTCAAATATCGTTATTGTAATGCCAATTGTATGCATCTGTTGATAATGCTGGCAATGAGTGAAACCGACTTTGATGTAAAAACATGTAATATTTAGGAGATTGTGTTAAAAATTATGTTTTTACTATTTAAATATCAGTATATCACATATAATCAATCTCTATAATACGGCTTCATAAGAAATATCTCAGAATTACTGTTTTTAATTTTCGACTATCACAAATTGCTTATTAGCAATTATGACTTGAATTTTATTAAGTCCGGCAGATGTATAATATTGAGTAAGAACTCTTCTGCATTTTTTTCTATGCGTGATTTCAACAATTTCACGCAATATTTAAAATGAAGATCTGGCATCACTTCTAAGAAACGATTATTAATTATATACGATTTAGAAATAGTAACCAGTCACGGAGGAAATTAGTGTTTCTTTATTGAATCATATGTGTCTACCGGAAATATTCTAAATGTATGACTAATACATATTTTAATTAATATTACAAAATAAAACAGTATTCAAATAATTAATTCTTAAAAGGAATGTTACAGAGTTACGTTATTTATAACAATATCATAAGATACCGCTGTCATTGTTTTTATTCTCTATTTTGAAAAATAAATAATGTACAGTTAGTGTTCGGTTAACGAACATAATCGGTTACAAGACTATGTTCGCTATACGAATTGCTCGTAATCCAATCATACGAACAGTATAACAGATAGAATAAGTGTACTGTTTTAGTTCGTTATCCGAACACATATTCGGATAACGAGCAAAAAACTTTTCGTGGTAGTATTCGCTGTACGGTTTGATCGTAATCCAAACTGTTCGTTAACCGAAAACCAGCTGTATTAAAAAATGTTTAAAAATTCACGGTATTTACTTTTGAATTTGCATTTAATACCGTTGCATATCAGCTGTCGTACCCCTATACGAATTGTTCGTTAACCGGTCATACGAGCAGTATTACAGATAGAATATGTGTACTAGTTTAGTTCGTTATCCGAATATGTGTTCGAATAACGAGCACAAAAAACGTTTCATGATAGTGTTCGTTGTACGATTTGTGCGCAGTCCAAATTGCTCGTTAACCGATCACCCACTGTATTATAAAATAGTATTTACTAGTGAATTCACACTTACCGTTTTGTGTCAGCTTTCGTACCCGATTAACAAACTTACCTCATTTAAATGTTACTATTCAATTAATAAACAATTTATTTTTATGTATTAATTTGACTTGCGCATTATGCAATGTGTATCATTATTTTATTGGTTACTTTCTTTTACAACAATAATTATTCTTATATAATATAACGTTACGCTCTAGTAGACAATTAGCTCTTCCGATAAAACAACACCCTAGGCATGAGAAAACGTTCTTCAATTTATTAAATTTACATATTATTACAAGCTTGGCAAGTCGCCAAAGTATATATTTCGTTTGTTTAGACTAGTGTTCCCCAACCTTTTCACACACGTGGACCGGTAAAAAAAGGAAATAAACATCGCGAAATATGTATACTGAAATAATTTTTAATCT
Source organism: Himalopsyche japonica (assembly GCA_028555115.1). Lineage (NCBI taxonomy): Eukaryota > Metazoa > Arthropoda > Insecta > Trichoptera > Rhyacophilidae > Himalopsyche > Himalopsyche japonica. The sequence continues at coordinate 2,209,626 of JAHFWJ010000163.1, forward strand.
GATACTGTGATAGATGGGTATAACTTTAACTACCAAACATACACATAACATTTTGATACAATTAAAAATTAACAAAAACAATAAGATTGTTTCAACAAACTAATTGGAAACCTCCTCTTGCATCATTATTAATATATTGTATAATTTTGGCTGTAGAAGTGTCTCTGACAGTTATTGTTAGGTTTGGTTTCACATCATTCTACCAATTACAAGAATGACTCATCAACAAGATCGTTAATAAAAACTATCACAGGCAATTGTGCTAATTATTATTAGATTGAAATTATTAAATTTGTTTTAGCTGTAATTTACTGCTTGCCTTGGGGTAAGTGTTTTCGTGTAATTAAAAACTTTGGTATATAGAAAATGCTAACTGTTTATTTAACGTCAGTTCTGTTGCATCCGAATGATGCCGAAAGGTGAAACCCGAGTCGTTAGTGACAAAGCATGTGGAATCGCACAAAGTTGTAACAATTCAAATTTGATATTGAAATTCCATCAAGTTTCATTCGATATCCTCGATTATATATTTAATATTTTTGCACAGCACTAGACCGCAGACCACCGGTCGGGGAACACTGTTAACTAACAAGACTATAAACGTTTCTCTGAAAAACGGTCAAATATATTATAATATGACGTGTTCTTAAAAATAAATACGTTGGATCTTAGATATGTACACATTTTTTACATGATCGACAAAAAACCTATTTTGTATTAAGTATTTTGTGATTATGTATAGACTCAACTCAGGTGTCTATAAGTTTTAAATATAATAAATTTCACTATAAATAAACCCAGAATCTTTAATAGGTACTGGGAAAATTTATCGCCAACAATTAATCTTTGACGGTAAGCTGCCTCGTTAAGTGGTCGAATGTTATAAATAATTTATGGCTTGCATGTAGTATGTAATTTAATGTTATGTAATGTAATTTATGGCTTGCAAATAGTAGTAATACAAAAATGTTTATTTATCGGTGAATTGAAGATGAACTTACATTATCTAGCCTACTAGAGTTATAAAAATATGTTCAAGCTTAAAGCATCAATTGACGCGGCGATAAATTGCTTGCGACAAATTACCACCGCTCTACCGTCACAATACAAAAATAAACTAAGCATGAAATATTTTTGAACTGTGTCCGTTATCAAAACGTAGCTTTGCAAGGATTTCTGATGAAGATAATCCGGCAGTTTTTTTTTCGCAAAAACTAATTATTACCTAGATTCTCAACATTTATTTTTTGAAGAGAGCAGGGATAAAATGCTAATACTAGTTTTTTGATTGAATTGGCATTTACTTGGTAGAACTCCATTATAACACAGTGGAAAAATAGCAATGTATTTTAAATCTACAATTTTTTTATAAGATATCTATTATCAATTATCACAAAAAAATCTTAACCAACAAATTAATATATGTCGGTCGCCATTCCCCAAGCCATTGTAACGGGCTTTTCCGCAATAAACCATCTCCATCCAATAAACCATTTCCGCGCAATATGTAATTGATTTAGTCGTGTTTTTAGTTTCATTTACATTTTTTTTTCAGTTTTATCGTTAGCAGGAAATTAGCTAGATCGTTAGAACAGAAGAAAAGATGTATTGTATACCTTTTCTACACAGCTATATATAAATAATTAAATGTTCGTTTAAGCATAGTTCTGACGATGGTGTGAGCCGAAATAGCTATCAACTATATCTTACAAAAAAATTGAAAGATTTTAAATAATAAAAACACATTTTTAGTAGTTATTTCCACAGAATAGTTTATGATCAAAACCGGTTTCGCTCATCAAAATGATTATCTTCAGCTGATAATGCTAATGATGAGCAAAACCGATCCGGATTATAAAATATACTGTGGAAAGAATTACTTAAAATTTTATTCTTCATACTATTTTAAAAGAGTGCACGAACTTACTAGATTTAATAGAGGCTTGACAACACGTATACTATTTCCATGGATAGTTTTGCCAATCTTTTTAGAGTGTTGATCGAGTTTATGTTTGTGCATTATCATTCTGTAAAAGGATTCTCCTGATATTATTCATTGAATTGGCATTTACTTGGTAAAACTCCATTATAACACGGTGAAAAAATAGCGATGTATTTTATTTACCAAGACATAGTTGATAGGTATTTCGGTTCACGTCATCATCATATTAAAGGATTTTCTTTATTTTTATCTTTTGACAGCAATCTAATATTGATTATTTATTTTTGATTTCAGAATCCTCTAGATAATGGAGGAAGACTCTGGTTCATTTGCCAACAGTGATTCGACCATCACCCTGGTCTCGTCTAGTCCAGATAACTCAAACCACACGAGCAAACACAACTCCATGATGTCCAACGGCGACGATCACGCCCCACGTCCGCACACCCCTTCCAGCAAGGAGCTGCGCCTCGCTTTAGGGAGCGCACCACCAGCACCAGATAGGTCCAACAACGTCGCCCTGACACCAAACGACCCTCACGATATGTTCGGAAACAAAAACGCGATCAAGTTTGCGATACACGACGAGACTTACGTCAACCAATGTAAACTGTCCGACAAAGACCGATACAAAAGAGACGCGCCCCAGAACAACAAAGAAGTAGAGAACGGAAGCATTCATATCACCCATAAAAGTGATACTCACAATAACGAGCATGATTCTTTACCCAGCTATAGTTCTAACGAATCCAACGACGCTCCTGGTTATATGAACGGACATGGTAACGGAGAAAGACATATCCAAAGCTATGAAAGCACTCAAAATTTAACGGAAGCAACGACACCAAAATCCAAAAAGCGCAATACCATTGAGCATACTGTAGGTATCGACAATCCAGCGTTTATGACGGAAGAATACGTGAAAGAAGCTAAGAACGCAAGAAATCACGCAATCGACAAGTCTTTGAAAGATAATGTACACGCAAAAGTCGACGATTATGAAAAGAGAATTAAAGATTCTACAGAGAAGATAGACGAAGCTCACGTGAATGGAGGAGGTAATACTACTCTGTCGCTTGGATTGTCTTCCCCTACTAAGGGAGACGAAAAAATGCCAGAAGCTGTTAATCTTGAACTCGTGAATATGGCACCGCTGGCTGGAAAAGTCAATGGAAAGTCTGCAGATAATAATGGAGGTCTGGTACCTGGGGCTACTGTCATCAATAACATACCAGTGAAGAAGGATACTGAAGTAGAACTGGGCGATCCTTACGATGAATATTTTGTTCCCGTTAACGAACATAGAAAATATATGAGGTTAGTTGATTTTTTTTATCTTTTTACCGATAAAAGCATTTAGCATCAAATTGTGAATGATTAGTTTATGTCTAATCAAGCTAGAGTTTTAATAATATTGTAGAAGATTTGAATTGTTGTAATACATTAAAATTTGTAGATTTATTGCTAGCAGTAAATAAGCTAGGCCGTTAAAACAGACGAGAAGATGTATCGTATACCTTTTTTATACAGCTGTATATATAACAGATAATCAAATGCTCGTTTGAGCATAGTTCTGAAGATGGCGTAAGCTGAAATAACTATTTATTTATAACTATACGATACAAAACTTACAAATTATCAATTCATTGCTTTTGAACCATAACATATTTAAATATAAAGTATTGGAAATTCAACAAATACACAGTAAAACAATCAATTAGGATTGCAAAAAGTCAACTAAGTAAGCTCATGAAATATCTACTTTAACTGAAAAAAATAGCATTCGTCTGAACTCACTTTCGTCACTATCAAATAATTGTAGAACTAAAATACATTGCTATTTATCACCGTGATATAATGGAGTTCTACCAAGTAATTGTCAATCCAACTAATAAACTCATTTTTCATATTAAATGTTTAATATTAGGACGCATTTAAGCAAAGAAAATATCTAAATACATACGGTTGAGTGTTTTTTGGCAAAAATTTAATTATCAGCTGTCACGTTTAAAAATAATAAAAAAAAAAAAACAGTTTAAAAACAGCTTCGTGATTATTTGTAAACCGCTTAACTCAAATGTTGATTGTAAGATTTTTGGTGTCATCACGCAAATGCGATGTTTTTTTTTTATTTTCCAAGTAGTATTTTTTGTCAAAAGCGCATTGACATCTTTCGAATCATTTTTTTACAATAATCAACTGACAAAAAAATAGATTTTATCATTTGGATCGCAAGCAGACACATGTGTCCGGAACATATGCACACCAATTTCAAACAGACAACCGGTATGTAATAAAATTACAAAAAAATGCTCGGTATTTCTGTGAAAGATACCCAATACTTTAACGAATATATGAAACTCCATCTATAGTTAATGTTTCAATATAGTTCTTAATAATATTGAAGTAGATCAAATATTAATTAGAACTATTTTTTCTCTCAAACGGTACACGCCCTCATTAAGGGTTGTCACACATTACAAATTTCACTTTCATATTTGACTAACCGTCTCAAATGCATAAGATAGATAGACGTGTACAATACATATTTAAAGAAATTTCTGAAAATATTTCTTTTCGTCAGTTCTGTTGCATCCGTGTGATAGAATGCCTTAAGATGCCGAAAGGCGAATCCCGGGTCGTTAGTGACAAAACATGTGGAATCGTACAAAATTGAAACAATTCAAATTTGATATTGAATTTCCATCAAGCACCTTCAGTCGATATCATAAAATATTTCTTTTAATTGTTTGTCGAAATTGAATAACCATTTTTTTTATTAAATGTGAAAATTTTAAATCTTAATGCAATTTAATATAACTCGCTTTGTCACTTCTTGTAGGAAAGGCACGATATTTTAAAAAACGATAAAACACATTTTTCATACTTACGTCCACGATGTATTTTATCATCAGAACCGGTTTCGCTCATCTCGAGTTTTTCGAGCTAGCACTTTTCTCATCGCTTCAGTTGATAATGCTTACGAAACCGGTCCTAGTCATAAAAAGGCGTTTTTATAATTTTAAAAAATCACTATTTTATTGGTCCACATAACACGCGCTATCGGAGACATATCAACAATTTATTTGCGAGATAGTCGAACAGTTACTACTCTTTCATTGGGTTAGCTCTAGACCATAAGTTACCAACCTTTTCGGGTGACGAACCCTTTTCATAAAAGCCATGTAACCCGCGACTCCCCATACAATCCAAAAGCATACAAAAAAAAATCTTTAGTTGACCGTATAAGTTGGCGACCCTCAGGTTAACAACCTATGCTCTAGACCATAAGTGCTCAAACTTTTCGAGTGGCGACAGCTTTTTATAAAAGCCATGTGATCCGCGACCTCCACACTTTTAATTGAGTAGTTATTTAGCAATCTAAACGATTCATAGGGCTATATCGATAGCTTTCGGTATGCGACAGCTCAAAAAACAAAATGCCAACAATTAAAAACAAAACGGAACTGAAAAAATTAAACTCTTGTTAATGTAGAGAAAAATTCTTTAATGCATAAATAATTGCTCTTTATTGTCTTCGCTTTCAAGGAAAATGCATTTCGTTTTTATGAGAGAAATCAGCAAGACGTCAGCAAATCGTACATTTTGCAAGAACTGTTGCTTTCTTACAACCGTTTTTGCGATTCATCTCTATGTAACGTTTTTTAATTGGACACATTTCATGCATAACTGACTAACAATTCGATAGTCTTATATTCCTTGAGTTAATGAATAGATAAATTCGTTTATTAAGAATATTAAAATGCTTAAAACATACACTGATATTGTTCAAATAATCTAAACGTAAAGAATTATTATCATATTTTTTTATATCTAATTAACAATGTCTGAATAATATTGATCCAAACTAAGTTTATATACACATATCGTGCTTTAAAACTAGATTAATTTTGAGCTGCTTTAACTAAGCATAAGAGTTCTGATGAGTGTGTAAGCCGAAATAGCTATTGCTGCTACTACAATTGACTAATTATTTTATTCTTCAAGTTAACTATTGCATTTCATAAATCTGTATTAACTTTGTAAAAGTTACTACGAGATAAAATGATTTTAACTTCGTATCCGTACATTTCTTGAATTGTAGAACGTAGCGAACTGAAATTAGTTATATACATTTGAAGATTACCAAATATGCCACGCCTCTGTTCTAAAATTTAAAGGTGATAAACCGATACACACGTTCTAGTAATCCATACTATTATGATGAGCTTTTTGGTACAACCTCACTCTAATAAGTTTACAATTTTAATGATTTAATTATTAAGCTGTATTTGATAGCTGTTTCGGCTTTCACATCATCAGGATAATAAATAAAACTTAAGTAATACTGTCTCTCTTTTTCTATACAGCATGTGTATAAAATTAAGCTTACTTTACTTAATATTTATTTTTATATTGTTTTTACGTGTTTCAATATATAATATTTTTAATTCTATAACATAGGCGGCGAACCTTTTTATGACTGAGTGCCAATTATTTTTCAATGTTATATGTCGCGTGTCACATGCCCACAAGTACTTATTAATGGTAAAACAAAAGAAATAAAATATAAAGAAACTAAATAAAAACAAATTCGTACCATCAAACTATTAGTGAGATTTTGTTCGTTGGATGCTAGATACAAAATGTCTTATATCGGGTTTATAGTTGATAGCTATATCTGTTAGTTTACTTTTTATGGCTGTTTTAATAAATTTCATTAAAGAAAATACTGATTTAAAATAAGAATAAGTCGATAAAAAAATTGTTAAAATACCCATAATGCTATTTCTTAGGACAAGAAAATATCACTTACATATTTTTCACTTCATAATAATAACATTCGCGTGCCATAGGTTTACCATTCCTGGTCTATAAAAATGCACTTCATTAATTTATGATATCGACTGAAGGTGCTTGATAGAATTTCAATATCAAACTTGAATTGTTACAACTTTGTACGATTCCACACGTTTTGTCACTAACCGTGTTTTGTCTTTCGGCATCTTCAGGCATCCGTGTGATAGAATGCTTGAAGATGCCGAAAGGCGAAACCCAGGTCGCTCAAATTTGCACTTCAAATTCAATTCTTCAATTTTCATACATTTTTAGACTCGATTAACTTAGGTAACTCGGTAATTTAGAAGAGCCGACGCTCTGTGCCAAGCAAAAAGGACTGTTGTTCGTGTGATACGCTTCGTCATTTTTAAGCCGCATTTAAATGAATGCACAAACTACTCTCACAACCAAAAAAATGAAAAAGAAAAATAGATACTTGGGCGATTTAAATTCTCACTGCATTTAATTTGACCGTGATTAATGATTAAAAAAGAAACTTATTTTATAGAAGTATTCTCTATACATCATAATATGTAATTACCGTTGCGATTAGAATCAAAATATTATAGCCGCAACACTATGAACAGTCAGTTCAATCAACAAAAAATTTGCATATCTGTCTTCACAGGCAACCTCAATCAGTCGAACACGTCTCATTATATAATTTTATTTGATTGATAGTAGTAGAAAATTACGTTATTTACGCTATTTTTCATCAAATAATTTTTACTTTCTTTTTTTATTAATATCAAAAAATACTTTTTAATTCTATGGCTGTCGGGCATTTTCAGAGTTGTATACAATGAATGCTTTGAAGCATACCTTTTGTACTATTAAACATGTGTAAAAGATAGAATCGGATTTGGAGGATCAAGAAATTCGCACAAGCAGGAATAGTTATGTCGCTTTTAGGTCGAAAGGCGATATATTTCAAATTTGAATTGTTGCAACTTTGTACGATTCCACATGTTTTGTCACTAACGACCCGGGTTTCGCCTTTCGGAATCTTCAGGCATTCCATGATTCCACGGATGCAACAGAACTGACGAAACTCGGGTCGTTAGTGACAAAATATGTGGAATGGTACAAAGCTGTAACAAGTCAAATTTGATATTGAAATTTCATCAAGTACCTTCAGTCAATATCATAAATTACGTTATATTTCAGATAAAGACAGTAAAATCTTGATTTTAAGTTTTTCAAGAGACCCAAAAAAAGCAACGAAAAATGCGGGAAAACCAAAAATAATATGAAAGAATGTTCCCACCCCGTTTTAATTTAAAAAAATGGGTTATAAAAATGTTGGTTAATAAAACAGGTTTTAGTAAAATATTTATTGATTAAATCTTATTTATTCAAATAATCGAATAGTGTTTTAAGCTTCATCTTGAGAAATTCTTAAAGAAAATCTCAAGACATTTCAACGAGCTATATATTATATTTCATCATTAATTTCTGTGCTCACAAATCGTATTGAATAGAAAGATTTATCTACCAAAACCGATTAATCGGTATAATATTTGAGACGTGACCATAATATTAAGACGGTATATCAAGTAAATCGATACATCGGGAAACGGTTAATGCGGGATTACTTAACATGGTTTATATGGGTGTTTGACGGGACTATAACAATGAATAATTCTCCCGGGAAAACGTATTATGCGAGAACGGTTGATCGGGGTTCCACTGTACTATATTTCCACAATATATTTATCGGATTTACTCGTTTTTGTATATGTATGCAAAAATCTAACATGACATTTGTTGATTCGAATTTCATTTTAATTAGAATTAATCTCTTCCACGCTAACACCCCAACGAATGGGACGGCAATGTGCAAGGCCTACACGCGAGCGCCCCAGGCGTTGGGAGGCGAACATTTAAACGTCGGTAATATAGGCAGTCTTTTTCGTATAGAACTGATTTTGGTTTTAAAATATTGCCCAATTCGTCTTGATACAACCATCTTCATAAACTTGTGAAAAGTATTAGGTTTAATTTCTTAAAACATTGATTTTTCGAACCCTTCAAATTTATTCCGACCCCGCCAAAGTAACATTTCAGTTTGAAACTGCATGCTAAGCTCGCGTAACTTGCATGCCTAACTTCGCACTGAACTTTGCACCAATCTCGCTGCATTGCAATGTGACACTCCACAACAGTGCCTGACATGATGGCGCTTGTTCATTTGAGTTTATTTGGTGACTTCGTCACGTCACAGTAATGGCGATTTACAAGTTAGTTATTTGTTAGGGATATATTTGTTAAGGTAATTGTGAAAACAAAGGACGTTTCTGTGTTTTTTAATGTTATGAAACATTCCTAATGCATCTAGCTTCCATAAAAGCCAACCTTATTATTTTTTATTGGTGTATTTATAGTTCTATGTGGAAAGAGAAAATTTAATTTAAAAAAAAGCGGACAGATTTTGTTTATAAAAAAACTGTCGCACCGATCGGGTTAAACATAACCTCAAATATTTAAAATAAAAATGTGATACCGAGCTTTGGCTTCTGTAGTTTGATTTGGATATATGTCTTAGTAATTATGCTGCTTCTCTCATTTCCCCCTCCTAATCATTTTACGTACATTATTGTAATCTTTATTTTAGCAAGGATTAGAGGCTGTCTTTAAAATATTTTCTAGCAAGCTTATCTTGAAATTTCACGCTTATTTTTGTCAAACTTTTTTACAAAGAAAAAAAATTCAAGATGTGGTGTGGTAAATTTTTATTACAACATAAAATTTCCATGTCATTTATTCAAGACAACTAAATTTTACTTTTTTTGAATAATATTTCAATTTAATATTTACGGAATGATTCGTGAAAAATAATCTCGTACATACGTGCAAATCTCATGGTTTTTTTTTTATTTAATAAATTGATTTTTAATGTTAATTTCACAATGCTTATGGTTTACATATTGCTGATATGATTTGAGTGCCAAAGCACAATAATGTCATACTTTTAATTCATATTTCTGAATCATGATAAAAAGTATTTTTTGGTATTGTACAGTGTGTCATTCGGAGACAGAAACTTCTTCCCGTGCCCTTCGTCAGGGGTCACGCTAGACGGTCACTCTGTACGAGCCCCGAATCCCGGACTTCTATCTTACCAAGAATGGCTAACGCGTTCTAGGTAAATAAATATAATAATATATATTATAATCAAATAATGTTTGACCGTTGCTATAAATTGGCCACTTGGCGAGGTCGCCACTCAATAAACAATCAGTAAGGAAATTGTTTAGTCCGAAAATTGCCGTTGGTCAATTTATAGCAATGGGAAAATAGATCGCGCTTTTAAAACAACGCATAATAACGCTTATAAATCGGGTTTTGAAAATTTAAATATGGGAATGAAGGTTTACTCGCTTTTTTGTGGAATTATCAGCATTTAATAATATTAATAACCATTCATTAAATCATAGAAATTCCCCCAACAAACTGATTGTGTCGGTAATACCATATTATACTATCTTATTTTTTAATATTATCTCGTTACATGTCCGAAATTTTTCTTACAATATTGCAACATTAATAAAAAAACTTCATACGTCATAAATTTCTTAAAAAAAAAAAAAACTGATTATATTTCAACTTGCCTACATAAAAAAAATGATAAATTTAATATTTTGATATTAAATTGATTTATTATCATAAATTTTTATTGGTTTTTAAATGGCGTCAAAACAATAAAATAATGTGATGAAACTGTATTCGATTTTTACTAAAGTAATGGTGAACCATTTCGGTTTTTGCTTGCCACTAAATTATCAATAGAACACGTTTAAGTAACAAGATATGAAGGTATAAAATATGCTTTTTTATAGTTATTCAAAATTTTATCTAGATATTTATTTTATTATATTATCATGTGCGATTCTAACATACCAGCGTGAACAGAAATGCCAACATTAATGCTTTGGAAAAAATGTATAACGGTTGAAGTTATTTTCGAATACCCTCATTAGCTTATAACAAGTTGTCTTATTGATGAGAACCTACTATCGTGTCTAAAATTAAAAACAACATACAAACCTGACCTACTCAGATTTTTCAAGGGGATGCAAGGACTTTCTTCGCATTAAATGTTTGTTAGTCATTGTCACTATTTAAATTTATAGAATCCTTAATTTAATTTTATTTTTTATCAACAAATATTTTTTTTATTATGAATTCAAAGTTACACGGGTACACTACCCGTGATTTAATAAAGAGCTAAAATTATTATGAAAATTGGCTTAATTGATTTTTTAATCCGATTAAAAACAGTAATGTATTTTAGTTCTAAAAATTTCATAAGAAATATAGTTGATAGCTATTTCGGCTCGCACCATCGTTAGAACTAGCTATCAATTATATCTTTAAAAAAAAGGCAGAACTAAAATACATTGCTATTTTTTCACTGTGTTATAATGGAGTTCTACCAAGTAAATCCCAATTCAATCAATGTTTTTTTGAATCGTTTTTTATGTAAATATTCGGCTCATTGGCTTATAAGTTTGCCGACCACTGGCTTATACTGTTTAATTTTCCGTCGTTATACGCCCGTATTTTTAATTAGACTTCTTTGCTTATCTGTAAAATATTGCTCGCCAACATTTATATGGCACCACATTAATTAAATGGTTTTGTACCACTCACTTTTAAGTCATGGATTAAAAATCAGCAAACTGCGACCTGATTTATTTATTGTTTATAGACAACAGACGTTTATGTAAACTTTACCTTGTGCTTAAATATCAATGTTGATTTATAATTTTCTTAATATTTATAGTTAAGGTAAACATTTAATGTTGATGGTGCGTGAAATCTTTTTTTAATACTGTGCTATTTAGTCATAAACCATAAATATTTTACCAGAATAATTTAATTAGTTAATAAATTACAAGAACATACTGTTAAACATAAATTTTAGTGCAAAATTAATTACTCATTCGTTGAAAAAAATTAGCACAAAAATTTTGATTTTTCATTAACTAAACGTTACAATCTGAGGTTAATTGATTTTTAATAGTATTATAATCACGTTATGTAATGTTTTAATAAGGTATGCACACCTAGACCTCATATAACACGGTTTTATATAACACGGTTCATGGGAAAATAATAGAATTATAATAAAATTTTGAATGAACCTACCACAATTAATATCTCGGAAAGCATTTGCAGCGATGTAGCTACATGTTTTACATTAAAGACAGTAAATGACAGCTTGGAATTGGTTAATAAATAAGATCTTTTTATATTGATAATGATCCTATAATGGAAAGCAGTTCGAAATTCAAGAATTACAAAATTATTTTGGAAACTTTTAAGGAAATGCGTACAGATTTATACGCTAAAAGCAGACAATCGCTTATAAAAGAATTTTTTAATGCTAAAACCACCAAAAATTCAAAATTCTCCAAAAATGAAAACTCACAACCCATCTCGAAAAAGGGTAAAACTATAAAATTCTTATTTGAATTCTTACAATTTTGTACGATTCCACATGTTTTGCCACTAACGATCCCGGTTTCGCCTTTCGGCGTCTTCAGGCATTCTATCACACGGACGCAACAGAACTGACTCTGACTTTAACAATTCAAATTTGATATTGAAATTCCATCAATCACCTTCAGTCGATATAATAAATTATATAAAATTCTAAGTGAAAGCGATTATGAATGAATGCCATATCATTTTAATATTAAATGCATATTTTTTTATTTAAAAAATAAACTAAGTACATATTTGTATAAATGTTCGATTTTTTTGGAACGCAAACTTTAAGCTTCACGAAGTTTTTGTGGAACCATAAAACCGTGTTATACGAGACCCATGTGTATTATTTTCTACGTTGTAAATTTTTTTTTACATAGCATTTTTTTCGTCCTCAAAATATTTACACATGAAAAGCTACAGGCAGCAATAGAGTATGACTACATAACGAACGTTTTGAGTGCGTCAATTACGAACGAGTATATCTCAACGTAGAAAAATAAAACACTGTGTAATGTTTTCCAAGCACTTTTTGACAGAATTTAACAGTAATTTTTTGTAATTGTATTTATCTATTCATTCTCACGTAAATAATATTATATAATTATGAATATTTTTTTCGGAATCTTGAAATGGTCCTTTATAAAATATTGTGTAAACTTACAGTGTAACACAAAATTATACTCAAGAATTTATCTCACGAAAATGCTTGTATGACTACTCATGTAAACACGACATTGCAAACGAAAGTAAAATATTAATTTTATTGCATTTTGTTGGATAATAAGACATTTAACAAATTGCGAAACGGTAAACAATATTACTTACTGAGTTCCGCATTTTTATGTGTTAAGTAAAAACATAGACTCGTTGTGAAAGTTTTGAAATGAAATATTCATCGATGACGAATTAAATGCAAATATAATAAAATCGTAAAATGTTAAAAATAAATTCACCTATTTCTAAAATTATTGTTAAATATTATCGATAGCTGTTACGACAATATGACATCGTTAGAAAAATGATCATATCACTTACCGTAGCATAAAATTGATTTCTTTTTATATTAATTGTTTTTTTCTATCAAGAATGGGCAATTTTCGATCAATTGTTAAATTAATTTCTTTTCCATAGAGCAATGGTCTCCAACATGCGAGGCGCGGATTATTGCCAAAGGAGGTGTCAAACTTACCAGTAAAATAACAATTTTCAGAGATAATGTCTACTTTGCATTTTTACAACTTTATACGATTCCACATGTTTTGTCACAAACGATCCGATCAGTTCTGTTGCATCCGTGTGCCTGAAAATGCCGAAAGGCGAAACCCGGGTCGTTGGTGACAAAACATGTGAAATCGTACAAAGTTGTAACAATTCAAATTCTAATTTATTATATTGTATATTGTTAAAAAAATGTTATAAATATGTATGTTCTTAAAGGAATCATATTTTATTATATCTAATTTTTGTTTAGATTTAATATTATTGACGTCTCAACTTTTTTACTAATTATCAATCAACGATCTGCGTATCTATAAGAAACATCTTACATAATAAAGAACGTACATCATTAAAAAGTGATTATTAATCACACGGATGATGCCTGAAGATGCCGAAAGGCAGAACCCGTGTCGTTAGTGACAAAACATGTGGAATCGTGCAAAGTTGTAAAAATTCAAATTTGATATTGAAATTCCATCAAGCACCTTCAGTCGACATCATAAATTAGATATCGTCTACAATTAAACAAATCTTCATATAGTAACACAACATTAAAATTTCAATGAATACATGTATTTTTTTATTATCTCCATTACATATATTATACGTTATAAGACTAATTAAAATATCGAAGAAGGGTGACGCGGAAAAGAATGTTTTTTTTCCTTGGGGAGGCGCAGTAGCATAAACGTTGGAAACTGCTGCCTTAGGGTAGTAAACATTGAATGATACGGCTAGAAAAGGGGTAGTATTTAGATTATCGCTATCTTACTGGAACCCAATTATATGTTAGGTTGTTAGTGACAGATAATTTTCGATATTGCAGACGTCTATCCCCTCAAACATACTTATACGTACAGTTGTTCAAACAAGGACTGTGGATTCGTTAAAAAAAAACACGCCTCCGATTAAAAAAGTTATATTTTGTAAGGATTTTTTTACCTTTCAACTAACTAATTCGACATATTGTTCACGCGGTGAAAATTCGCTAATCACGTTATTAAGGAATCACATAATATGAATTCAAACTCAGCGCCTAAGTGTTTGCATCTTTGTAGTAAGGGTCGCAGGATGACGGCTTTGGAACAGTTGGAAATCAATAGACATCAACTATCACAAAGGATTCTTAACGAACAAACTAATACAATAGTATCCCCATTAGTTCAACCTCTCCTCTTTCTGATTTGCTTCCGTAATAGACCACACATGTAAACTTATTGTCATAGCCGCCTTTTTAGTTATATTTACAATTATTGAAAAATTTTCTTGTATTGCGAGAAAGCATCAAGCTAGGCCGTTAAAACAGGAAAGAAGATGCATTGTGCACCTTTTCTACACAGCTAAATATAGATAAGCAAATGTTGGATTAAGCATAGTTCTGACGATGGCGTGAGCCGAAATAGCTATCAACTATTTTTTAAAAAAAAAATTGCAGAACTAAAATATTATACATTGCTATTTTTTTTCACCGTGTTATAATAGAGTTCTACCAAGTGAATGCCAATTCAATCAATAAACATATTGTTCATTTAGGTAATCTTCAAAATTGTTCAATCGAAAAAGCAAGTCGATCGTTTTCATGACACCGAATTCGACCAAAACAACACGACTCTTTCACTCGGATTCCACATATTTGGTTCAAACCTAAAAGCGCATTCACCATTTAATCACTCAGCCGGTTAAATGACGACACCGGACTATAAAATCTATCTATCATCAAATTAGTCAATAATTTAAATTTGTTGCTTGATCTCTTTCACTTTGCAAGGCTGTATGTAAACCAATAACTTATTGTCTAATATCTAACTGTTTTTGAAATGGGTATGTATTCATACTATAGACCAGTGCTCCAAAACCGATGTGCCGCGGCACATCGATGTGCCAGTTGTAATACTTGGTGTACCGCAGTGCATTTTTCTTACAGAAGAAAAATCATATAATTCGTCTATGCCAGGGATTCCCAGCCTTTTTGTACTCTAGAGCGCATTCTAAAATATCAGTAGATTGGCGGGCACCACCCATCTTTTTCTACGGGTATTTATAATTAGACGTGCTTAATAAATATAAAAAAAATATCTCTACGTTTATTATCACTATATAATAAACCTAATTACACCAACAAATATATAAAAATAATTTATATTTTTAATTAGTGTTTATGAAAAATTCTTTTGCGTTCAAATAGTGGCGGGCATACACGAACTGTTCCGTGGGCGCCGTGGTGCCCGCGGGCACGAGGTTGGGAATCCCTGGTCTATGCTATTAAATATTTTGTGAAAATGTTATCAAATGGAAGCAGAAGTAATTACTTTTTTGTCAAAATTGCATGTCATAAGTACATATATATAATACACACAATTAACAATAAAAAATGTTAATTTATAAGAAACGAAATTGTAAAAAAATACAGTAAACGCTGCAAAAAGAATGAGTCTTATAAAATGTGTTCATGTTGCATAATACTTTTATGATATCGACTGAAGTTGCTTGATGGAGTTTCAATTGACAGTTATGTTATATTCGTGTGATAGAATACCTGAAGATGCCGAAAGGCGAAACCCGGGTCGTTAGTGACAAAACATGTAGAATCGTACAAAATTGCATATTTCGTTTTTTTATAAATATTGACTTGTGGTGTGATGCGAAATTTTGGAAAAAAAGTGTTGGTGTGTCGTAGAAAAGAAAATGACTTGAATTTAGTAAAAAAATGTGTTTAAAATTTCTTATTAATCTTTAATAACTTTAAAGGCTCGTTATTTGGATGTAGGATTTTAAAATAAATAATATTAACAATGCAGAAAGAATGAGTTTTAAAAAAATGCATCGATGTTTCATTTTCCGTTTTTTTTTATATATAAATATTGACTTGTGGTGTGATGCGAAATTTCGGAAGGTGTGCCGTGGAAGAAAAAAGGTTGCAGAGCACTGCTATAGACTCCTACTAATTATTTAGTAAGAAGTAAATTTGTAAACTGTATCACGTATAAAATCGGATTTGTATTCTGAAAACAAAGTAAAACAGCTCCGGTCTTGCGCGACTCAAAAGGCAGGCAATAAATAAAATAACAATTGTTTGGTGCAACGAGCGAAGTTGGCTAACCTTTCATCAGAGCAATGCAATCGGCAATCCAGCCGCATAATGCAATTATGCATTTACCGATGTGTTTTGGATGCAAAAATAGCCATTTTCAAAACATTTCTATTCATCATATGACGAGTTTTTGTTACACATCACGATATAGGGCACTAACAATTAAACCAGTTATCTTCAAACTGTGTAACGTGAAACCTCTCTGAAATATGAGTTGATGATATTATTATAATAAACAATTTACCAGAAGAAACCATTTCTGACCATGAAATACATTGTAGAAATAAGTGTTAAAAATGTGATTTTATTATCCAAAATATCATGCCTTTCCATCAAGAAGTGACCGGTAATGAGCGAAACCGGCCCTGATCATAAAATATATTCTGTAAATTATTATAAGATTCTATTATTTAAAATATGCATATTCACCAAGAAGTGACAGTGAACAACTTAAAAGTGACATTGATCTACTTTTAAAACTGTTGCAGAATACGGGTTCTAGAGTCTAGAAAATTTGATGACCACTGGCTTAGACAATGCCTTATTTTAGTATATGGCTGAAAATATATCCTTTGATAGTATCTCTTGTATCAACTTCCTCAAAATATAGTCATCAATTAATAATAATTGCATTAGCCAATAATATCGTCTTGGACCGTACGTCTTGTGATGCTTACAAATTATACGGCCAATGTGTCGGAGATGTCATTCGAAGAGCAGAAGGGCAAATGCCACCACAAAATTTGGAGAAACATCATTAAACTCTTTTATTAAATTAGCTTGGCCATATGGACGAAGAAAAAAATTGACAAGATTAAGCTGAAATGATGTCCCTGCAACAATCAATAATAATTTCGACTGTTCAATATTCACATGTGCAAAATAGACGTCGCTACTGTACACCGTTCGGGAGTAACTCTAGTGACAGACAGAGAGATAAATGCATATGTTTTATGCTATAAAGTAAAACTTAATATTCTTAATTGTTCCGAATATTAAAATAGGAAAAAATCATAACTGCATCTGTATTCTTGGGTACCTACCATTTACGCTAGATTTTCGTATCCGTGACTACTCCTAATGTGCAGCATATGTTTATATGAATTGAACATGCTATTAATATTCTACCAATATTTTTCAACACTTATTGAGGAAAGATTGGAGAATTTTTATTTTAGAGAAAATAAAAAAATCACTGTCGCTTTTGATAATAAAAATATTTTTTACTTTAATAATTTATGATGTACTATTATTTGTAATGCCATGGGAATTTATATGGATTTGTTATTGATACTTAAAATCAGGTGTAGCAAACATTTTTAAGTGGAAAGAAAACCTCGCTGCCAAGAGACTACTCGTGGATTATTATGAAGTAACATGATGATCACTCTTAATGTATTAACAGTCAACACGGTGAAAAAAAAAATAGCAATTTATTTTAGTTCTACAAAATTATTTTTAAAAAATATATTAGTTAGCTATTTCGGCTCAAGCCATCGTAGAATAATAGTAATAGAACTATGCTTAAACTAACATTTGCTTATATATATATATATATATAGCTGTGTAGAAAAGGTACACAATACATCTGTTCGCAATAAAACTAATAATTGTAAATTAAACTAAAAAGGCGGCTATATCAATAAGTTTACATATGGCACGAAAATGGTCCATTACAGAAACAAAAAGACACCAGTCAGAGGAGTCAATAATGGTGACCGACAAATATTATTGTAGTTTGTTCGTTAAGAATCCTTTGTGATAGTTGATATCTATTGATCTCCAGCTGTTCTAAAGCCGTCATAAAAAAGATGCAAACACTTAGGCGCTGAGTTTGAATTTATATTATGTAATTCCTTTATAACACGATTAGCGAATTGTGAATAATATATAAATAAACTTTCGGAACGAATTCCGCCCGAATAGTTTGCCGACCGCTGTTATGAGCAATAAATATCTGTAACCTAAATCAATGAAAAATAGTTAAAAGTTCATTTTTTTCCATATGATCTTCTTTTGTTTCGCAGACCGCAAAATTTATTATTTCATTCATTCTTCAAAACGCCATCGCTGGCAGGCTTGAAATTTCGAAAACGTGCCCAACATAATTTAAAATAATATGCTATCATATCGTTACGTAAAATTTAATATAATTCTTTTTTTTTGAATAAGAAAATGGCAAGATTCGAAACAATACAGTGTCGTGGCTTTCTTTGGCAAAGTTCATTGTACACGAATGAATTTTTATAGCGTTTCCGTAATACCAAATAGTATTGTTCGATTTACCAAACACATTAACTGCCAGTATTTAAAAATAATATTACTAAAAGACTTGATATTTTACTTGCAAATAATCGGCACAATTATTTCAAGATAACATCCAATTTTTTGACAGTCTTACAACCTCTCAATAGAATTTATTTCTGCATCAAATACTTTTTACTTATAAACAGTACACATCAAATGACATTTTCATTTTTAAGTAATAAAAACACATAAAAATACAAACTAAGACATGGTTATCAACTATATCTTAAAAAATAATTTTGTACTAAAATAACTAAAATACACTGCTATATTTTTCACCGTGTCATAATGCAGTTCTACCAAGTGATTGCCAATTTAATCAATATATTGAAAGTAGCCGATACGGCTACCCAGGCAATTATTTTGAAACGACTAAAACTTAGACATAGCTATCAACTGTATTTTAAAAAATAATTTTGTAGAACTAAAATACATTGCTATTTTTTCCACCGTGTAATAAAAACAGGCATCGATATTCGTGATGAGCGAAACCGGTCCTGATCAAAAAACATATTGTGGAAATCAGTACTAAAAATGTCAAATTTGAATCGTTACAACTTTGTACGATTCCAATCTGTTGAACTGTCAGTTCTGTTGCATCCGTGTGATAGAATGCCTGAAGGTGCCGAAAGGCGGAACCCGGGTCGTTAGTGACAAAACATGTGGAATCGTACAAAGTTATAACAATTCAAATTTGATGTCAAAATTCCATCAAGCACCTTCAGTCGATATCATAAATTATACTAAAAAATGTGTTTTTATTATTTAAAAATCATGCCTTTCCATCAAGAAGTGACAGTTGTCACCTTAAAGGTGATATTTTAAATAATAAAAACACATTTATTTTAGTACTTATTTCTACAATAAATTTTATGATCACGACCTTATATAATTTCTTCGTAAAATTCATGGGTTTTTTTTATGAGAATGGTATGACTGTTACAGTTATCTCTTTGGTATTTGTAGCACTGAAGGTGTTAAAAAATATTATGAATGTACGCACGTGTAAGCACGTTTCCCATTGTTTTATAAATATTAACCCTTTAGCTAAAAACAACAATACTTCAAAAGTGCAAACTTCATTTGTTTTTATTATGAAAAATAGTTCGAGTTTGATTTTTGTGTTTTTGCCACCGTATTCGTACATTGTTTGAAAGGCAATTATGACATAAATATTTAGCAAAAATCTTGCATATATATCTGTTAGTGGGACAATTACAACTATCACTGTATCAAATCGTCGAAAAGCTTTATTGCCTTTTCAGATTAAAGTATTTATAAGCAAACGCATTTTATTTTTATCTAGAAACGACACCTTGCTTTAAGTATTACAAAAAAATCTACATATCATACAAAGGCTTAAAATACTCCACCTCGTAATTGACAGTGTGTTTTATGCATTATTAATAATTAAAGATCAGGTCAAAATCTAGGAGGAGGCAAATATGGTATTTACCAGTGGCGGCAAATTAAAGGGGCGTAAAAATATTTGCAAAAGAAAAAAAAACACAAATACGTCGCACGGTGAAAAAATAGTAATTTATTTTTAGTTTTACAAAATTAAGATACTAGCTAACTCGTCGCACGTAACTGCGATCTTAGAGTTACAAAATTCAAAGAAACTCGTTTTTATAACAAACAATTTAATTGTTAATTGTGTCGTTTTAATTATGTTTATTTACTGTTTTGGGAAGGAGTTGTACACTAGAGACATTTTCGGGAGTGTATTCAAGATACTTTTAAAGTTTCATATCGATCGGATGAATTGTGTAGTAATTTATAAAGGACAAACACACACACATTGGTTTATATATACAGTGTATATATATACAATATATTTTTACAATAGTCTGTTATGTTTCCTGGACATTACTCGCTTTTTTCGCCAACGACCATACCACGTTGAAAGCACCGGCTCTCGTGCGATCAGACCGAAGTTAAGCAGCATTGGACGCGGATAGTGCTTGGATGGGTGCTGGAAAAAAAAAGATGATGATGATGATGATGACTCGCTTTTTTATTAAAACCAATACGACTTTCCATTCCCTTGTTCTGAGATTTTTTTAATAAAAAATATATTTTCTGTTTTCACAGAGGAGAAAAGCTTATCGTTACTATGGACAAGCGATCCCATCGAAACTGGAAAACATGCGCGTGGTGGACTGTCGGACTCGTGCTGGTAGTAGCCGTTTTGATTGCCATTTTAGCAGGAAGTAAGTGATTATTAATTATTTATTCTAAACTTAAGTCTAACTAGCCATGTTCTGATTGCAATCTACCACGTCATTCACTTGAATCTAAAAGTCTTAGATAAAAACAGTTCTACTACAGTGACTCTTCGATCGACCATTCTCGCATAATACGTTTGCCTGGACGAATCGCTTATTTTCTATAGTCCCGTCAAACGCCCAATGGAGCAATATTTAAATGTCCCGCATTACGCGTTCCCTGATTTATCGATTTCCTCAATCTATTATCTAAATATTATGATTCCGTCTCAAATATTTTGCCGATTGACCGGTAAATCTTAACATTAAAATTAAAATTAATGCGATGTTTTCTAGCCGGTGTATTCAACGGAAGTGAGGCGACACCCGTCGACCAAAACAACGCCACGTGGTCAGTGAGTGCAGCAAGAGCTCTTGGTGGAATTGGCGGAGGAGGTGGTGGAGGTACAGCTTCGCATCCGTCGACACCGCCACCCTCATCATCAACGTCTGGACCTGCACCAACTACTGATACGACCATGCTTTATGGTGAGTCTTTGACTGATAACATTCCTGTCTGTCAACATGACAACATACACCTGGGCCTCGTATTATATAACACGGTTATATGGTTCCACAAAAACCTCATGTAATATAATACAAATCCGTGTTATACAAGGTTTATACAATATTAAGGTTTGCGTTAAAAAAAAAAATTGAAGATAGTTTATATAAAAATGTACGTTATTTTTTTAAATAAACAAATATACGTTTACATATTGAAGAAAGTAAATTTAATAACATAATATGCCATTCATTCATCATCGCTATCGCTTAGAATTCTATATTTTTTACTCTTTCCGCATCGGTTGTGAGTTTCCATCATCGGAGGACTCTGATTGTATTGTGGTTTTAACATTTAAAAAATTGTTAATAAGCGATTGTCTGCTTTTAGCGTATAAATCTTTACGTGTTTCCTTACAAGGTTCCAAAATATTTTGTAATTCCCTCCTGAATTCCAAACTCCTTTCTAATATAGGATCATTATCAATAAAACAAAAATCTAATTTATTAGCCAATTCCAAGCCGTTAATTATTGTTTTCAATTTGAAGCACTCAACTTCTTCGATGCAACTGCTTTCCGAGTCATTAATTGTGATTGGTTCATTCAAAAATATATACCGTTTTGTCAATGCTAATTTTCATTGCTTTACGATTTTGAGCGCGTATTTTTCAAATAATCATTTAATACTCAATATTTTCAGTTAATAATATTAACATCAGCTATTTAGAATTAATATATAACACTTTTATGACAGCTTATATCAAGAATTCACTACGTTACCAACATAAGTCCTTGGAAGTCAACAATGAAGATATACAATTAATTTAAGTAGTCAAAAATCTCACTCAAATGAGCAATGCTTTATACGGAATCAATTTAAATCTAAGCATTTTTTCTCATAATTTGACCAAGGGCATTCACATTTCGACGGATATCCGGTTACGCAATACGTATTATTGTGATATATAATGCAATACGTTTTAAGACGGTTATTATCTTGTTAATGGACTCGCCAGAAACCCTTTTTCTAATTCAAAATTACGCTACCTTGTGAACAGCCTACAGTAAACCAAACTAACAATTGTTTCATAATTGAATATATCGACTTGGTGTATATCGTGCTTGGCTTTAATAGATGTGGTAGCCGGTCGAATGATTTCTAATTCAAAGTTCTTATTTGAATACTTTGTCAGAAAGGAGGACGTGAGCTTCCAGTTTCTTGGCAAATTATTACTAGAGTTAATACAAACTGTATTTTAATGCGAATTTCTTGTGTGCTTGACAGCTGTAAGATACTGTTGCCCATTTTAGATTCCACCGGCCAAAATCTTTGCAATTAAGAACATCCAGATTCAATCAATACATTAAATTTATTGATTGAATTGGCATTTACTTGATAGAACTCTATTATAACACGGTGAAAAAATGGCAATGTATTTAACTTCTACATTTTTTTAATAATATATAGTTGATAGCTATTTCGGCTCACGCCATCGCCAGAACTATGAAGTTCTATATAGTTCTGACGATGGCGTGGGCCGAAATAGCTATCAACTATATCGTATAAAAAAAATTGTAGAACTAAAACACATTGCTATTATTTCAGCTTGGAAATAATTCAATAGTAGATAACCAGACTTATTGAGAATTCTAATATAATAAGAAAATTAGCTAATCAACCCAATTGACATTTATTTTGTAGAACTTTGTTATAACACACTGAAAAAATAGCTATATAATTCAGTTTTTTTTTATATTATCTTAAAAACACATGAGTTTGAGTTCTCATTTCCACTAAATATTTTACGATCAGGATCGGTTTCGCTCATCGCAAGCACTGTAAACTACTATATCTGACAGTTCTGACGATGGGTGAGCTAAAATAGCTATCAACAATATATTATTAAAAAAAAATGTAGAACTAAAATGCAATGCTATTTTTTGATCGTGTAATACATTTACATGTCCATTACCTATCTGAGGTCGTAAACCTTACACCTAATGGTTACTGCATATTGATTGAAATGACATTTACTTGGTAGAATTCCATTATAGCACGGTGAAAAAATAGCAATGTATTTTAGTTATATAAATTTTGTAAGACATAGTTGATAGCCATTTCGGCTTACGCCCTCATCAGAGCTAGATGGTATCTCAACGCACAGTTTCCGGATTGGTTGGATAATTTTTAACATAGTTAAAAAATAGCAATTCATTTGCATTTACATTGCCATTTTTTCACCGTGTTATAATGGAGTTCTGCGAAGTAAATGCCAATTCAATCAATGGATAGTTTTAATTTTAAGCTCATAAATACCCTACCTTTCCTGGTAGGAAAAACTTGACAAAAATTAGCATTTTTTTAGTCGGATTTGGTAGTGTTTTTTTAACGATTTCACAGCCCTGTTTTAATGTGAAAACGCGAAATAAAGAGAGGTATTAGTGAATCATTTATCATGTCCTACCTTGATTTAATAGCTCTACTATCGACAAAAAAGAATGTCTGAGAAGTTTAATATTAAGGCGTATTTTATGATATCGACTGAAAGTGCTTGGTGGAATTTTAATATCAAATTTGAATCGTTACAACTTTGTACGATTCCACATGTTTTGTCACTGACGTCCCGGGTATTGTCTTTCGACATCGTTAGGCATTCTATTACACGGATGCAACAGAGCTGACGCACAATAAACAGTTAGCATCGTCTATATACCAAAGGTATTAATTAAAGCAAAACACAGACCCTATGGCAAGAACTAAATGACAGCATGACAAGGCAAATTTAAGACGTATTTATAGAAAAACTTTGAAAAGAAACTTACAAATAAACGGAGTTTTTCTGTTTTTTTGTTTTGTATGATAAATAGTATTATTATCGAGAAATAGCAAGTAGGAAACCTTGATCGTGTATTGAAAAAAAAAGACAACGTAAGACGCGGAATGGCAATAATACATTTTATAATATAAGAGCGGTGAAAGTCTAACTTTGCTAAACTCGTTTTCAATAATATCAGCTGTTACGACAGTCTCTCTTAGTGATATGCAATAACTGCACCGCTGAAAACAAAACAGGTAACAGAAATTCCTTGCACGGTCTTCGAGGCATTTGCTCGCAATACTACAATGGATTCTAGCTTCAATCTTAGTAACTCATTTTGGAAACGATTTTTGAATATTATAAACATTAAACGCCAAATTAACTATATATTCCTGGAGATGAAAAATTATACAAAAATACATATATTGATTGAATTGGCATTTACATTGACATAGTCCCATGTTGAAGGCCTTAATCGAGAAGACAAATAGTCTAATGACACGGCGGAGGACTAAACTGCCGGGCATTTGGCAAGATAGTTCGCCAACGTCCCACAAACAGTTGCAGAAGTATTTTAGTCTTCCGGTGAGCTCTGATTCGAAAGGTTAATCTTTTTATACAATTCCTATAGTGAAATATCTCTCACATTATTTGTGTCAGCAATGCTGTTTTAATCGGATAATTGATTGAATTGGCATTTACTTGGTAGAAATACATTATAACACGGTGGAAAAATAGCATAGTATTTTAATTCTACAAATTGTTTTATAAGATATAGTTGATAGCCATTTCGGCTCACGCCATCGTCGGAACCATTCTGAAACGAACATTCGCTTATCTATAATATATATAGCTGTGTAGAAAAGGTACACAATACATTTTCTCTTCTGTTCTAACGACCTAGCTTATTTCCTGCTAGCAATAAAACTAAAAAATTTAAAAAAGTAAATGAAACTAAACAGGCGGCAATTTCAATGAGCTGAACTATTGGACGGGATGGTTGTTATGGTTTATTACGGGTAGGCAATAGCCCCTCGCAATGGTCTGAGAAGCGGCGACCGACTTATATTTTTTTGTTCATTTGAAATTTCGTGTGATGATTTATATATATTGACTTCCAGCTGTTGCAAAGCCGTAATCTTACGACCTTTATTAGGAAGATGTAAACACGTGGGCGCTGAGTTTAAGTTTATATAATGCGATTCTTTTATAAAGTGATTTCATTAAAACAGGAGAGAAGACGTATTGTGCACTTTTTCTACACAGCTATATATAGATAAGCAAATGTACGCTTAAACATAATTGCGACGATGGGTGAGCCGAAATAGCTATCGACTATACCGTACAAAATTTTTTGTAGAACTTAAATACATTGCTATTTTTTCATCGTGTTAGAATGGAGTTCTACCAAGTAAATGCCAATTCAGTCAATAAACTAAAAGATGTGTTTTTTTATTTTATGAAATAATATTTATTTCATAAAGCGCACAAAGAAATGCCCTAGCGTCATTCAAAGTGATTCGAGTTGTGATAGTGATTCAAAAATCTGGCGATTTATACAATTTCGTAAAACTTACTAACACAGTTGTTTTCCTTTTTTTGGCATTCATCGATACTCTTTTATGCCAATAATGAGTGTTAAAAAATTACACGTTGGTCAGAGAGTGACGTAACGTTACTGAAAACGTGTTCGCTGACTTAAAACTTTCACTGATACTGTTAACCGTATAACTGAATACTCGATTTCTTCATTGGGTGTACAGATAGTATACTATTTTCAGCTATTGCAATAAAATGACTTCCACTACTGCAAACTCTTGAATATTGTTTGGTTGATTCAGAGCGTTGACCCAATCTGCGGCTCGCGGGCCACGCGAGGGTCGCAAAAAATGTTTCGCTGCGTAACCTAAAATTACGCATTTTTTTCAATACTATGCATATAATCAGATCATTATACTCGCGATAAAAATTCTTTTTTGCGATTTAAAATATCATGCCTTTCCATTAAGAAGTGACATTTATTTATTGAATTGGCATTTACTTGGTAGAACCTCATTATAACACGGTGAAAAATTATCAATGTATTTTAGCTCTACAAAATATTGATTGAATTGGCATTTACCTGGTAGAACTCCATTATAACACGGTGAAAAAATACCAATGTATTTTAGTTCAACAATTTTTTTTATTAGGTATAGTTGATAGCTATTTTGGCTCACGCCATCGTCGAATTTAACACCTTAATATGGGTTAGGTTAGGTTAGGTTAGTCATAGAATTTGTCGATTTTATTTGTTTAAAATTATTTTTCGAAGACTTTCAAGCAGATTATATCGAAATTATATTAATAATAGTTTGAAAAAATAGAAAAATTTTTACAGCGCCTTATAGGACAGCTGCGGCACCCTAGGGCGCCGCGGCGCACAGTTTGGGTAACTCTGGCTTAATATTTTCCAGGGTTACATGGTACAGTAAGGCTCCACATAAAGAAAGAAAGATAACACATACTTTTGTGAAACTTGTGAGAGGAAACAAAGTCTTCACCCAGGAAAATGTTTTAAAAAATATCACACATTCAAATGTTTTAAATAGGACATATTATTTTTAAAATATTGTATCATATTTTAAATGTAATGAAACAATTATAAAATATGCTAATTAATTAATTAGTTATACCATGTTTATCGCCCATTTGATTCCATTACGTTCGAATATTATAAAAATTTTAAAATTAATTAAGAAGTTGGTACAAAGTTTTTTTTTACGGAGTGCAAGTGTTAAAAGTTACCTATCATTTTCTATGTTGAAAACAGTAGTAAATATACAAGCTCATTTCAAAAGGTAACTTAATAAAAAATGAACGTATTTCTCAATAATAAAAACAAATGAGCAATCAATTTACTGACCATCACATTTCCTATTAATTTATTACATACAAAAACCTCAAGTTCAATTTTTATGTTTTTATTATTTGGTTCTAGACGTGTTTGCGGTAACGCTCAAATCGAATCACTGACCATCTAATTTGAAACTAGTGGTTACATACAAAATAACCAAGTTTGTGCAATGGACACCAGAGTTGATAACTTTAAGGGATTTATGATATCCACTCAGTAATTGAGTTTTTATACTTGAAAAAAAAAGTTTCTAACTTATCGCCTTTCGTTGACTATCTTTTCTAATATGAAACAATTAAGCCTGCATTCAAAAGAAATCTGAAAGATAATATACATATACCCATGTTATGGGGCTCATATAACACGACACATTTTAAATGAACAGACAAATATAAGTCTTTCGCCGCTTCTCAGACCATTGCGAGGGGCTAATACATTTATTTAAACTCATTGAAAATGTCGCCCCGTTTATTTTAGTTTAATTTATTTTAAATTTACTTTGTTGGCACGATATAAACTAGGTTGTTAAAACAGAAGAGATGATGTATTGTGTACCTTTTCTACACAGCTATATATGATATAATAGATAAGCAAATGTACGTTTAAGCATAGCTCTGACGATGGCGTCTGTCGAAATAGCTATCAACTATATCTTATTAAAAAAAAATTTAGAACTAAAATACATTGCTATTTTTTTTTTTCACCGTCTCATATAGCACGGTTATTTGGTTCCACAAAACCCCAAGTAATACAAGGTTTGAATTTCATACAAAATTAAAGTTTACGTTCCAAAAAAAAAAACAAATCGAAGATAGTTCATATAAATATGTATGGTATTTTTTTAAATAAACAAATATACATTTACACATTAATTGAAAGAAACTTTAATAACATAATATACCATTTATTTATCATCGCTTTCAGTTAGAATTCTGTATTTGTTACTCTTTTTCAAGATCAGTTGTGAGTTTTCATCATCGGAGGACTTTGAATTTTTTATTGATTTCCAACCATTTCGGCAAGTTCATTGAGATATTTTTTCAAAATCGTCCAATCGACAAAGTAATCGAAGTCCAGATCCTGAAAAAAACATCGCAATTCCTCAACCCTGCTTTAGCCTAACAATTGTTCGTTTCTTTAACGCCCATTCTTTGACTCCACGTGACAAAATCAACTATATGAAATATTATGTTTAGTTGCGTAAAGATTTTTTTAAATAATTATATAAAGCAAGAGTTCTTTCGATACCCAACGGAAGCAAAAGGTCATATGTTCGGTAACGAAAACAATGAATACAGCGAAAAATAAAAGATAATTTTGGCTGCATAACTTCTTACGTAGTTATATATTCAACGCAGTGCGATTTAATGGGACGTGATTATAATAAACAAACAAACTGAAATGTGATCTCAAATTTCAGTAAAGTCCGGCATCACAAAAACATACCAAAGTAACATATAAGATCTTCGATATTTTCCCATAACAAAGCTTAAAGACAGACCTCTTTTTTTTAATTGTGAAAAACAGATTCACGATTCGCGTTATAAAGGAATCACATAATTTAAATTCAAGCTCAGCGCCTAAGTGTTTGCATCTTTGTAGTAAGGGTCGCAGAATGACGGCTTTGGAACAGCTGGAGATCAATAGGTATCAACTATCACAAAGGATTCTTAACGAACAAACTAATATATGTCCGTCACCATTATTGACTCCTCTGACTGATGTATCTTTGTTTCTGTAATGGACCATTTCCGTGCCATATGTTAAATTATTGATATAGCCGCCTTTTTAGTTTCATTTACAATTGTTAGTTTTATTGCGAACAGGAAATAAGCTAAGTCGTTAAAACAGGAGAGAAGATGTATTGTGTACCTTTTCTACGCAGCTATATATAGATAAGCAAATGTTAATTTAAGCATAGTTCTGACGATTGCGTGAGCCTAAATAGCTGTCAACTATATTTTAAAAATAATTTTGTAGAACTACAATACATTGCTATTTTTTTCACCGTGTTAAAATATCATACCTTTCCATCAAGAAGTGACAGCTAACAATTAAAAAAAAACAGACCTCTTATTGATTGAATTGACATTTACTTGGAAGTACTCTATTATAACACGGAGTCGTCTCTTTTTTAACAACTCCACAACCCGGTGGAAAGATCAATTTAATACATTTCATAATTTATTTTATAAGAACAGTACAAAACTAAGCTGTTAGAACGAAAGATAAAATGTATTGTGTACCTTTTCTAGGTAAATGTACGTTTAAAGATAGTTCTGATGAAGGCGTAAGCCGAAGTAGCTATCAACTATACACCTTATAAATTTTGTTGATCTATGATAAAATATATTGCTATGTTTTTACTGTGTTATAGTGTTTTGAAATAGTTTTAATCTAAAATAAAATCGATCGCATTCAACAATGTCATGGCACTATGAAGCTCGATGACATCAATTCTTTACAGTCATTTATGAATGCCTCCGTTTATTCGGTATTTTACGCAAAAAAACCGTTACACATATATGAAAACAAACCCGTTCATTGACATTTCATGACGCTAGTCAGTTTGTTCGTAGATTGCCATTTTTAGGGTAACAGTATTTACCTCTATGCATAATTTCTGTCTGATTCAATAATTTGAATTGTGTGTTTTAACAATAAAACCGCCAACGCGTTTCGCGTATTCAAATGTTGCCTGCCCGCCTACTGTCGATGGACTACGAATAGCGGTGACAAATTTGATGCTTGTAACACCACCTACTGATTGTGATTTATGTTATTATTGAT
The DNA here is from genome assembly GCA_028555115.1 of Himalopsyche japonica. Taxonomy (NCBI): domain Eukaryota; kingdom Metazoa; phylum Arthropoda; class Insecta; order Trichoptera; family Rhyacophilidae; genus Himalopsyche; species Himalopsyche japonica. The sequence goes on from JAHFWJ010000163.1 coordinate 2,239,796, forward strand.
CAATGAAAGTGAAATCTTAGAGAATTTATTTTTTATTAAATATCATCTTTGACAGCGATAAAACATCTTATCTTAACAACGAAAGTTATTTACGCATTACTTGATATTCTCATAAACGAGTATAAAAAGATTAAAAAAAAAAGTTATGATGTAAGAAAAAGGCAACGAATCACTCTCCTTGTGCCGTATTTTTATATCGTATACATGTGAAGGAAATTTAAATTTCAAACATTTGTATTTGAAAAAGATTTCATTAGTATTTTGTAATCATTTTTAAGGTGTTAACTGTCATTTCTTGTTGGAAATGCATCACAGTTTAAATAATAATTATAAAAAAAACACATTTTATCCACACGATGAAAAAAATACCAACGTGTTTAGTTTCACAAAATTTATAGAATATAACAATTAGTTCTGATAAAGGCGTTAGCTAACTATATATCGTCATACAAATATAAATTTTGTAGACCTAAAATACATTGCTATTTTTTCACCGTGCTATAATGGAGTTCTGCCAAGTAAATACCAATTCAATCATATTTTTTTTGCACTTATTTCAGCAATATACAATATATGCTATGATCAGGACCGGTTTACTCATCGCGAGCTGATTGAAACAGTCGATAGTACTCACGATGAGCGAAACCAGTTCTGATCATAGCATATATAAATATATATCGATGAAAAAAGTACAAACAATTTTTAATCGATCTGGCATTTACTCGTCAGATTATTAAATATGTTGTGGAAATAAGCACTAAAAAATGTGTTTTTATTATTTAAAATATTTTGTAAGGTAATCTTCGATCAACACCTAGGAGGCAACTGTAGTACACATCCATTCTGTTTGAGTATGATAATGCTCGCTATGAGCGAAACCGGCCCTGATCATAAATTATATTTTGGAAATAGTAATTTATTAAAAAAATACTCTCCAGACTAGTTTAAATAAAACTCTCTACGAAAAAAATTGCATGTAATCAATGCAAACGTACTACTTCCACAGTATATTTTATGATCAGGACCGGTTTCGCTCATCGCGAGTATTATCAACTGTCGCAACACTTGACGTATATAAACATTTGCACGATATCAATTAGGCTCCAGCAAAAAGTACAATGTAATATCGAGATGGGCTTGGCAGCGACATAGTTAATAAAAGAACATGATTTTTTCCTACCTTCCTATTGATGAGCATTAATTAATGCTTGGCGAAACAATCCGAATACAGGTAGTCCCCTCGACTTACGACGGTTCGGATTACGACCATTCGCACTTACGATAAAAAAAAATTGCATTACGGTGCGCCTTTGTCAACCCTGATTAATACGTAAACAAAGATGATGCCATAAATACTTCCTGCCGGTCAGTAGATCGCGGATGTGCGCAAGGAATGTCATTTGTTTCTCACTTCTTCCCTTCGTTGTTTTTAAATTATGTATACAGAATTCAGTTAACGAATTGTTTTTTTAACTTAGATATAGATACACATTAATATAATAAGATATAAATAATACATATACTCATTTAACACGGTGAAAAAATAGCAATGTATTTAAGTTCTACGAAATTATTTTTAAAAATATAGTTGATAGCCATTTCGGCTCATGCCATCGTCAGAGCTATGATTAAACGAACATTCGCCTATCAATATATATCTGTGCAGAAAAGGCACACAATACATCTTCTCTCCCGTTTTAACGACCTAGCTTGTTTCTTGCTCGCAATAAAACTAAAAATTGTAATTTCGTGCTCATAATGACTGGCAAACGGAGTAGATGTGACAAAAAAGAGTAATACAATAGATTTAGAAAACAAATAAACATTTTGTATGAAATTTGACTTGCGACCAAAGCCCAGGAATGTGTCTCGGTCGTAAGTCGATGATAACCTGTATTGTTCATTGATATATTCTTCAAAATCGTCTAATCGAGAAAGTAGTCGGAGTTACTCGTTTTTCACGACTCTGACTCCGCAATCTTGCCTTAAATGAATAGACAAAAGTTGCAGGCATAAAGTTCTGGGCAGTATTGCGAAACTTTCTTCGTTGTGTAGTAGTTTCACAGAAGTGTGACGTACGTCTAAGGTATGCGGGTTTATACACTTTATTGACATTTCTCACCGACACGAAGTATGGTCGGAATGTCTTTCGTAGTCAACGAAACTCGCTCCGAAATAGAATTCGTGGTAGGTGATTCTGTAAGCGATTTGATCATATGGACAAAAGGGTAATTAAATACGCCATAAATATTTTCCGCATCGCTGATTTTCGAAACGTCCAATGTTTTGCCGATCCCACATTTATGATACCTTTTTTTTATTATTCGGAATTCGTAATAAATATTGTAATATGAAACAAGGCGTAGATATTCGAACAGAGTTTATCTGTTTTAAGGAAATACTGGATTTTTTAACGGATTGAATCTTTATTAAAAATACTCCTGATAAATTTAAGATTTTTACAATAACTTTCGTTTTTATTGATTGAATCGGATTCTTTGACAGGACACACACTGATATCTATAAGAAACATTTAAAAACATTTTACCATAATTTATGATATCGACTGAAGGTGCTTGATGGAATTTGAATATCAAATTTGAATTGTTACAATTTTGTACGCCCTTCGGCTTCTTTAGGCATTCCTGTTCAGTCAGTTCTGTTGCAACCGTGTGATGGAATGCTTGAAGATGCCGAAGGGCGAAACCCGGGTCGTTTGTGACAAAACACGTAGAATCGTACTAAATTGTAGCAATTCAAATTTTACCATAACTTGAAAGGATTTCTACATCGATTTTTCGTGATTTTTTCGAGTTTTCGAAAATCAATTTTCTTCAAAATTCTTCAAGAAAACCTGCTTGTGAAAAACATTTGTTACTTCTCATTGAAAACGTATAAATAATGACGTTAGTATCGTATTTAAATACAAGAGCAACGCTAACGGGAATATAAACAGTAAAAAAATAGTTTTCAAGCTCTTTTGAATACAAGGGCTGTATATTATTACACGGTGAAAAGATAGCAATGTATTTGAGTTCTATATATTTTTTTTTATGTAGCTGTTAACTTTTTCGGCTCACGCCATCGTCAGGACTATTAACTAACTTTCGTTTTAATAAATAAAAGACGCATTGATTTTTGCATTCCTTTTAATTTGGGATAGTTTTCTCAGACAATCAAAATAGTATTGCTACAGCAGTTGAAAGAATATGTGTTGAGTTATATTAGAGTCGTTAAAAAAACACGATTCCGACTAAAAAAGGTTGATTTTTGCTAGTTTTTCCAACCAATCAACCAACTAATCCGGCGAATTGTGCGTTGAGATATTCTTCAAAATCGTCTAATTGAAAAAGCTGTCGAAGTCGTTCGTTTTTCACGACTGCAACTCTGACACAGCCCTGGTTTTTATTCGTGGCAGCAAACTGATAAAATTGATTTACGACCACAGTACGCGACTAAACGTTTCAGGGCTTAAACCCTAACCCAGAGTCAACAAAGGCTTGTTAATGTAAACAAAAGTTAAAACATAAAATTTCACAACACATGTATTTATTATATGTCTTCGTAATCGAAGCCTTCGATATCTGCAATAGATGTTTTTTGTTTTTGTGACTATCAGAATTGAATTGTTACAACTTTGTACGATTCCACATGTTTTGTCACTATTGACCCGGGTTTCGCCTTTCGGCATCTTCAGGCATTCTATCACACGGATGCAACAGAACTGACATATTCTGCTTCGTGAATTTGATCATAAATCAACACGGTGAAAAAAAATAGCAATATATTTTTCTACAAAATTATTTAAAAAAAATATAGTTGATAGCTATTTCGGCTCACGCCATCGTCAGAACTATCATTGAATTATCATTGTAGTTCTGACGATGGCGTGAGCCGAAATAGCTATCAACTGTATTTTTTAAAAACAATTTTTGTAGAAATAAAATACATTGCTATTTTTTTCACCGTGTTATAATGGAGTTCTACCAAGTGAATGCCAATTCAATCAATAAATGATCATAGATTGTTTTGTTTTTTTATTTAAAAAAATATACTTCAACTTCAAATATACCGCAAACTATAAATATCACATGCAAACTGTTTGTTTGTCAGCCTTGTTTCATGTGAGTGATAGAATGCCCGAATATACCGAAAGGCGAAAACAAGGTCGTTGGTGACAAAACATGTGGACTCGTTGAAAGTTGTAACAATTCAATTTTGATATTGAAATTCCATTATGCACCATCACTCAATATCATAAATTTTGTGGCTATATTTTTAAATTTAAGTTTATCTAAAGACAGAAAATTATTCAAAAGTTTTATTTACAAAATACTATTGTATATTTTACTCTGTTGTGGTCCACATAACGTGTATGCGGTCTGCCTAAAAAAGAGGTTGAGAATGTCTGCCATAATCGAACGTTCAACAATCGCAGAGTTGATATACAATAAATGGTAAAATACAAAATCAGTACGAGTAAATTAAATAGCTGATTTCCGTGCAGAGTTCGACAAACTCTTCAAGTCGCCCTCCTAATTCGGTTCGGTTTTGAATTAGACCGAATACTACTTCCTTACTAGTAGGAAAATACTTTGAAACACAAAAATAGCCGAAAATAATTGCTTAACGAGAAACAGTAGAATAAATTTCATATAATGTTGTCTACGTTTATACACATTAAAATAAAAGGAAGGTTTGATAAAACGTTTTATTTCAAAAATTGTAAATTAAATTTTTGTATACACCTAAAGGCTCGAATTGAATTTACTATACGTAACAAAGACGGAACAGTTTTGGAGAAAAATGAAGTCAGTATAACAATAACAATACGATTTAATTTATGATATCGACTGAAGGTGTTCGAAATTGTTAAAATTTCAATATAAAATTTGAATTGTTACAACTTTGTACGATTCCACAGTTTTTGTCACTACCGACCCGTGTTTCCTCTTTCGGCATCTTCAGGTTTTCTATTGCATCCGTGTGATAGAATGCCTGAAGATACTGAAAGGTGAAACCTGGGTCGTCAGTGACAAAATATGTGGAATCGTACAAAGTAGTAACAATTCTATCAATACGATTGCTTATTTTTGTCAATATATGTAAAACGTTTTCTTGTAAAAGTGAGTTTTATAATTTGTGATATCGACTAAGGGTGTTTGAAATTGTTGAAATTTTCATGTCAAATTTGATTTGTTGAAACTTTGTACGATACAACATGTTTTGTCACTTACAGCCTGGGTTTCGCCTTTTGGCATCTTGAGCCATTTTATAATTTGCCAGTACAGTTGCATTCGTATAATAGAACTCCCAAAGATGTTGAAAGGATAAACCCGGGTTGTCAGTGGCAAAACATGTAGAATCCTACACAGTCTCAACAATTCAAATTTGAATGATTATATGCTTCGTGAATTCGATCACAAATTGTTTTATTTTTTATTTTAAGACATAATCTTCAACTTTCATTATACTGCAAGCTATAAATATTACATGCAAACTGTTTATTTGTCAGTCCTTTTGCATGTGTGTGATAGAATGCTTGAAGATGCCGAAAGGCGAAACCCGGATCGTTAGTGATAAAACATGTGGAATCCTACAAAATTTTAGCAATTCAAATTTGATATTGAAATTTCATCAAGCACTTTCAGTCGATATTGTTAATTATACTAAATAGGTCACTTTTATTGACTACCCATGCTACTCCTCGTCTACTGCGATCAAAAAAGGTAAACCCAAATCAACAACAACAAAAAACATGTAAATAAAAACAGTTATAGGTCACTCTTCTCAACGACAGCTACAAATTCAGGCATTTGTTTTGGGAAACAGCGTTTCTCAACAAATTGCTGAGAAATTACGATAAACATTACCTGGGAAGCATTCAATTATCACTTTTCAAAACATAAATTAACTTATTATTTCAATAGAAAAATTCCAGATCGACGAGATTGCTGAAACACATTATGGACATTAATTGCATCTAGATAAGATGTAACTTCATTAAAACGATGAGACTGTGAGAAGTTTGATAGTTCTTACACAAAATGTGGTGAAATGAAATGAGCATCACATTCTAACTGTTAAAAATAATGATATTAACGGTTATATAGTTAAAATGAAATGAAGAGATCATAACCCGTTAACTAATAATATATAACCCTTGTATTCAAAAGAGTTTAAAAACGTACTAATTTTTAACTGTTCAAATTACTGTTAGCGTTACTTTTGTGTTTAATTGTGATACTAACTTAATTTAATATTTAATAATTTATTATTTTCCTTCTTTTCGATTCGAAGAAGTCATTATACAACGTTCTGTAGCCCGTTTAAATAATACGTTACCCGTGCTCCAAAGGAAAGTGAAAATGCTCACATATCGCGTAATTGCCCATTGGGTTTAATTTCGTTTGGTTGCGACACACTCCATTCAACAGTCTCATTGTTCTCGATAGTACCACTTCAATTATCATCAACTTTTGATTCCTTTCCGAGAGTATAAGTGTATTTTTTAATATGTACTTATAGACGCCATGCGAACAAAATTTAAGTACGTAATTAACGTGAATATTTCCGACAAAAAGAAAATGTTTAAATACGTAACGATGACCGGCCGAAACGTCTACTATTGCCAATGATTAAATATGGATACTCATTTACAGTTATTAACAAAAAGTATTTAATATAGTTTCCACAGCTTAAAGTTTTTGAAATTTTATTATTAATTACACTTAACCGGATGGCTGCCTGAGACGAGATATCTCGTCAATGTCTTTAAACGTATTTTACTCTAAACACACTCCTTCTATTGTATTTACATGATTATTTGACAGGACACACACTGATATCTGTAAGAAAGGTGTTAAAACATTTTACCATAACTGTAAAGGATTTCTACATCGATTTTTTGCGATTTCTTTGAATGTTCGAACTGTCACTTGACATATGTTAATAGTTCCAAGGTTGCCAAAATCAATTTTCTTCTCTTCAAGATAACCTACTTTTTATAATTTAACAATAAACAATTGTTGAGTTTATTAATTATTATTTATCTGTATATGACGTCAAAAAACTTCGGAAATTCACTTTTTTTTGTTACAAATTAAAACTGGCGTGCTGAGTACAGACGTATCTTTTTTCTGACAGCCAAAGGATTAAAGAAATATTAAAGGAAAGTGTCTCGTAAAGTCAATTAAAATTCTGTTAAAACTATTCGATATGTTTGTTTGGTGAAGTTTCGTCAATTTCCACGTATCTTTCAAGCTGTTTCATGATTATTTCAATAATTATATTTACAATCCTTGGCAATTTAACCAAAATCTCGACCGTGAGCTATCTCTGAAATTATCTCAACAGATTGTTTCCGTGGATCAATTAATATCTTCAGCAAGGTGTTGCAATTCCCGGAGCGAATATTCCTTTTATAATACGCCCACAAGTAAAGACAAACGATTTTTTTTTAATAGAGACAGTTACAAATGTTTATTTGGCAATTTGCATGACGATTGTGTTTTGTAATCGATGCACGCTGCAAATACCGCAGCCTACATAACACAAATTTACTTGAACGGAATTCATGAACAACGAAAAAATCTTAACCCTCAACATCCGGTTATTTATTAGAAGAGGGGTTATTTTTATAATTCTTAGGTCTTGAAAATTTTTCATATTATTTTGTACATTACATGCATAGAAACTTTTTATTATGTTCTAGACGATCCACCATAGATTTATTGTTACAAAATACACAACCACGGCAACTTTTCCAGTTTTTTTTTCATTACGTATTGTGTATGCATACGTGTATCTGTGTGTGTATGCATGTATGCGTATAGTATAGTATGTGAGATAAATATATTTATAATGCGTGTGGTGTTTACATGAAACGAATTCACTGTGGATTGCTCAGCTCTGCAGCGATGTGTATTTTTTTCAACAACGACACAACAAAAATACAAACTATTTATTGATCGAATTGGCATTTGCTTGGTATAACTCCATTATAGCACGGTGAAAAAATACTAACAATAAGTTTTTACATAAGAAATGAAGGAGACCTGAAGAACTTTGACACTGATAATAGTGATAAACCACATTTAAGAAAAAAGTCTAAATTCAATCCTAATGATAATTAAACACAATCTTAAAACTTATTTTCTAATTGTTTTTGAGGCGTTTGACGTGTATCACGATAATTTTGTGTCTGTAATGAACTCTTTCTTAATAAAAATGGATATTTTCAATGACGTGCTTAATGTTTTTGTCGTAATTTTGTGGTATTATTGATTTTTAATTTATTTATGAATGAGTGTTTAAGTAACTATTCTATAACACGTCGAAGTAGTGTTTTTAGCGGGGTTACATATCGGTCTTGGTCATAAAATATGCTGTGGAAATAGAGCAAATATAGTGTTTTTTTATTTAAAATATCGTGCCTTTCTATCAAGAAGTGACAGTTAACACCATAAATATAAACATTAGTTGTCGTACGTAAATGTCTCGTTGTCGCGCCAATTTTTATTATGTGATTTGATTTGGAAAATTTTTGTTGAATTTACCATAAAATGGATAAAAATTTAATACAATACATTGTTTAATCATCATTCATCATTTTCATCATTATCAGCCGGGGTCGATCCACTGCTGGATGAAGGCCTCCCCCTGTTTTTTTTTTTTTTTTTCTTTTCCAGGGGGGGGCTTGGACATAGCAACACCACGCTGCCCAGGCTGGTTGGTGTTCGGTTTTCTGTCTGGGTTTTTCCTTCCCATAGCCAAGAGAACACGGCACTCGGTGTTCCCGAGCGGTCACCCATCCAAGCACTATCTGCGCCCAATGTTGCTTAACTTCGGTGATCGCACGAGAGCCGGTGCTTACAACGTGGTTGTTTAATCATATTGGAATGTATTTATTTACATGGAAATTTTTGCTAGAGTACCACAATCTGACAACACAGGTTTTGGCAGATCAGATGGTTAAAAAATTACGTTTAAATTAAGGTAAAAATACCATTAATTAAATGCAATTCTTTGCTCCTTCAATATCACGTCACAATCAAAATTATCGTTAAAGAGCGGATAACGTAGAGTATATCTTACTGTAATAATAAAATACTTACATCAATTGCAATTGATAAATGTTTTTTTACTCTCAAATTGAGTTGTTAAAGAACGTTAACAATTGTTTTTGCTGTTTTTTTTTTGAAAAATTTCAACGTGACTCTGCCGGTCTATGACAGGTTAATACCAATATCTACATACAATGGTTTGAAAATAATTTGGTCGGCATTCGAAGGTTGGCCGTCTGTTTTCGATAATAATTACACTTTGAATATTACTTCGAGCCTTAAATAAATTATAACACTACGCCTGTAAATATCTATAGCAGGCGTGGGGAACCTGTGGCATTTTGGCTATTCCAGTGCGGCCTTTTGACTAATAAAACGCAAATATTGAACCAAATATTCAAATGCTTTCTAACAAAAAGCAGAAACAAATTAGCCATTAACAATTATTTTTTAACGATGTACGTACTTAATTATGTATTATGATTCTTATACATACGCAGGTTATTGATTGAAAATTAGTAAAAAAGAATTGAAATGGCAATAATAATAGATCTCAACAAAAAATTATATATAATAGAATAGATTCCTTTAAAAACAAACATTATTTAACAATATATTAAATTTTAATTTGAATTGTTACAATTTTGTACGATTCCACGTGTTTTGTCACGAACGACCCGGGATTCGCCTTTCGGCATTTTCAGGCGTTCTATCACACGGATGCAACATAACTGAATCCCGGGTCGTTAGTGACAAAACATGCGGAATCGTACAAAATTGCAACAATTCAAATTTAACATTGAAATTACATCAAGCACCTTCAGTCGATATCGCAAATTATAGTAAATTAGATTTGTAAATGTGTGTTATTTCTTAAATGATTTTTTAATTGCGTTTCGACTAATTTATGTTGGGAATTAAAATATTTAATTGGGGCCTTATATTGAATCAGATAAGTGAATGTGGCCTTATGAAATGAAAAGGTTCCCCGCCCCCGATCTAAATAGATAATAACGACAAAAAATTCGACACTCTCCACCCGCCATTATGCATCGAATAGTATGTGATTATGTTTTCAATTGAAACGGAACAACAGACAGACAGTTCTGCCACCCACCGAGATAATTTTTATTTTTTTACCCCCCAGGTTTTTTCTCACATAATCAATTATTTTACGCAATCTTTACTCCATTCAAACCATTTTACTCTTACGACCATTATTTGTCCGATTTGGAAAAAAATGCACTAAACCGGCCCTCATCGTAAAATATAGTATATTGTGGAAATAAGTACATAAAAAATGTGTTTTTATTATAATTTATGATATCGACTGAAGGTGCTTGATGGCGTTCAATATCAAATTAGCCCGTTTAAATAATACGTGAAACGTGCTCCAAAGGAAAGTGAAAATGCTCACATATCGCGTAATTGCCCATTGGGCTTAAATTCGTTTGGTTGCGACACACTCCATTCAACAGTCTCATTGTTCTCGATAGTACCACTTCAATTATTATCAACTGTTGATTCTTTCCCGAGAGTATAAGTGTATTTTTTAATATGTACTTATAGACGCCATGCGAACAAAATTTAAGTCCGTAATTAACGTGAATATTTCCGACAAAAATAAATGTTTAAATACGTAATGATGACCGGCCGAAACGTCTACTATTGCCAATGATTAAATATGGATACTCATTTACAGTTATTAACAAAAAGTATTTAATACAGTTTCCACAATTTAGAGTTTTCCAAAGCGATTCCACATGTTTTGTGACTAACGACCCCGGTTTCGCCTTTCGGCATCTTCAGGCATTCTATCACACGGATGCAAGAGAACTGACCAGTCTGTTGATCTGTCAGTTCTGTTGCATCCGTGTGATAGAACGCCTGAAGATGCCGAAAGGCGAAACCCGGGTCGTTAGTGACAAAACATATGGAATCGTACAAAGTTGTAACAATTCAAATTTGTGTTTTTATTATTATAAATACAATTTAATTTAGTTCTACAAAATTTGATTGAAAGCGTAAGCCGAAATAGCTATCAAATATATCTTATAAAATTTTGTAGAACTAAAATACATTGCTATTTTTTTATCTTGTTATAATGGAGTTCTACCAATTATATGCCTATAATTCAATCGTTTTCCTTGTGAGAATCGACAATTAACAAGTTATATATTTTTAATATACACGAATTAAATTTCATTATAATATATATAAAAAAAATACACGCTCCTTAGACAATAAAAAATATCGGACCGTTAAAAGTGAGATTTTTTAATAAAACAAAATAATTATCGTCAGTATTGAATAAAATTTAAAAAACACTCAATTTCCTAGGTTTTCTTATCATGGATGAATATACAATATATACATCGTCGTTTGACGTCACCTCCGGCATAGTTTTTTTTTACGTAGTGAATTTCCTCGAAAATTATTTGGATGCGGGTAAATATTGCCTATTATTATCAAATGGGTCAGTTATTGTATTGTTATCTTTTTTGTGTTTTTGGTCATTGACAATGAACATTTATTAAATTGATCATTAATCACAGGAAATGCTCGTGATCGGAACATCATTAATCTTCACTCAGGTAACAATCATACTAATATTAATCAAGGCTAAAAATAATATGGAAATCAGTCATACAACACCAATGTCTGTTTACGTTACCTATAAATATCTGAGACTAGTTCAATGAGCCAATATTCTCATATACAGTGAAACCTCGATTCTACGTTTTTCATGGGACCCTAAAAAATAAACGAAAAATGCGGAAAACTAGGAATGCGGAAAAGATTAAAATATTTATTAAAAATTGTAAAATTTAAGAAACGTCCCGCCTTCCTTTATATTTCAAAGATGGGTTACACAAAAATTGGTAAATATGAGAGGGTTTTGTGGAAGTTATATTAATTTAATCTTATTTATTGAAATATTCGAATAGTGTTTTAAACTTCTTCTTGTGAAATTCTTTATTAGAGAAAATCTCAAGACATTTGGGCGAACATTTATTTCTTTGGTTAATATATAAGATTTAATGTGTTCAAACACACAGATTGTAGGGATCAATTAGAATAATATTTGAGATAGGACTATAATATTTAGACGTTAGATCGAGGAAATCGATAAACTAAGAACGGTTAATGCGGGATTATCTAACATTGTTCTTATGGGTGTTTGATGGGACTGTAAAAAAATATCGAACTTTATCGAATTAAAAGATGCCGAAAAGCAAAGTCTAGTTATTTGATGATAAACACGTGGAATCGTAGAAAGATTCAACAAGTTAAAATTTTATTTAATTTAAAATATCGACTGAAGGTGCACCATGTATTTGATGAAAAAACATGTGGAACTTCAAAATTTTCAATAACTTAAAATGTTATATAATTTATCATATTGACTGAAGGTGCTTCATGGAATTTCAATCAGTCAGTTCTGTTGATTCCGTATGATAAAAGATCTGAAAATACCGAAAGGCGAGAATCGGTTATTTGATAACAAAACATGTCGAATCGTACAAAGTTTCAACAATTTAAATTTGATAATGAAATTCCACCAAGAATCTGGTTCCATACAAATGATATTTAATTGAAATCAAACAATTTTAAAAATATCATATATTTTTATAATTGTCTGTTTTTTAAGCTTTCTCGTCTATTTATTGTATTTTTAAATTTATTTTACTTACGTACGTTATTATATACAGATTGCTTTAAGTGAAGCCCAATGAAATCAAAATGAACCGCACAATGAACGCCACAACAAATGATCCACCAAACTATTCATAATAATAAGTCCATGTAATCAAGTACTACCAAAACTTTCATTTAGTTACAAAATTCTGTTAAGTCTCATCTCTATTCGATTCATAATAATAAGATACTCTATTCAGACAGTGAAAGTTTCTCAGTAATATTTCGTTGATTACCGATAATTTATATCTGTATAGTTTAACTATTCTTAACGTTAACACACTGAAAGTTCCACTCAATTAATGGTCATTCAATAAATTGATAACTATAAATAAATTACGAAAAAATCTCATAAATTTTCTCTTGTAACAGTCGAGTGTCCATTTAAATTCGTTTATGTTAATTTAACTACAAATATCAACCTAACGGTCATAATTTGTTAATAATATAGTGTTGAAAAAGATATGTTTTGAATAAAAATACAATAAATGAATATGTTAAAACTCTCTTGATATCTTTAAAGTAGAATGTTTTTTCGGTTAATATTATTTATTAATCAGAATTGAATAGAACGCCCTAAAGTTAGGCAAAACTTTTAGTTATAAAGAAATAGTTGGTTACTTTTAATTAATGTGTTAAATGCCACTTATTTATTGCATTATTTTTATACACTAAATTCACGACGCTAAGCATTGTTTTGCCTAGCGCAAGCCTTATAAGCTGTTTGCGATATCGACTGAAGGTGCTCGATGAAATTTGAATTGTTAAAAATTTACACGATTCCACATGTTTTGTCTCTAACGACCCGGGTTTCGCCTTTCGGCATCTTCAGGCATTCTATTATACGGATGCAACAGAACTGACGCACAATAAACAGTTAGCATCGTCTATATACCAAAGGTATTAATTGAAGGAAAACATACACCCAAGGCAAGAACTAAGCGCCAGATAAAATAAATTCAATTATATTGATCTAATAATAATTAACACAATTGCCTGTGATAAGTTTCATTAACGATAAACTCTTGCCTTGGGATCTGCGTTTTCTTTCAAATTTGAAATTGGAATTACATCAAGCACCCTCAGTCGATATCACAAATTTGAATTTCTTAAGCTTTGCAAGACTCCGCGTGTTTTGTAACTAACGGCCCGGGTTTCGTCTTTCGGCATCTTCATAGTAAGAAAACACGTGGAATCGTACAATGTTTTAACAATTCAACCATAAACCGATTCAGTTGATAATGATGTGCACGATAAGTCTTTACTGTAGAATATTCAATCGTAGAAACTAGCACTAAACATTGTATGTTTATAAAGTTAATGTTTATAATAAAAATTATTTTGACTGTACGTCATCTCAATCTAAATGGCGATGTTTTGAAATCGAAATATATGCAAACCGAATTCTATAAATATTTTTGTATAACTACTTGAATACTTGAAGTATCATTTTACCACGATAAGCTACTATATATTCAATACTATTCAATAGAAGAAATTTTATTTTAATTCAGTTATCAAATATTAATTGATTAGATTGGCATCTACTTGGTAGAACTCCATTATAACAAATTATTCCCCAAAAGGTCCAATAACACTCAGATTATTTCGCACTCGAGAAATGCATAAAATCAATGTGCCACAATTTAGAAATTATTAGCACAATATGATACTAGGGTATTTTAACAGAAGAGAAAATGTATTTTGTACATTTTCTACACAGCTATGCATAGATACGTAAACGTGCGTTTAAATATAGTTTTGATAAAGGACAAGCCGAAATAGCTTTCATATGTCTTATAAATTTTGTAGAACTCAAATACATAGCTATTTTTTTTTACCGTGTTGTCACCAGAAATGAATGTATGCGATTGAAAAACACGTCTATCTATTTACGTTTTCTTTAAAATCACTTAATTTCGACTGACTTTTAATAATGACGGTAGCATTAACAATTTCTAATTGACTTCAAAATCAATTATACATATTATACAAGATAATCTGATACGAAGTAAAAATTTACCTAAATAAAATAAAATAATTTTACCAATATAACGAAAGTTGGTGTTTTAATTCCAAATATGAACGACTTCGAATCATTCGTATCACGTAAATAAATAATAATTATTTCCGGTACTCTAAACGAAAACATAAAAAAATCAATATTGCCATTGTGACATTCAAACAAAGCGCCACCGAATCGACAGTATTTTCTGACTGTCATTTTGTTGACGAATTGTATTAATTGTTAAATAATTGATCGTTTTTTGTTTTTACATATTTTACTAACTGGCACGTTGCACGTTGATGCGATTTCAGTATAAGGAAAATCAAGGAAACTCGCTATGTATGACAACTAACAATAAAAAATTTAATAGTGTCGTTTTAGTTGTATTTAATTAATATTTTGGGGTAATTAGAAGAGAGTTTTATGCTAGAAACATTTGCGGGAGTGTATTTGAGAAACTCGTTAAGTTTTATATCGATCGATCGGATGAATTGATATAATACATTGATTAATATATATATATATATAGTGTGCGTGTGTGTGATTCGTCTTAGATATAAGCGATAGAAACTGTTAACCGACTGTCAGTTTTATTGCAATCGTGCGACAGAATGCTTGCAGATACCGAAAGGCGAAACCCGGATCGTGATCAAGAAACAAAACATGTGGAGTTTTACACAATTCTAGCAATCCATTGAATTGATTGATTGAATTGGCATTTACTTGGCAGAACTCCCTTATAACACGGTGAAAAAATAGCAATGTATTTTAGTTCTACAAAAATTTGTATAAGATATAGTTGATAGCTATTTCAGTTCACGCCATCGTCAGAACAATGCTTAAACGAAAATTTGCTTGTCTATATATAGCTGTGTTGAAAAGTTACACAATACATCTTCAGTCCTGTTTTTACGGCCTAGCTTATTTCTTGCTAGCAATAAAACTAAAAAAAAATTAAAATTGTAAATGAAACTAAAAAGGCTTTGTACATAAAACTACCATCACCGTGTACTAACAATTATAAAAATGGTTTTTTTACTGACGAAATTAAGTCAAATATTTTTGAAATCTCCGCGGGCGACCGGTGAACCGCGTCCCGCGTTCGGATACCACTGAACTACGCAATAGATATTCGCGTCGTATTAAGTCGTCAATCCATGATGCGTTGATCGATAAAATTGAATGTTCCGCTCAACGTTATTTTGTTTTTAATTGAAACGGTTGTTAATATTTATGACTATTTTCCATACCATTTCCATTTGCATACAGTATCCCGTTTGCGCAAACAACTGGCTCATTCTTCCGCGTAGAAATTTTGTCGAATTTCAAACAATAGTAGGCGATCGAATATTTTTAACACAGCAATTATTAAACTATTGTACGTATCTTCCTGACTAATTATCTATGCGGCCTTCCAATGTATTAATTTTTTTTGACTTATAAATACTTCTGAATATTAGATTCTGTAGGATGGCAAGAAATATTCTGTAATGATGACTACATTTGAGGCGTCTAACGGCAGAACCGACATTTTTACTATACAATATTGACTTTGCAGCTTTTTTTGTGTTTTAATTTTAAACCTTCTATTTATACAGATAGCTTATTTTAATATAATATTTTACTATCGAATAACAGACATTCACTGCAATCGGTACTTTTTTTTTTTTAATAATAAAAACACATTTTTTTAGTACTTATTTCCACAATATATTTTTTGACCAGGACCGGTTTCGCTCATCGCGAGCATTATCAACTGATATCAGTAAAAATAAGTACTAAAAAATGTGTTTTTATTATTTAAAATAACATGAAGTTGTTTCATTTTTGTTGGTTTTTGGAGTATGTAATTATTTTATGTATATATTTTTGATTTAAATGAAATAAAAAGATAAAATGCATTTTGAATGATAAACCATGTAACATATTTAAAAAGTTTTGAACCGATCCCGTTGAATTTGTATGGATTTGTATTAAAATAATTGATTCCTTATACGACTTTTCGCTTTGCGGCCAAGTTTCGTTGAAGTTATCTAGGCCGTAAAACGAGGTATGGGTGTATATAGTTCACAATATTGCCAAGCGTGAGTGAAAATAACAAAATAAAGATAAACTACTCAAATTATTTTTACGATCAACTCAACAACAATTATTTAATATAGAGAATGCAAAAAAATTATTTGAAGGCGGTCTTATTGATTTTTAATTCATGTCAATATATCTTTTCAACTCAAATAATGGTTTGTTTTTTAAGTGACGGAGAGCACAGTGGTGCTTAAACAATAAATTATTCACCACCCTCGATAAACATCTCCCTCGGCCAAATACAATAATAACAATTCCTTTTCACCACCGTGCTCACGGGAATGTCATGTAAACAAGGGTCTTTTTAACCGTTCATTATCAAGATTCAATGCTTTACCGAATGATCAATAAACCTGACAAATATGACCTGGTGAGTTGACCATTAATCAGTTATTTCACACTTTTATATTACCAGGAAACAATAGCGATAACACAATATCGTTTTCGAATTACGCAGGTATAAATATATATGTAATCATTTCAGATCGCATTTGAAAAGTATGAATGACGGATGTTTAAAAACGTATGAAATAAAATTAATCAAAATGTCAGTCTTGTCTGTTAAAAATACAAAATTAATCATGTGTCGATGGAATACGGTATATAGAGTTATTTTAATTCAATTTCTAACCGCGTCAAAGTAAATTCTAATGACACGGTGAAAAGATAGCAATGTATTTTAATTTTTTTATATGATATAGTTGATAGCTATTTTGGCTCACGCCATCGTCGAAACTGTGTTTAAACGTACATTTGCTTATCTAACATATATATAATATATAGCTGTGTAGAAAAGGTACACAATACATCTTCTCTTCTGTTTTAATGACCTAGCTTATTTCCTGCTAACAATAAAACTAAAAAAATTGAAAATGTAAATGAAACTAAACAGGCGGCTATTACGGGCTTATTATGGGTAAGCAATAGCCCCCCCCCAATGGTCTGAGAAGCGGCGACTGACTAATATTTTTTTGTTCATTTAAGATGTCGTGTGATGATTTATATCTATTGATTTCCAGCTGTTCCAAAGCCGTCATCTTGCGACCTTTATTACAAAGATTTAAACGCGTAAGCGCTGAGCTTATATTTTTCATTTACATTTTCAATTTTTTTAGTTTTATTGCTAGCAGGAAATAAGCTAGGTAACAGAAGAGAAGATGTATTGTGTACCTTTTCAACACAGATATATATAGATAAGCAATCTGACGATGGCGTGAGCCGAAAAAGCCATCAAATATATCTTATGAAAAAAAATTAAGAACAAAAATACATTGCTATTTTTTCAACGTGTTGTAAGAAATTGCTTTGACGCGGTTAGAAATTGAATTAAAATAACTCTATATACCGTATTCCATCGACATATGATTAATTTCGTATTTTTGACAGACAAGGCTGACATTTTGATTATTTTTATTTGATACGTTTTTAAACATGCCTAATTCATAAATTGCTATTTTTCCACCGTGTTATAATGGAGTTCTACCAAGTAAACGGTAATTCAATCAACGAATTCTTATACAATCACGGCAAATTCAAACAAGGTGTTTAAACACGTCATTAACAGTATAATACTATCGCTTAATGTACCGGTTAGGTTTTTTTTTGATTACAATTTAATCAATTCACCACGTACCAAGGTCTTTCACAATTCAGACGTACATTTTTCGAATTCTTTCAACTAACCTTTGATTCAGTTAGCTCGCACGCCCAATAATTCCTCGCGATTGTTTACTGCAAATTTATTTTATATCTAACCGTATCCTTTCAAGTGCAAACAAATAATTCAGTTCTGAATTGTTTGCATTTTTTCCTGAAACTCATATTTTATATATATTAATATTCAAATAAATTTGAATATAGGAGTCTAATGCTTGATATACACAACGTGACTCTAATTTAGGATATCGACTAAAGATGTTTGATGGAATTTCAATATCAAATTTGAATTGTTAAAACTTTGTACGATTTCATATGTTTTGTCACTAACGACCCAGGTTTCGCCTTTCGGCATCTTCAGTCATTATATCACACGGATGTAACATAACTGACCAAAATGACCTGTCAGCAATTCAAATTTGAGCATGTCTCTGACCAAAAAAAGTTTATTCTAGTCTTTTCTCAATAACAATGAATTAAATTTGCATTGTTAAAACTTTGTGCATGTTTGCCTTTTTTAGACCCCGGATTCTCCTTTTGGCGTCCTCATGCATTCTGTCACATGGATGCACAATAACCAATATTGCATCCGTGTGCGTGAATGTATATAATTACAACCTTTTAACAATTGTAACCTTCATTTGATATCGTACATTACAAGCATACTTTACTTAATAAATTTTTATATAATAACACAATATTTTTTATTTTTAAAAGGAAAATAGAATCCTTGATTTATCACGTTCAAAAACTGACTTTTAAGTTTTTTCAAGTAATCAAATTGTTGAAATACAACTAGACGAGTTTTTTTAGAAAACTTTTAAGTCCACAATAAAAGACTAATTAGAATTGTCCTTCCTTAAAGCAGCATTTTTTGTAACTTCTGAATTAAATTTACAAAATAAATAAACAAACAAATGAATCCATAAAACACTTAAATATTGAAACAGTAAAAAATATTGAAGTGTTCCTTCACGGTCACATGAAAAGGTATTACAAGGAACATAGCGTGCACTTGAAATCGAAATTATTCCGCGATTTACGTTTATTTTACGAAACACTTATTCAATATTATTGTATAATTTTTAAATTTCATCTAATGAACGATTGCAAAACCTAACGTATTATTTTTGATTGTTTATTTATCTATTTATAATTATACAAAAGGCATTATGCATTTAAAATCATTACATATTTCTTAATGTATTTTTTAGCTTCACTACACACGCCATTTTGATCGTGCATCAGCAAAAGATGTATTGTGTACCTTTTCTACACAGCTATATATAGATAAGAATAGTTTTGACGATGGCGTGAGCCGAAATAGCTATCAACTATATCTTATAAAATTTTTGTAGAACTAAAATACATTGCTATTTTATCACCGTGTTATAATGGAGTCTACCCAGTAAATTACAATTAAATCGATAAAATGGGTTATTTTTAATATATATTTGTTTCCTGGACTATAGTTTTTCAACCTTTTTACATCCGCGGACCATCCAAAAATCCGAAAATGTTTTGTGAATCATCAACATTGTAATAAATTAATAAATATTTATAAAGTTGATTTTTTTATTCAAAACAACTAATTTCGCATCAGCTGATGTAACAATATTTAAGAATAATATATTTAAACAAATAGTAACAAAAAAAAATATTATTAAAATACAACATAAAATTCGATTGTTTATCGAAATAACATCACATCGCGAAGCACCCAAAAATCTCCGCGGACCACTGGTTGAGCAAATATTATATACTAGACCATAGGTTCCCAACCGGGGGTCACCAACTTATACGGTCAACAAAAAAAAAATGTATGCTTTTGGATTTAAGGGGGGTCGCGGGTCACATGGATTTTATGAAAAGGGTCGCCACCCGAAAAATGTTGGGAGCCTATGTCCTAGACAGACTATTTGTTTTTCTTGTCGAATCTCTATTATTTATGTTATAATCGATGTAAATTATTTATTGTGTGTCCGTTCTGTGGCATTCGTGTGACAAAATGCCTGACGATTCCGAAAGGTAAAACTCAGGTTGTAAGTGAAAAAACATGTGGAATTGTACAATGTTTCAACAATTTAAAACTGATATTGAAATTCCATCAAAGTCGATATCGTTAATTAATTCGCATAAAGGTGAACTCAACATTGTATCTATCAGTTAAAAAAAAAGTTTGTCAAGTTTTTCATACCTTTCCTATTTATGTGCATTAAATTAAAGATCAACCAACCAATCCAGTAAATTGTTCATTGAGATATTTTTCAAAAGAAAATCACTCGCTTTTCACGACTCCGGCTCCGAAATTGACCAAAAACACGATATTGACTCCTCGTTTCTATATTATTCCTTACATTCTTCGTAGAATACAATCACAACATCATTAAAAACTACATTAGAACTAATTTTACGTGTGTCTAATCGAATACAACTAATGGATTCCAATTCCGACTCTACAATCCTAGTTTCTATTACTAAAAAGTAAAACAAGCGATGTTTTTGTATGATTTAACTAGTCAATTTAATTATATTGTTTAGCTCAATTTAACAATACAAAATTTTATTAGCAACGTTTCAAAAAAAGTTTCTTCGTCTCAAGCAACCTACATACGTTTCTTATTAGCACGTAGAAACTTGCATTTGGATGTTTTTCACTTCAATTTCCTACGTGAAGTAGAATGTGTAAATTACCTTTAAAACTAGCAAGCAAATAATCAGTTATCATAACTTAACAATTTCTGAACCAACTCGGTGTTGCGTGCATCTCGATTATTATTTAATACTGCTGTCATTTCATAATATGAATGAAACTACGTGAGAAACCACATTTTTACGTCGTGGGAAGAGTTTGTGTTACGTGTATTGTATTTAAGGTTCTTCTGGTAATGAATCAATGATGGATTTACTAAGAATGCGCATCCGTGCTTTTTGCGAAACTGTTTAAAGCCTGGTAAAAAATAAATGCATTTTCAGGTATAAAAAAACGATATTCAACATATAATACGTACTATATCTTAAAAATCTATTAAAAAATGTAAAAGAATGTATATTATATTTTACTTATACGTAACGGTAACGCAACATAACGTTGATAAATTTTAATGTACAATTTTTTGATGTACTAACATTTCATATCGCTATTTGTTAAACTGTTGACAATTGATTTTTTCTCGGTTAAGATAAGTCGCAATTTACATTCTAAAATCGATTTGGTTTCTTAAAATATATCGACAAATTATGTATTAATTGAATTAAGTAGAATTATAACATGTTGATAAAACGGCAATGTATTTCACTTCTACAAAAATTCATTCAATTTATGCAAGTGAATGAAGTTTTTAATCTAATTTGAATTGTTACAACTTTGTACGATTCCACATGTTTTGTCACTAACGATCCGGGTTTCGCCTTTCGGCATCTTCAGGCATTCTATCACACGGATGCAACAGAACTGACTCTGACTTTAACAATTCAAATTTGATATTGAAATTCCATCAAGCATCTTCAGTCGATATCATAAATTATACTTTAATTTAATATTAAATTTGAGGATTCGTTCCGAAAAATCCGCGTAAAAAATATCCACAGTTTGTTTTATTAAAAATTGTAGTATTTAACATAATATGCTACTGCCTTCCATCATTTTAACATTTTCTTCATAATTCTTTCGAAATCGCTTCCTCATCAGATGAACTGGTCATTTCAGTTTGAGAATCAGCGGAAGTATTTCGAAGGTTTCTTTGGAAATCGAGAGTAGATTCCGTGCTTAGATCAATTTTCAACACATTTTTTCGACCGCCTTAAAGTGAAACAGCGCGAAAAAGAATCGCGCAAATCGGGGGTAAAGAGAGGGTCAAAAATGCGGTGACTTCAGCTACTTATGATTGAATGAATGGCGTTATTACGTTGTGACCAATTAGGAAGGTTTCACATCACTATTTCTATAATCACAACAATGCATTAACGAACAAGTTCCGTTTCTAGCGAAAGGTTTATTAATCGTTGTTATTAATATGTCATATTTGATAAGCAACAATAGATAGCTGACTGAATGATTAACGTACAGTAAAACCTCGATATAACGTACCTCCATTTAACGGACTTTGGATATAACGGACAGAAAGTTTAAAACGTCATGTTAATATATTATATAATATTATACATGCTTAAATTCAAGTGTCGCCGCATGTAAACAATTTTTATCGGATGTTAATCGCGTAGGTATGTCTAGCACCTGAATTAGAGACATCGTAATTTGTTTGTTCTTCCAAAGTGTAGAACCAGCTTGCCAATGAAGATGCCAATGCTAAGAGCATTCACAATGTTCAACAGTATTGCTCCGGATGTCGACATATTCCATGTGGACGAAAGTGAGTTCAGGCGAATACCCTTTTTTAATCTGTTAAAGTAGATGTTTCATGAGCTTACTTGGTTGACTTTTTTTGCAATCCTTGTTTTGCTGTGTATTTGTTAAATTTTATGTTCATATATGATAACATTGCAAAAGCAATGAATTTATAATTTATAAATTTTGTACCTTATAATAATAAATAAATAATTCGCTCAAGATACTTGAACAGAGTGTTTCAAAAACAATGAGTAAATTAAAGTATGACATCATTCTGATCCGAGTTCTTAAATGCTCCAAATTTTTATCGCTACAGCTTCAATGACACTTTCCATTTTGCTTCAGCTGAATTGTTTGTTGCCCGATTGAATTGCTCAATCGACATAAAAATAATAATTGCGACATATCAATGGATAGTAATTATTTATTGTTTCAATCGTGCATCACCCGGGCTCCCAACAGGTGGGGCGTAGGCGTTTGTTGTGGAAGAGCGGAACCTCTATTTGCTAACGACGTATTATTTTATAATATATAATGTGATATCGACTGAAGGTTCTAGATCATAGTTTCCCAAACTTTTTCGGGTGGCGACCCCTTTTCAATACAATCCGAAAGCATACAAAAAAAATTTTTTTTTTAGTTGACCATATAAGTCTGCGACCCCCAGGTTGGGAACCTATGCTCTAAATGGAATTTCAATATCGTATTTGATCCATTGAAACTTTGTATGATTCCACATGTTTTGTCACTAACGTCCCGGGTTTCGCCTTTCAGCATCTTCAGGCAATCTACCACACGGATGCGACGCGAGTGTTAGCTCTGTTGCATCCGTGTGCCAGATAAAACAGTATGATATAACACCCGAAGATGTCAAAAGGCGAAACCCGAGTCGTATGCGAAAAACCTGTGGAATCGAACAAAGTTTCAACGGTTCGAATTTGATATTGAAACTCCATCAAACACCACCAGTCAATGTCACGAATTAAGCTATTCGTATTGTAAACAATAAAACACATTTTTTTACTATTTCTACAGTAAATTTTATGTTCAGGACCGGTTTCTCTCATCACAAACACTATGAACTTGAACTGAGTTCATAATTAGAATTGTTGCTTTTGTCGAATCTTAACGCTTAGATTTGTCCTAATCGTAAAATATATCGCAGAAATAGTACTACAAAGATATATTTAATTATTTAAACTATCATACTTGTCCTTTTTATACTTAAATACTCATTGTATCTGTATTTTAATTGATTTCCACCAAACAGTGTAAAATCAATAACATTATATATACATAAAAGTTTGCATGACATTTGATTTTTTTTATATCACGATCGAGTGCGTGTTTTGGCTATTTTTAAAGGGGCTCATTACTCGAAAAAAGTTGAATACCTTTATAGAATATCATTACTAACTCATTCAATGTATCACATTAATAACAAATCTGCAGGTTTATTATATTATCGTGGGCAAGTCAAGTATGCTCGTGAAATATAATATATTTTCTAGAACACCTGGTGTTTGATTCTTTCGATAATTTTAATTTTTAGGACAACCTTTGACTCGCATTTCAATCTCGTCGGTGTTTTTTGAAAATACACTTTCGAAATAATTTAAGCAGTGTTCCTTAACCGGTGGTCCGTGTTTCGGTGTCGGGCCGCAAACAGTATACCGAATTTCAGCAAATTCACCATACAAAAATATTAAATGAAAGATTTTTTTGCATGCACGATTACTTGTATTTTTAAAGAAAGTATTTATAATTGATAGGTATGATTAAATTGGCATATTATTGTTAGAACTTCATGATAACACGGTGAAAAAATTGCAATATATATATATATTATTTACACAACTAAACTAAACTAAGCCGAACTAAAATACATTGTTATTTTTTCACCGTGTTAAAAATAGCTGTCAGACAAGAATATTTTATATATTAGCAAAGATGCAACAGAATGATTCGTTTTAGTTTTTAATTTCAATTTATTGATTGAATTGGCATTTACTTGGTAGAACTCCGTTATAACACGGCGAAAAAAAAAAATAGCAATGTATTTTAGTTCTACAATTTTTTTTTTTTTTTAAATACAGTTGATAGCTATTTCGGCTCACGCCATCGTCGGAACAATGCTTAAAAGAAAATTTGCTTATCTATATATAGCTGTGTAGAAAAGGTACACAATACATTTTCACTCCTGTTTTAACGACCTAGCTTGTTTTTGCTCGCAAACTTGAAACTAAAAATTGTGAATGAAACTAAAAAGGCGGCATATATTTACATATGGCACGGAAATGGTCTATTGCGGAAGCGAAAATGACCCCGTAGAGGGTTGAGCAATTTGTGTACATTTTCTACACAGCTATATATAGATAGATAAGCAAATGTTCGTTTAAGCATAGGTTCTGACGATGGCGTGAGCCGAAATAGCTATCAACTATATCTTAAAAAATAATTTTGTATAACTTAAACACATTGCTGCTTTTTACCGTGTTTTATTTGTAATGTTTATTTGTTAGTTAATGTCCGTGATTTTTTTCCACTTTTTTACTAGTCCGCACGTGCAAAAAAGGTTGGAGATCACTGTGTTTCAATATACAGTGACCTTGTAAAATATAATATATTTCATTGCTGAATGTATGCCTTTTTATTCCTTATCTCCGAATTGTATTTTTTTAATGAAATATTCTCCCTCTGATGCGATTTTGAGACTCATAAAAATTTATCAAGAATCGTATGAGACCATAGTCTTTAAATGAGACGAAGAATACCTTTGAATAAATTTTAATCATAGAAATATACTTGTATGACTCGATTCTAATAAAAAGCCACAAAATAAAACAATTCCCTTACTATTTTTTGTGTATTACTATGAAATTTCATAGAAGGACTGATGTGTAATTATGTTGATGTAAATTGCCCTCATTTTAATTGTAGAATATAATTTATTACGTCCGTATGAAACTGGCTCATGTCTTGATGAATGAACGTAAATTATTACGCATTTATGATTTTTTCTACAATTAGAAATAACATTTGTATACTCGCTTCATATTTTAAATTTATGCATACAAAGCAATTTCTTTACGTTGTATATTTTATTCAAATTCCTCTTTTATACCAGGCACTTCGTAGAAGTTTGAGAAGAAAGAATTTTCAAATGTTTAATTTTTTTATAATACAAAAAGAACATTTGAAAGCTTGAAACTCTCAATGGTGATATAATTCTGGTTTTGATCTGTAATAATTTGAAAAAAAAAAGAGATTTAATATCACGAGATTCGACGACGTGTTTTTTTTTAATCATGATTGAGAAACGTAGAAGTGGCGCCGATTTTTTTTAAACCACTTTCTTCCAATTCATAAACCAAGCGATAAACTAACAATCAATCCTTTCTCAGCATTATACATAATCCCTTACTTTCTTTGAAGAAGCGAATACAAGTTGGTTGACCAACCTCCACCTGTTATGTGTAAGCAACCGCTATTACACGGCCGCCTTCCATAACGCAATACCGATAAAAGTAATCGATTCTACTCCTTATTTTCTTGGATCACGTTGAATCTAAAAGCGAATTAAGAATATCTAGTTTCCCTATTTTATTGCAAATTTATCGAATGTCTCAAAGTTGGCTTTGGTTGATACTAAGTCAGCGTGACCTATTGGGCCAGTATGAGGACGAACCACAGCAAACAGCTCTGATCGTTTGGCATTCATCTTGAGACAATTCTACAATACATGATTTAATCCAGCAATTTAACCATCCTGCATTTATTAATTTTTTTTTTTTAATTATACGATACAAAATTTACAAATTATAAATTCATTGCTTTTGCAACGTTAACACATTTGAACATAAAATTTGACAAATACACAGCAAAACAATCAACATGGATTGGAAAAAAGTCAACCAAGTAAGCTCATGAAACATCTACATTAACTGAAACTGTCATTGCTGGTTATAACTTGGCAAGCTTGGTCCAGATGGAAGTCTTTTTACTATGAGCCTCTAGGTAACGTTCTCGAAGAAAAGGTTTTCAAGTTATTTAAATCTGATAAAAATACTGTTGTAGAATACACATGAAATAAACTGGAAGAACACTCATCGCTAGTTTAAACGGATTCTGAACGCTCCTCGCTTGTGACACTGTTCCTAATGTTTTGATTTTTTTGGTTACAGTTCCGAAAACAGTCGAAGGACAACTTCTTATACAGAATGGTGAATACACCAGCGACTTGGCTGACAAGGATTCTCCAGCATACAAGGAACTGGCATCAGAGTTCGAAAAGCACCTCAGAGAAGCTATCTTCGATTACCAAGCCCTCAACTACGGCGCCAACGAGATATCGCTCAAGGTTTTGGAGTTCTTGTAAGTACAATGAAATAATTAAAAAAAAAAACAACATTACTACAACTGTTAAAGTATTTTTTTCTTATCTAATACAAGTCTTAAACAATAAAATTTAAATTTGAATTGTTACAACTTTGTACGATTCCATATGTTTTTTCATTAACGACCCGGTTTTCGCCTTTCGGCATCTTCAGGCATTCGCACAATAGACAATAAGCATCGTCTATATACCAAAGGGATTAACAAAGGAAATTAAATAAAGGAAAACACAGACCGCAAGGCAAGAACTTAATGACAGCATAAATAATTTTCAACCACACGGATGCAACAGAACTGACAACCCGGGTCGTTAGTGACGAAACATGTGGAATCGCACAAAGTTGTAACAATTCAAATTTGATATTGAAATTCCATCAAGCACCTTCAGTCGATATCGTGTAATAAAGTATAAATAATTTTAATTTAAAATTTGAATTGTTCCAATTTTGTACGATTCCACATGTTTTGTCATAAACGACCCGGGTTTCGCCCTTCGGCATCTTCAGGCATTCCATCACACGGATGCAACAGAACTGACTGTTGCATCATTGTTGCATCATTGCATCATTATCAACATCTGTTGCATCTGTGTGATGGAATGCCTGAAGATGCCGAAGGGCGCAACCCGGGTCGTTTGTGACAAAACATGTGGAATCGTACAAAATTGGAACAATTCAAATTCGATATTGAAATTCCATCAAGCACCTTCAGTCGATATCATAAATTAATAATAAAATTTAATTTGTTGAAAAATTGATATCTGACATTGAAATTCCATCAAGGGCATTCGGTCGATATGATTAATTACTTTTTAATTGTTACTGTGGCTTCTTGGTGAAAACTTTTTATATTGAAATCGATTAAACAAAGATTTTAATTGTTGAATGTTTGTACGATTTCATATATTTTGTCATTAACTACCCGTGTTTCGTATTTAGGCATTCTATCACACGGATGCAACATAACTGACGCACAATAAACAGTTAGAATCGGTTATATACAAGAAAAAATAATTACAAAAGAGAAACATTGACCCTAAGACTGTATCCAAAAAAACAACTAAAATAAATTACAATAATATCAAATAATAATCAATAAATCGGCATTTTTGTGTAGGAATTACTCCACCAGATTGTACAATAAATTTTGTAAATAACACGATTTTTTGTGATGGGAAATCATTGAAATAAAACAGTAATTAATCAACTCAACGGCAAACAAATATAAACCAACTAAGGACGTACTAAAAGTTGAACAAATGCTTTTTTCACACGTAAATTCCATGAAGTTTTTTTCCTTTTGTTACAACGTACTTGCTTAATTACTTCCTACTAAGAAAATTATCATATTTTAACGTTATAATTATGTAAGTAGATAAATTAATTGCATAGAATTATATACTATATATAATATGTAAAACGGAAGTACGTTTGAATTATAAATTGTTTTTTCTTGGTACAATTAAACCACTATGCTATATATAATACACTATCAACTGAATAAAATAGATAATCATGGATTTAATACAGTAATAATCTAACCGTTTTCGAAAAAATATTTGGTATTGTAAACTTTTTTTCATAGAAAACTGGCGAATAACAATAGTCAAGTGATTATGGAATAATATTGTCTTTATTTTCGATATCAATCAAACAAACTATAGTCAGTAACGTTACTATTATTACGCGGGGATAAGCTGTGCAGAAGATTCCAGAATAACTCAAAATATACTGCCCCAATTAATCGATTGAATTAACCGTCAAGTTTCCGTTAACTAATGCATAAAAAAATGCTATAATTAATCAATATTGTCTATGTTTACTTCAATCTTGTTTTAGTTAATTTATGTAAATACTCGACGGGCGTTTATTTTAAAAACAAAAAACTAAATCGTGTTTTAGACACTAAATAATGCAGGTATTAAAAACACAATCGTGAAATGTCAACGACAGACTCGAGTAATATACATTATAAAAAGGAATTAATAGTTTAATTCGTATGCTATCGATACAGGCAGATTTGATATAATCATTTATCAAAAATTGCTGATTTGCGAGGCTATATTATTGGGTATTTTCGGACGATTTGTTTATTGGTGTACAAGTAGATTTATCGATAAGAAACTTCATGTTTAATTTACACAGCATTTGAATATTGCAACTAACACTCCATTGAAAGTGAATTTTTCACCTTGAACTTAAAAACCGTAGACAAACGCCTTAGAATATCTTGCGAAAAGTAACGTATTAATATATGTATTTTTTTAAATTAACACTTTACAATCTTCGGACTTAATATACAATCTGCTCATCGTGATAAAAACGTGAACACAATTTAGACTTCCTGCAAGTTTAAACTCAAATAGTTAAAGGCAAGTTTAAATTCAATTAGATGCATTGATTGAATTGGCATTTACTTGGTAGAACTCCATTATAACACGGTGAAAAAATAGCAATGTATTTTAGTTCTAAAAAATTGTTATTTTTAAGATATTTTATAGTTGATAGCTATTTCGGCTCACGCCATCGTCAAAAATATCCTTAAACGAACATTTGCTTATCTATATATAGCTGTGTAGAAAAGGTACACAATACATCGTCTCTTCTGTTTTAATGACTTAGCTTATTTCTTGCTAGCAATAAAACTAAAAAAATTCTAAAATAGTAAATAAAACTAAAAAGGCGTTTATATCAATAAGCTTACATATTGCACAGAAATGGTTTATTGGAT
Source organism: Himalopsyche japonica (assembly GCA_028555115.1). Lineage (NCBI taxonomy): Eukaryota > Metazoa > Arthropoda > Insecta > Trichoptera > Rhyacophilidae > Himalopsyche > Himalopsyche japonica. Next base: position 2,269,785 of record JAHFWJ010000163.1, read on the forward strand.
GGGGATTACGAAAGCGAAACAGCCCCTTGTAATGGATTGAGCAGTAGCGGCCGACATATATTAGTTTGTTCGTTAAGAATTAAAATAAGTGATGTATTCACCGTGATACTTAACGTTTGTTGGCATATCAATATATAATAATAAGAAAGCGAAAGTGAAAACGTGCCTATCGATTTTTGATTGCGTTTATTCCTATGATTTAGAAATCGTCTCCGTAAAATGTATACAATACGAGATAACATCGTTAATGAAGGAATTTACAGAGTTCATCATAATATATGTACGTCAACAGTCGCAACTCTCGGTATATGTAAATATTGAAAGGAAAATTAGCATATTCTTAAATGTCTAAAAATGTAAGATTGACTTTTAAGCAGAGGCGTATCTTATAAAATAAACACGAGATTTGAGAGTAAATTAATCACGAATATTTTGAGTAGCCTAGAACAAAGTTTCTCAACCTTTTTACATCCGCGGACCACTAAAAAATGTTTTGCGTACCATCAAAATTCGAATAAAATAATAAATATTTATATAATTGATTTTTTATTCAAAACAATAATTTTGCGGTACCGTATGCTAGTATAACAATATTCTAGTATAATATATTAAGACAGATAGACAAAAATCTCCGCGGACCACCGGCTGGGAAAGTATGGCCTAGTGGTTCTCACGTGAAATTTCACTGTTGCCGCATTATAAACATCAACGGTCCTATGGAAATGTCGAGAAGGCGAAACCCGCGTCGTTAGTGACAAAACGTGTGGAATCGTACAAAGTTGTAATAATTCAAATTTTATATTGAAATTGCATCAAGCACCTTCAGTCCATATAATAAATAATGTAAATTGTTAATGACATACTTTTAAAAATGATGGCTTTAAAAAGGCCATCTACAAACCAAATATTAAATTAACGGCTGATTTTTATTGCTAGCTTTGAAACTGAATGAAAGTTAAAATCTGAAGGAAAATGTGTGACTTGAATTGATTTTTTTTTCGGAGTCGTGCCGTTGATCAATATCGGAGTCGACTCAATAAATAATCAATATGATATATTTTTCATATTGTTTTATTACATAATTTAGTTAATGTCTAAAATATCTTAATGCACGTCTGTAGCGTTGTCTCTAAGCTTAAATTTGATTTCTCTCTGACAATACTTTTAAATAATAAATTGCATCACAGTTTGTTTGAAGAAATCAAAAAGCAGTCACGAAATTTCATTTGGCACTTGTATATTGTTTGCACACTTTGCTGAAATGCGCAATTCGCTCTTTACTTTTTCTATTAAACGTCAATAAACTTCACTGAAGTATTGACAATAAATAGATGAATAATGCAGGGCTGTAAATTCGGAGTCGGAGTCGTGAAATGTGAGCGACTCCGAATACTTTTCGATAGACGATTTTGAAGAATATCTCAATGAACAATTTTACGGATTTATTGGTTGATCTATAACAGCGGTCGGCAACTGGTGGTCCGCAGAGAAATGCGACATTATTTAAATATTTAATCCTATCACCAGAAAAAAAAATCAACTATATCTCGTAACACATACATACTTTCTTCTCTAACTCTTTCCACTACATACGAGACAGTTACATGATGTCACACTTCAGTTGTCACGAAAACTCCACAAAATATTTCTGCGAAAAGGCATTTTCTTCTGTCACAGCAATCAAAACACGGTATCAATCTCGACTTGAAATCCATTCAGTTCTTCGTCTTGCAGTTACATCATTGGAGCCAAATACAATTTTTATTATTTCAAATGTCCAAGAACGACCATCACAATTGAAATTAATAAAGTTTTATAATTTATTTGTAATTAATAGTTTTATTTTATGAACTAGCCGCATTTTTAATGCTCTTATTACGTTTTATTCACTTTTATTTAAATATATAATATTTAACACAAAAGTCCATTTGGTGGTCCGCGGGATCAAAATTTTGACATTTTAATCCATCTAGTGGTCCGTGAGTCCAGAAGTTCTCAATGATCAATTACCGGGTTAATAGGTCGATCTTTAATATAATGCAAATAATTAGGAAAGGTATCAAAAAAGAGTCGTGTTGTTGATCCATGTCAGAGTTGGAGTATTGTTTTTGGTCAATTTTGGAATCGGAGTCTTGTTTTTTTCAACGACTCCACAGCCCTAGAATAATGTCAGCTATCAAATAAGAATATTATTTGGCGTTATATAATCAATTTTTGAGTTACTTAACAAGGATCCGTGGTGCTGTGTTCAATGTTGTTGACTTACGTGACAAGTATGACAAGTTATGGGTGTTTGAAATATCTCATAATTCCCTTCTTGTCATCCGTCCAGTAACAAAAAACAAAAACAGGACAAACCTCATTTGTTCTTTTGACTCAATTACAATGTTGACGTTATTATAAATTTAAAAATGATTTCTTTTATGATTCAGTGGTATTAATATGAAAAAATGTTTATAATTTCACAAATGTGATGTAATGGTCAATGAGTATTATTAAGCAGACAGCATTTTGACCATTTGCTAAATTAAGCTGTCTAAGTTTGTAAAAAAAACTAACCTAACCTAACCTTACTTTAACCTAACCTTACTTTAACCTAACCTTACTTTAACCTAACCTAACTTACCTCCTGATAGATCTAATTATTCATATTAGTTTAAAAAAATGACAATGCTAAATTTTTCGTAGACTGGTCTTGCTGCTATGTTCATAACCAGCTATGTTAAATCTTCTTGGCATGCGTTGCAATGCCACTCAAACACATAAAATGTTTGTGGTGTTACTCTGTCCATCAAAGTGCTTTTAAATATACAATATTCTTTGTTTACCCATCTGTTGAGTACAGGAAAAACACAGTTTTACGACACGTGAGCAGGCCACATAAAGCCGTCTATGTGAGAAGCATATCCACATAGTTCGGTGTATTAATTGATTTACCCATCTGTTGAGTACAGGAAAAACACAGTTTTACGACACGTGAGCAGGCCACATAAAGCCGTCTATGTGAGAAGCATATCCACATAGTTCGGTGTATTAATTGATAGTGCCGGCGATAAGCGAAACCGGTACATATTTAATGGTTGTACTAAATTTGTAACTTTTGCAAGAGTGTGTACAATAATCCACCAAAGTTGTATCGTAATCGGATTGAAGGTGTAGGAACGCATTCGGAATAAGCAGACGTTCAATTTTATATACAAGATTGCCGTAAAGAAAAAAAACATAAATCTAGTTGATTGCATTTACTTGGTAGAACTCCATTATAACACGTTGAAAAAATAGCAATGTATTTAAGTTCTTAACGAACAAACTAATATATGTCGGTCGCCACTGCTCAATCCATTACAAGGGGCTGTTTCGTTTCCGTAATTCCTATGCAATAAACCATTTCCGTGCAATATGGAAGCTTATTGATATAGCCGCCTTTTTAGTTTCATTTGCAATTTTTGAAAAAAAATAGTTTTATTGCTAGCAAGAAATAAACTAGGTCGTTTGTACCTTTTCTACACAGTTATTGTATATAAAGATAAGCAAAAGTTCGTTTTTTTTATTAATTTAATTTTATTAATTTTGTAGAACTAAAGTATGTACATACGTTGATATTTTTTCACCGTACTATTATATTTGGTTGTATTATTCACAGTTGCATTAGTAAACTTTTTGAGTTTCATGTTTTAATAGTATTTTCGTTTTGTTTACAGACCTGGCTCAATCATCGTCAAGTACAGAATAGGATGGGTCCAAAAACCTGGCATCGCCAACCCACCAGATCCAATCAATGAAGCCAACCTTAAAACAAAACTCACCAGACATCTGCAACTTCACTCTGGATACGTGGCTGACCACAAAGTAGACCTCGGCTCCCTGAAGACGTCAAGAGTCATCGACATGTGCCAGTTCAACAAAAACGATTGCGAACACGGCTGCATGTTCGACAAAACGATCATGGACTTTGTTTGCACCTGCCCTGAGTACTTAACCCTCGAGAGGACATTCAAAAAGAAATGCGTAACCTCCGCACCGGAAGAACAACCCATCGAAGGCGACCATCACGAACACAGTTACCACGACCACGGAACTCACAACCATGGAGATCACGAGCATGAGATTTACACCACACAACCCGAACCGAGCCCCGAACCGAAATCCGAACTTGAACCCGAAGCGGAGCCTACAGCAGAACCAGTGCCCGAACCGAAATCTGAACCAGCAGCGGAACCTACTACCGAACCTATTCCAGAACCAAAATCAGAACCGGCCGCTGAACCCACTTCTGAACCGGCAGCTGAACCAAAATCTGAACCGACAGCGGAGCCAAAATCTGAACCTTCTACTGAATCTGCAGTTAATGATAATTTACATTTCTTCGTTGAACCAAAAATAGAAACAACCACAGAGCCTATATCTGAACCGGCTACAGAGCCTATACCTGAACCATCGTCGGAGCCTTCCGTTGTTTCAACATCAGAAACTACTTCAGAACGATCACCGAAGTCATCGATTTTACCAGCTGAAGAGCCGACAACTATGCCACCTTCAGAACCTTCATCAGAACCTTCATCAGAACCTAGTGCTACTGATAGTGTACAAAAGATAAAAATTGTTGAAGTTTTAGCAGGAACAACCGATGTACCTTGGGCGAAATTCACAAATGAACCATCTTCCGAACCGGCGACTGAGCCTTCTGCTGAACCAAAATCAGAACCGGCCGCTGAACCCAGTTCTGAACCTTCCGCGGAGCCAACATCTGAACCCAACTCAGATATGTCAACCAAGCCCGCATCTGAGCCGAGTTCTGAACCATCGGCCGAACCAGCAGTTGAACCTAAGTCTGAACCGGCAGCTGAACCCACTACCGAACCGACATCAGAACCGGTGACGTCAGTAAAACCTACAGAAGAATCTGATTCAAGGTCAATATTTTTAATAAACCCCATTATTGGAACACATGAAAATTCTACTAGTAACTCGACTATGTCAAAAAGCTTGGAACCGTCAACTGAACCAACTTCTGAACCCAGTTCTGAGCATGACACTGAACGTTCTGTGGAATCAGTAACTGTCATATCCACAATGAATCAATTTGGACTGGTTAGTGGCGCCTCATTGAGAAACTCTTCCGATGAAATGAATTCAACTGAAATGTCTATGAACTCGACTGATAATATGTACTCTGATATCCATCGTGAATTTGTACCGATGGTTGTGAATCATCCCACTGGAAACGGAAACGGAAGTCTGATCGATGAAGACGGTTTAATTCACACCCAAGGAAGGTTCTTCAATGAAGATGAAGCGATTGAAAACAGAAACCCATCGTCATATGAAGAAATACAACCCGAAAGAGTTTTCCCTGAAGTCCAAGAAGAAAATGAAGACAATGAGGATATGGTAATTGTTAAAGACGAGTCATCAGAATCCATGAGAAAATCGTCAATGGGTATGGAAAGTAATTCATCGACAAATATGAACAATAATTCTACGATGAATATGGAAAATGTTTTATCAACGGGTATGAAAAATAATTCGTCAACAGATTTGCAAAGTATTTCGTCAACGAACATGGAAAATAATACGTCAACCGATATGGAGAATGTTTCATCTATGAATATGGGAAACAGTTCAACAAATAATGACATTGCAGTTTCAGTGGTGCAATCCTTAAATGAAAACACTACGTCAAATATTAATGTTGCTATTTCTCGACCGGCTCCCGTTTGGGAAGCAAACGATTCGGATATTAAAAATGAAAATGCTACACAAATTATTCCAGACAATAGAGTTATATTTTCTACTGTTCAGATAAATAATTCTAGTAGTGAAAACATGAACAATATTACTAAAGAAGCTGATAATGAATCAAGAAATGAAGACAATGATCCTTCGAAAGTGTATTTGGCCATACCTGACCATACGTTGTTTTCTGTAGAACCAACAATGTATGATTCGGAAACGGAAACTCCAATGACTGAAGAAGAACAGAAGAAGGCAAATGAAATGATGAATATGTCTGTCAAAAATATCAGCGACGCTATGGGACACATGCAAAAAGTTTTCGTGGACGGGTCCAATGAAGATATGAATGACAGTGGAGATATGGTATCACACATTGGTGCCGGTGTCGAAGACGACTCAAATGAAGAAGACGATGATGATTGGTTAGAACAGACTACCAAAATAATGATGGATGCAGGAAAAGGTATGAACGATGAATCAATGGAGCGTGAAACTGTTTCTCCTAACGGTGATGATGATTATTTAGAAAGAAGTAATACTCCAAGTGTTGTTAAATACAGACTCAATGATGTTGATGAAAAAAGTGACGTTGATATGACAACTCTTTCAAGCACGTATGAAGTAAGCGAAGTTGTAAATGAAAGCCCATTGTATACTACGCAATCATCAATCTTTGTTGTAAATAGAGGAAACGTTATCGAAACAATGATGAACAATTCATCACAAAGTATTAATCCTGTAAATAACTTGAACGAAATTAAGCACGATGGAAACACGTACGTTATTACGAGCCCAATACCTTCAATTAATGATACGATCACACCTAAACCAGCTGTCGAAATCAAAATTGTTGAAGAATCAAAAGAAATGATGAACGATGAAAGTAAAGAAGAAACTACTATGATGCCTGATATGAATAGTTTAAACAAAAGTGAAATGGCATCAATTGAAGTTAAAATGTCCGCAGGAAATACTACTGAAGCGTCGGTAACTTCTGAAAGTATATCAACAGCAACAGATATGAGTCCATTCCTTCCGGAGATAGAAAATAATGGAACCCTCGTTCATATTTTGCAAGAAGGTCACGATATAGTTCCTCTGAATACAAGTGAGGCTGAAAATAAGCACAGTGACACTGAGCATAATATGACAGATGAGATGACTGCAGGTACCGTTGTTGAGAAAATTGATAGTCAAAATTCAAACGAATCACAATTGGACTCGTTGAAAAAGTTGTATCCCAGATTAGACAACGACGAAGCTAACCAAATGAATCCTAACGATATGGTAATGGGCCACAGTGAAAATATTACGGTCACAATGTCAACTGGCAGTAATAATACTGACGTATTGAGGGTAACCCCGCTCAATTTAGGTAAAGAAAAGCAGTATAATTTAAGAGATAAATTCGTTGTTTCGGACCAAGGAGGGAACATAATTACTCTATCAAACGGCATCGAATCCATAAACAATCGCAGTGAAAACGCTACTGAAGATATGTCGAAGAACACGACACTATTCGGAGAACGTAAGAATCAATTCTTCGAAGATGACCTGATCGCTTCATCCACTGAAATAGTCATGCCACTTAATGAAGACAAAAAAATGAATGAGGATACTACGAAGCCATTTATGATGGAGGAAAAATCTAATGACACTGAAATTATCAGCACTAGAGTTTCAGTGACAATTACGAATGAAACTTCAGCCAGCAGTAGCACCACAGAGAAAGTCGGTGTTTTGAGTAATGCAACACCGATTATTGCCGATATGATTGAAACTATAACACAATCTGTATCTGTTGTCACTGAAATATCAGATACTCCTGAAAGTATGACAGTGTTACCTCAATTAATGATGTCGAATGAAACGAGAAATATGACAGCTTCTGAAGTGACCACTTCCAAATTGCTCGATATTGTTTACATGACAACTGTCAGTCCGGTAGATTTCAACGGAATGAATGATTCTGTCAAGTCGGAAACATCAAGTACTGTCAGTATGATTCAAGAATCTGACATGGTAACGATGACTACTACGACAGAAGAAACAAGTTTGCCGGCTGAATTGATAAACATCATGAAGAGTTCGACAATGATGGTTGTGGAAGGAATCGATAAAGGATTGGGAAATATCACCGATTCAATGAATATGAACTCTACTGTTCCGGTTATAATTTCAGCAATTGAAAGTGTTACGAATCAGTCTTCTGTAAGTGAATCGACTTCTATGTCCACCACGAATAAAGACTTGAACGATGTTTCGGAAAGTGAATCGAATCCAGAAAACTCTTTATCAAACAGTGATTCGTTAGGCGTGATTCCGTTGGGAAAAATGGCGAAAAAAGCTGATAAGAAGAAGGAAAAAGACTCTTTAAACTACTTTGATAAAACTGAAAAGGTTAGGACAACGGGAAAGAAAGAAGACAGCAGCGGTATTAATGATATATTCAACGATGACGTTAAAGAAGACGAGTCGAATACGGATGAACAAGAAACAACTACTGCGGTTCATTTTTTAGCGGATGGCCCCCTGCAGAATCACAAAACCGGTGATTCAAAAGAGGGGGTAAACTCGACAGTCAACACCACTCGGGTGACGCAATCTTCAATGATCGACGTCACGGAAATAATGCCAGTTATCGAATTGGAAACCACTAACAACTCTTTTGACTCACTAATGAGAGATCCAATAAATAACGAGACAGTACAAATTGTAATTCTCAATTCAACTGAAACGAATGTTTCATCCAAAAATGATGTCAACTCCACTGATATGTCAACTTCTACGACAAATACTCCAACTGAAACGATGACCATAATGACGACTGATATTATTGAAACTACACCGGTTTCAACAACAACTCCAACTTCGACCACAATCCCTGCTGTAACACCAATTCGAGCGTACAGTGAAACGCATTATTCCAAATGTGCTTCCGGTAAATTCCAATGCAAGAATGGGACTTCTATCCGGGACGGCAGCTACTGTGTAGCACTTTCCGATAGATGTGACTCTAATAAAGACTGCAGTGACGGCTCTGATGAGGAAGGCTGCGAAGAAGACGGATGTCCAGGAAGTTTCCAGTGTAAAAGCGGACAGTGTCTGAAAAGGCATCTTGTCTGTAACGGAATCGTAGACTGCAACGATGGAAGCGATGAGCAGAATTGTGGTGAGTAAATAATTTTGCATATTTCAATTATAAATTAAAAGGGATTTATACACCCCCAACAAATTATATTATACATAATTAATTAAATATTTTGTGAATATGCCTTATGAAATGTCTCACTTCAAGAAATGGATTAAGTCAAAGTGCCTTATTTTAGAATTTATTAGCACAATATAAAATTACTATGTTAGAACCATAGAGAAGATGTATTGTAAACTTTTTCTACATGGCTATATATAAATAAGTAAATGTACGTTTAAACATGTTTCTGATGAGAACGTAAGCCAAAATTGTACTTTGTAGAACAAAAATACATTGCTGTTTAATTACCTTTTCATAAATCTTCATAATGGATTGTCACCGATGTTCTCTCTAAGAAAGAGTGCTTTTGTGTGGAAAATCTAGTATAATCTGACCAAATCAACAAATGCACGGCGTAGTTTAAGTGAATATCAAATTATTGATTTATTGATTGAATTGGCATTCACTTGGTAGAATTCAATCAATAAATTGAAATTCTTTTCAAGCCATTAAAACTTAGAGATAAGCAAATGTTTGTTTAAGAATAGTTCTGACGATGGCGTGCGCCGAAACAGCTATCAACTATATCTTAAAAAATAATAATTTTGTAGAACTAAAATACACTGCTATTTTTTTCACCGTGTTTTAATTTTACTGTTTATTTGTTAATTAATATAAGATTAAAAAATTTTCAGTATTAATCGTCCGTGATTTTTTTCCACTTTTTTACTAGTCCGCACGTGCAAAAATGGTTGGAGATCAGAGTTTGAATATACAGTAACCTTGTAAATTATAAACAAAATAATTCAATAGTTTTGACACTTGTTATTTTATTCTCGTAGACAACATTTTGAGATCTTAATATGTAGGACATAACTATAAACGAGAACTGCTAATATCGTTGGTTAATATTCATTTCAGCTTCGTGGCAATGCAGTTTCGATGAAATGTCCTGCGGTGGAACGATCGGAGCTCGCTGCGTACCTTTATCATGGCGTTGCGATGGACGTCGGCAGTGCGCCAGCGGTGCTGATGAGTTATCTTGTCCTGGAGGATGCCCCAGCGCTGGGCAGTTCAAATGCGGAGGCTCCGGAGCATGTGTAGAAGCAGCCAGAAGATGTGATGGCAAAGTGGACTGCCCCAACGGAGAAGATGAACAATTGTGTGGTAAGCTGCGAACCAATTTTCTTAGCCATTTTACATGTAAAGAAAACAACAGTCTAACCCTTAGGTTCCCAACCTTTTTCGGGTGGCCACCCCTTTTTTGGTGACCTCCAGGTTGGGAACCTATAGTCTAATCAATCAAGAATAATATTTAAATGAACTGAATCCATGGATTTAGATATATTTGATGTTGTAAATGATTTTTCTATTTATTGCTACAAAATACAGCCTAGAATCATCAATTAACAAATAATTCTTTTATCTTCATACATCCTTCCTTATAAAACAGTGTTATATTCCATTATTTTAATACAAGTCGATCTTACTGTCAACTTTAGCACTGTGAGACTAATCAAATGATTTCTGAACTCTGGATAACCTAAAATAAATTACTGCTTTAATATTCCAACAATTGTCAGTTGCTTTGGTCTGGTGATAGCGCCTTAAAGGAAGTTAGTACAAAATTATGGTTTGCGTTCCAATAAAACAAAAATCAAAGTTAGTTGATATAATTATTTTTTTAAATAAACAGATATACCATTCATTCATCATCGCTTTCACTTGAAATTTTACATTTTTTAAATTCTAGAGTTTTCATCATCAGAGGATTTTTTGTGGTTTTAGCCTTAAAAAAATAGTTATCAAGCAATCTTCTTCTTTTAACGTATAATCTTTATGTATTTCCTTATAAGGTTCCAAAATATTTTGGAATTCCATCTTAAATTTCGAACTCCTTTCCGTTGTAGGATCATTATCAATAAAAAAAAATCTATTTTTTTGCCAATTCCAAGCTGTCATTTATTGTTTTTAATGTGAAACATGTAACTATTTTGCTGCACTGTTTCTCAAGTCATTAATTGTGTTAGGTTCATTCAACATTTCATTTTAATTTATTTTTTATCTTCAAACCGTGTTATATAAAGCATGTTGTATAAAAACATGTCACAATTTGTTGATTCGTGTTGTATAAAACCATGTTATATGAGGCCTAGGTATAAATGTCATTATTAGGTATATATGTCTTATGTCATCTTACGACTCTAAATGTTTTTCCGTTCTTCCAGACTGTGCCGCTGATCAGTTCAAATGCAAAACAGGAGGGGAATGCATTCAGCAATCCCAGGTATGTGACGGAGAGGAGCAATGCTTCGATCTCTCTGACGAATGGAACTGCCTCGCGATGACATCCAGAGACACCAACACGACAGCAATAATTGACAACAATGAAAAACAAAGCAGCGCTTTGAGAATCAAAAAGAATGGTGAAAAATGGATGACAGTTTGCGCAGATAATTGGACTGAAGAGTTGTCAAATAAGGTCTGCCAGCAGATGGGATATTCCAGTGCCGTGCATACTGAAAATATTGACGTCGGTAATATAGCTGAAGATGGACAATATCTCAAATTGAATGGACTCACTAGAGATAACATGTTGTTGAATGTTCGACCGGTTGACAGTTGTGATGAGAAATCGATTGTTTCAATCCATTGTCAAGAATTCGGTGAGTTATTCTATCATCTTCATTACTATTATTCCTGATTTACTTATTGATCTTTTAAAAATGTCCCAGAGAGGACTCTGTCTATAAAATTTGAAAAAAAAACTATAAAACGCAGCAAAATCCTCTGGTCTACAATATGTACAGTGATGTACAACCTATATTATAGTAAGAATAATTTATCCATTTTCCAATTACTCACCAACCACAGAGGTTTTGACATGTGTCTTATTCTCCAATTGGCTGCAGGTTATGTATCACTGAAGTTCAATATTGGCAGCTTAATTTTTCTATTCCCATAAAACTCTAAACATAAATAAATGAAAAGGGATCTAGTTATAAACACAATATTTGTATATATAAGGTGTTTTTTTAGAGCTATAGAACATAATATAGCTATAGAATAATGTTTTATATTTGTTTTAATGATTTTCAAATATGATATCATTTCCCATAGGTTGTGGATCTCACAGTCCATCAGCAATTCAGTCAGGCAGAATAGTGGGTGCTCAACCAGCCGGCATAGCTCAGTGGCCAGGAGTGGCTCTTCTTCGCGGTGGCCGCTATCACCGATCTATCTGCGCTGCTAGTATCGTATCACCATTTTGGTTACTGGCCGGGTACGGGTGCGTCATTGGATCCGACAGCGGAGACCTTGGACCTATCAACAGCGAAGACTGGGAAGTCTTGACTGGAAGTCCAATCGTTGGAGATATCGATGACAGTGATGTTGTGAGGAGACGAGTGAAGAGGATAGTGCCGTATAGCGGAGTAAGTTCTATTAATCTTCGGGTAAACTTCAATATAACAAAAGATATTTTAGTATTAGTAAGTACCCGCCACGGCTTAAACGTTTTGGGACATTTCTTTGGAACTATCACATAAAGGCTCATTCATACTATTAATTTTATCGAAATACTTACATCAAATGATTTTTTATAGTTTGTGGAAATATTGTTGACAGATGTAAATTGGTTTTGTTTTATCACTGTTTCTTATAATTCAGTGAAATATGTTATTTTTATCAACGTATACATACTTTTTTTCTAAGCACCGCGTACCTATTTTTTTTACAATTCTATAAACTTCATTCTACGTTTTAGTGCACTTGTTTTTCAATATTTTTACAATTTTCATTTTTTCTTCCACTCATGTTCAAAAAGGCTAGAAGAAAGCTATGATCTTATTTACGATAGTGACGGTAGTAATTTTGATTATATCGTATGTGATTACATTGACAGTGAATCTGATAGTGTTTAGATGATAAATATTATCAACAACACTTGAAGGTGAATAAATCACTGCAAATCAAAACCTGGAGTATAAATGGAAGGATAGAATTCAGTTCAAAATAAAATTATAGATAAACCAAAAATATGTTAGTGTGAATTTGCCTTTTGGGTATTACAGATGGCACAACATCGATAAACACTGCAAATGTTTCGAAATCTGGTGAGTAACAATGCCAGTACATATGCCGCACGAATATTTTTTGTGTTAATGACCTTGAGGGCGACCAAATTTGGAGAAATATAATAATTATCCCTAATATTTTACAAACTTTTATGGCTTCGAAAAATGGGTATTTTTCAGGCCCTCTGGGAAACCGTGCAATATTTTTACGCAACTAACGTGTTAACTTAGTGATCATTCAGCAAACCTTGAATATTTTAAAGAAAACCAGTTGTAATGTTATCTTTTATCTTCTCCAGGTGGAATATAACCGAGTAATGTACAATGGAGATGTAGTGGCGATTGAACTAATGCAGCCTCTTGTGTTTGGCGCAACTGTCAAACCAATCTGCTTGGCTAGCCGACCTATTCAGCCTCGACAATTATGCGTCACTGCAGGATGGGGTGTGCAGCAAATTAACGGTAACTCATTGGAAAATCAGTTTATACATAATCTAGAAATTAAATGTTTTATATTCTTTGTATTCCCGGATTTCGTCATTTGGCATCTTCAGGCATTCTATCCCACAGAAGTCGCAATAAATAGTTTATATAGGTTACATACAAGTGAAATTACTGTAGAATCCAAATATATATATATCATCATCATCATCATCAGCCGGGGTCCACTGCTGGATGAAGGCTTCCCCCTGCTTTCTCTTTCAGGGGGGTTGTTTGGACATAGCACACTACGCTGCCCAGGCGGGTTGGTGTGCGATATATATATATATATATTTAATTTATAATATCGATTGACTTGGTACTTGATGGAATTTCAATATCAAATTTAAATTGTTACAACTTTGTACGATTCCACATGTATTATCACTAACGACCCGGGTTTCGCCTTTCGGCATCTTCAGGCGTTCTATCATGCGGATGCAACAGAACTGACAAGTCTGTGTGATAGAATGCTTGAAGATGCCGAAAGGCGAGACCCGGGTCGTTAGTGAGAAAACATGTGGAATCTTACAAAGTTGTAACAATTCAAATTTGATATATATATATATATATATAATAACTATTGATTTGATTATAATAACATTCAATTTGTAAATATATAATAAATTTGATATACAATTATTCCAGTTAATGAGTTTTTGTTGAAAGGATTTTACAATACATAACTGTAACTATCTGGGTTGTGCGTGAAATAATGTGTACAATTGTATCAAGTTTCAACAATTTAAATATGATATTAAAGTTCAAACACCTTTAGTCGATATCATATATTATGTCTTTTAAATTTTTCTTCCACTGGCTGTAGGTTAATAAATATATTATTATTTCCAGTGACAAATGCTGAGCAACACCTCCATTATCTACCTGTACCAACCATAGACACAAATGAATGCAATTCTACAAAACATTATAATGGACTTATTGAGGATAGTCACATTTGCGCTGGATACACTTCTGCTGAGAAAACTCCGTGCTATGTAAGTTTAACCCGATCAGTGCGACAGTTTTTCATACAAATTAAATCTGTCTCCGTTGCTATTTTTCAAAATGTTCTCTTTCCACATAGAGCTATAAATACAGCAATATAAAATAATTGGGTTGGCTTTTATGGAAGCCAGATGCATTAGGAATGTTTCGCAACATTATAAAACACAAAGAAATGTCCTATGTTGTCACAATCACGTTAACAAATATAAACCTAACAAATAACTCACTTGTAAATCGTCATTACCATGACGTAACGAAGCCACCAATCAAACTCAAATGAACAATCACCATTACTGTCACATGTCATGGAGTGCCACATTGCAATGCCACGAGATTGGTGCAAAGTTCAGTGCGAAGTTAGGCTCGTAGTTTCAAACTAATTTGGGAATAACGCGAAGTTCGCAATAAATTTGAAGGGTTCGAAAAATTGACGTTTCAAACATTTAAGCATAATACTTTTGACAAGTTTATGGAGGTGGTAGTATCAGGACGAATTGGGTGATATTTTAAAACCAAAATCAGTCCTATATGCAAAAGATTACCTGCGACGATTGAATGTTCGCGTCCTAGCATCTGGGGCGCTCACGTACGGGGCTTGCAAATTTCCGTTCCATACGTTGGGGTGTTAGCGTGGAAAGGATTAATTAACACCCTTTTTTTTAGATATTTTCAGGTGATTTAGTGGTGGATCTATCAATCGATAATAAGGTCCCAGCCCTATTGACATCTGTTAACTCAACTTCAAATTAAACGAAAACGGTTCAACATATAGATATTCTAACGATCAAAAAGCCTTCAAAAGGTGTTTCTGCATTAGATTGCATTTAAAAATATTATATTTATCCATAAATAAACTCTTAATCGAGTTTGCGTGTCTGAGCGGTTAATCTATGATAGTTTCAAAATAAAAATTTTGATATTATAGGGTGTTTTTTTAAAGGCATAGAACTTTGAAATGTAATAAAACAAAAATGATTTTTTTAAATAGACATGAAATTTACTTTATTCGAAAGATAATCTTTTGGTATTATAATTTAAATATGACTTCTGACATATGACCGCCACGGCTAGCTCGGACGTAGTCAAATCTGGAGGTCCAATTTTCGATGACTTTTTCCAACATCTGTGGTCGTATATCGGCAATAACGCGGCGATTGTTGTCCTCCACGTGGCCAATCGTTTCGGGTTGATCGGCGTAGACTAGCGACTTCACATATCCCCACAGAAAATAGTCTAGCGGCGTTAAATCACACGATCTTGGAGGCCAATTCACGGGTCCGAAACGTGAAACTATGCGGTTACCAAACGTTTCCTTCAATAAATGTAATATTACCACAGTTTGCTCGATTCATTCGTGTAAAATATATAAGTTGAAATGTACTAATGTTTTAAAATATTTTGTCCGCAGAACGATGAAGGATCCCCGCTCGCTTGCTTCAGCGATGCTACTGGCGTATGGGAACTTCACGGACTGCTGAGTCACCACTCTGAATGCGGCAGAGGCGGACACCCAGCCATTTTCGCCTCCCTGACAGACGCGCCTCTCAAGGACTGGCTTCAAGGAACTGTCAGAGCGAGGCGAATGCCTGCTAACACTTACGATGACAATTGAATGTGATACAATCCGACTCGGGCACTGTTAAACATTTAAATCATTCGAGTTTATCTGCTTAATCTCCTTAAATCTTTAGGAAACACATTCTGTATCAGTTACTCAAAACATTGGTTATACAGATGATTAACTATGACTTTATGGGTAACGATTACTGAAATATAGTAAAGTTATTTCACTGTCAATATATTTTTAAAAACATTTCAACCACAATACAAACTTCAAATTCTTAAATAATAATTTTAGTTTAAGTAATGAATTTACTCCATTACATTCTACATGAAATGAACATTACCATGAGATATTACTGTAAAAAGAAGTAATAAACGTTTAAAAGACATAAATTTATCACTGTAGAAAGATTTGATGAATATTTAAATCAATACAATGACATCTGTCATTCAATTCATTAATTTTTACTGTCTAATCTGTCAAAATTTTAGCCATGTGCCATATATCTTTCTCTAAAAACGGAAATTTTCCACAGTAAATGACTATTTTTCAATTTTACCTTCAAAACAAAGAATGTTTATCTATTACGGTCTTATTTGTGTTAATAGATAAATCTCTGGAATCGTTTGTGTTTTAAATGAATGATTTTTTTTGGCATTTTATAGAAAAAATCCAAAATGAAAAATATAGATGACATTGAAATAGCAAATCTTTTATAAACGACAATATTGACATTATGATGGTGAACGAAATAAATTATTGTAAAATCATGTTATACATATTCTGTCAAAGAAGATGAAGTAATTATTGTTGTATATAGTCATGTACAGTTGTTTATATTTGAATTCTGTCAATATTTGATGCGGACCTGGGTGTAGATTCTAAAATCAAATAAGAATCGTTAGGGTAACATAACCTCACATATTTTTTTTGGTATCTGGCAATGATACTTTCGAAGTGTGTTGGGTCTTTTTGGTACTTGTTAATTGTAATGGCGCCACCAAATCACAACAGTGTTGCACTTCATAAAATATCGTACACGTTTTTCATGAGAGTTCTTTACTCTTTTTCTAACTGAAAAATTACTTAGTGCCACTGAATTATATTTAATTATTAATGAAATAATTGTCTACAAATATTTTACAGTGCAATCAAAAGTACTGAAGAAACATATTTTTCTCTCTGATTTTGTATTAAAAATGCCTGCTTCACAAGTTATAGTGACATTTGTATTTTGACAACATAATCGGTCTCCCTGATCCTCCTTCATCCACAATAAGTTAGCATTTTTATTTTTATAATTAAATTTACAATGGAACTGTATTGTTTTTATTGGCATTTAGGTTATTTGCGGAAAGAAATAAAGTGCCATGTTGTATAGTATATTTACTCTTTCTAGCAACATCAATGACATTTCATAAATTATGTTCATCAAATATTGATTTCAAATTCAGAGCTTTCAACAAGAAAAGCACTCAAACAACCAAAATAACAACAAGAATTTAAAGAACCGTGTACATTTACCAAATTAAAGATATAGTTCAAGTATCAGCAATGAATATTGGATAGCTAATAACAGCAAAACCAAAAACATATTGCCATTTCAAGTGTCAAATAATTGCAACGGTGGCGCCCTCTAATTAAAATGTACTGGTTATTTATAAAATGCTCTACAGTTGCAATAGAATAATGAAATTAAAACAATATTTATAATACAATTATATAATATTTTTGTTGGCCGAACTGTGCAAAATGTTAATTTTACTCAAATGTTGACCTTGATTACATTAAAATCTCAAAATGAATCTATCTTTTGTAAATAACCTTGACAATATTATATTATCCACATTGAAAAACTTACTTATAAGAACATTATCTTCTGTTTGTAAAACTCCAATGTCTAATTCATTGGCGAAATATACTTAAATCTGGAATGAAAATTTATCATTTTAACTTCAATTTTTTGTACAGATTTGGAAAGAATTATTGTAAAAATATTTTATCGTATTACTAAAAGAAAATTTTTAATTATAAATTTATTTTTATAATAAATTGATAGCCCAGCTATGTTGGCGTTATAATGGAATCTTGCAGATGACATATAATATCAACCAATAAGATGCACACGAGGTCTAAGGATTTTTTTCTCTATAATTTTTATTTTATACATATCTATGGACATTTTTTTAATTATCATAGTTAATTAACTCTCATTTCATCTCTCTCTTTGTTTCAATTGAGGGGTTTTTTTGTTTTGATTGTTGTATTCACTGTTAAGGGTCTCAAAAAAAGACTCCTAATAAATGTTGTTATTTCAGAATTGAATGGATGAAACAAGTTGTAAAAACTGACCTTAACCTGTTTATTACTTTAATGTGTTCTGTCATGAGAACAAACAAGACTTAATGTAAAAGTCAAGCATCTAAAAAATGAATTCATTCCAATAAAAATTTGTTTGGAAGTTATCAAACATACAACTGTCCATTTGTCCATTCCAGGTGAAATATTTTTACTTTAAATTTTGACAAGAGTTTGTCCCCAAGCTTATCAATTAATTATTGCTTATTTTTAATGTAATATAATTTTATCTTTACCCCTTTAAAACAATAATTTTAGAACTATAATATCCTTGACATTTGCATATATTACATGAATTATATATTATTTACTAGTCACAAAATGTATTTGTGCCAATAGTTAAGTATATACTGAATATTTTAAGATATTGTTATTTATATAGGTAGGTTAGTAACTATGTGATAAGAAAAAACTTATTCAGGATGATTGTGCATGTTTATAATAATGACGTTATTTAGCGTTGAGGTTGCTATGCCAATAATTTTATACTTTACTTATTATTCTCTTGATTAGTGTGATTCGTAAAAGTTTAAATAATATTGACTTCAATGTTGATGATTTGAAATGTGCAGTTGTCCTAAATATTTTAATAATTTAGTGTTTTCAATTTTTATCAGTTATTATTTTAGGTTAAATTTGCATGAGAATTAAAAATAATTTTGAAATCCTTACTTTTTAACAATGCTTTTATTTTTTTTTATGTTGATGCAATTTAAAAAAAAATATTACCAATCTTGTCTTGTTTTATGGATTTTTCTTTTAATTGGCATTAATGCCTTAATTATATATTTCATTTTTATTACTCTTCTATACATTTTTTTTTCTTTTTTCCATTTAATTGATAGTGAATATTATCTTATTAAATTTCAATAAATTGTATTAATTCTACTACTTAACAGACAAGTCTTTATTAATTGACAATTTGTTTTGATTTGATAATTTATAACAATAACATTATCTGTTTAAATATTGAAAAATGTTACTGCTTATAAAATTATTAATTTACTTGCAAAAACCGCTAAATTCATATTTTTACTGAAAAAATTACTAGGGACACCTGTTAATTTTTGTGCAAAGCACTTTATTAGCTTATTAAAATCATCAATAGATTTCTCTACTATTAACGTCAATGGTGAACTTTAAATATTTATATTTCCCAAAATTGTCTTCCATTCAATGGAATACAGAATTTATTCTAAGTTAACTTAACTTTTCTAATTTATCTTTAAATCTGTAAAATAATTTGAACTGCGCATAGTACTTAATATCAAAGCAGGTTGTGTGTCGTAGAATATTTTTTAAATTTCTAATTAATAAAAAATATTTTCTCATAAACTATTTAAAATGCATAAAATGAAGGTGCTTTTATTCCGTCCATGAAATAAAAACAATTAAGCTCAATAATGAATGATTTACAAACATTGCTATCAAAGGTTTGTGGACCAAAAATGTAGCTCAAAGTCTAAGAAAATAATTACTCGCTCAAATAAATTTGACGTTGGCTCTTCATTAACAGCACTTTCTTCTTTTGGAGATAGCGTTCTAAGCAACCATATAAAACCACTTAACCAGAATATCTTCAAAATTAATAATTTCATAATTATTGTAGATAGAAATGTACCATTAAAATAAATAATATGTATGTATTTAGATTATTCCTAAATCATTGAATTCCTATAAAAATTGTAATATAAAATAAATGACATGTTTAACATATTAAAACTAAACATGCGGGATTGTACATTCTTTTGTAATAACACACCTTAAAATTTTTATGAAATATATTAAAAATAAATATAATTTATCATTATTTTAATTTTATATCTCTCTTGTAGCAAATTCGGACTGTGAAAATTGCGAAAGGGACAAAGGAAAATGATCTCTAGTATATAGAACAGCGGTTCTCACGTGTAGTTTTATTGTGGCCGCATTATAAACATCAGCAGTCCTATAAAAATGCTTAGTGACCTCGCACCAAATGTGTTAAAAATAGTTTTGATATTTATTTTTTATATAGTGCATTACACTGAATGATCTTTCACAATATACAGGTGTAGGTGAAATCGATAAAATTAGTAAAGTAATTGTTGTTAATTATTTATACTGAGTTAATTCATGGTCAACGTATAAATCCAACCGAAATTTTTGAACAGTTATATTATTAAAACGGCCCTTTACTTAAACTCGACTAAATGCTGGATAACTCAGGTTTATTCAATCAATTTTAAAATAATGATAATTTTTCAAATCCATTTGTAAAAGCACATGTTTTTTAAATATCAATATTTACTATAAAACTGTTGGTGGCCGCACTTGAGATCCACTGATCTACAATAAGTACAGTGATGTATAACCTACATACACATGAGAACCACCGATTAGAAGATGAAATAAAAAGACAGTCTCAGGATAGCAAAGTTTCTCTTTTAGGACCGAAAGGATTTGCTCAGTGTGAACATCCTCAATTGATACAACACAAAACGATAGAAGACTGTATATTTAAATTAAAATTTAATGGTACCAGATATGCAAAACATATGTCTCAATAATTAAGACATTAACACATATCTGGCGAGAAATAAGAATCACAGTCCTCAGTCCACCAATCGCCGTTTGCAAGAGACTGTTATTACAATAACCAAAAAATTGACTGATGTAGCAGGAGTCTGTGGTCACAATCCTGCTTTTTATATTGATTATATTTAAAAACGATTAAGTGTGCTTGAGAAACTAAAATTTACCTTTCTCCATGAATAAAATGACACTCTCCTACGCTCTGCGTTTTGCTTTGTAGCATCAAATTTACATGTTGCTTTATTTACATACTGGCCAAAATCATAGAGCTTGGCAGCAAAACTACTATGGGCAGTAAATAATTGGCTCGTGTATGATATATGATCAACAGTAGCGGTTCCCAACCTGGATGGCACACCCCCGAGTAGAGTTGTCAAAACTTTTTAATACAAAATTTTTATATTAACAGTAAAAAATTATCAAATGAGTATGTATTTTTATTTTTCTTAAATTTTTATACATAAATTTAAAATCACTTTTAAGGTGTTAACTGTCATCTCTTGGAGGAATGGCATGATATTTTAAATAAAAAAAACATATTTTTTAGTACTTATTTCCACAATATATTTTTTGATCACAACCGGTTTCGCTCATCGCGATCATTATCGACTGATAGAATACAATTTACAAGAAAGTCTACTTATACAAAATATTTGAGTTAAATGTGGAAAAAAGTATTTTATTATTTAAAATATTATATTTTTATATATTTTGAAATATTAAAGGTAAGATGGCGTATAAAGGCTGGAAACTGCTGATTTAAGGTAACAATTTTATTTACAATAAAAAAGCAATATGTCATAAATAAAGAAATAAAATATTTATTGGTATATTAAACAAAAAATGTTTTTTTATCCTTGTTATACAATATTTAAATAATTGATTTTAATGAATATTTTGATAACATAGTTCCAATTTAGGCAACATCATACAATAAAAAATAATAATTTACATCATAATGTACGGTAGCGGCATCTGACAGGTGAGCAAAAAACTTTTTTTATTGTGTTACAGTATGTGTATGAAATTTCCCCTCGCCGATGAAAATTGATCAGATCCACAAATTATACACTATACAGATCTGCCACTTCCGTACAATAGGAATGGTATAGAAAAAAGCGCCTTCTTTTACTAGCCACAAAACTAAAGCTAATTACCTTCCCCCGTGTTTGAAATGGCGGGGAATTCGAAATAGTACAACATTGACATTTGAATATATTTTTTTTAATTTCATATTTTACAAATACATCGGAATTAAAAATAAATTGCAGAGCAATTTCAAAGATAAAAATAAAATTGATTAGTAATTGATGAATAAATAATGATTGACAGCAGTTTACATTATCATCAGCATTCGCCCGACCTCATGGTCCATACATTCTAATGCAGTGAAGTGTTTGGTAACAGATGCCACAATTGAATAAGAAAGATCCAACTGGTTTTATGCTATACACAAGAAAAGGGTAAACACAATCATTAATAAAACGATATTACTGTCGATACCATAAATAATATTAGCTTCTTTTTGTCAGTCGATTAATGGAAAAAAAACAGAAAAATATTTGAAAGGAATCATTATGTTTTTCCACCTATTTCAAAAATAGAAAACAACAAAACAAAAAAGTCAAAAACGATACCCGATGAATTGAGTGAATATTTGAAGCTTAGTCAAATCTTTAATGATGTGACTGAGATTTGGCATAACATACAGTCCTTTTGAATAAAATATGTTGACTTTTCTTACTTGTTTTCAACCTAAGATAATTCTGACGAAGCCACTTCAGTTAAGGATGAAAGGGTTGGCTTTGGATAAAACGAAATCGTATATTATATCATAATGCATTGTAAACAAAAGAACTAAACTGTTATTCAATATTTTTGACGTGACAACGTCTTATAAATCGATGAACGCCCGCTACACGCACGAAAAAACAAGACTCATTGTCCCGTTTGTCGCGTTACGCCGAAGGCAAGCGTGCGAGCGAGAGCGCGGATAAGCGATAGAGAGGCACGATCGGCCTACCGTTCGGATTGTGCCGCATCTATCTCTCTTCCACTCGATTGGTCGATGCGTCTGAGTAGAAAAGAGACAGCGGCAGCACACAACTTATACACCTACAGTACCTACACGTGATCTGTTTACAACTGTTTATAAAGTGAAGTGAAATGTTAATGTGGTTTTCATTGTTTATATTACAACAACAATTGCGGCAATAAAGGTAATTAATTCTTGCATATTAAAATCTGATTAACGTATAACAAATATACTTTTAACAATAAATTATCAACGATTTCTTTCAGAAAAAAAATTGTAGATTTCATTTCAGTCCTTCTTCGTATTCATACAAAATAATGATAATTCAATAAAAATGATTCCATTTTATTCATAAAAGTATGCAATCGTTTCATCAATGTTTTCTTATGACGTTGTCACGTTAAACTATCGTCCGTAAACCGACTTTACAGACAACCAATTTTTATATAAAGTTTTGATAACATGACAGATTGCATTCAAGTCAGTTTTTTTGAAAAGTTAGGTAAACTATTTTGATCAATTATATGCGGTGATAAAACACACAAAAAATACTTACTGTGGTGAAATATTGTCTTCTGTTTTTTTTTACAAAATGAATATTAAATATTATTTCCTTTCCTTCTGCTAACAGCAAATTATTTGTGTACAACATTGGTTTATGGGTTATTGGTTACCGAGTTATGGCAGCACCGTACAGCACCATATAACGAAATCTAACTGTTAAGCATTCAACTTATTCAACTATTATTATTATTATTCGGCTTACAAAAATACAGGGTCTAAGTGGCAGAGCCGTAAACGGTTTAGATCGCTAACGAGATTTACGTGTGTTGGACGTGTGTTATCCGTGGGAGTGTTTTCAAACTTGACATTTCAAATTTTAATCAAATATTCCGTAATAAGTGTAAAACAGTGTTGTTTCTTTACAAAAGTGAGTGGAAATTATTTTTCTTAACAGTTTTTATTTGGTTTTTAACAAAAGTGTTGGGCGTCTCGATGTTTATAGTAATTGTGTGAGATAATATTATTGCGTTTGACAGTACATAACTATTCAAACCTTTTGCATACGCAAACGCGAATGCATTATTTTGTTGATTTAACAGTACTTTACTTATTGCCCTTTCGTATATTAAAGTGATGCTAAAAGAGTTCATATTGCAACGTAATATTTTGAGAAAAGCCTTAAAAAGGCATACACGCACTAAAAACGGTCGCAACAAGTGGTCACAAAAAGTTGGCCCGAAACAGAAGGACAAGTCCTTCCAAAAATATTGAAACTCGTCGCAAGAACCTTATTTTTTTTGACAATCGAAATTTAGGCTTGAGAGTTTTATCCTGTTTTTTTTAATGTCCTTTTGAAGTATTCCTCCGTACATACCATAGGTTCCCAACCTTTTTCGGGTGGCGACCCTTTTTCATAAAATCTATGTGACCCGTGACCCCCTATGCAATCCAAAAGCATTAAAAAAAAATTATTTTTAGTTGACCGTTTAAGTTGGCGACCCCCAAAAAACCCTTTGCGACACCCAGATTGGGAACCTATTCTTCTATACACATGATAAATTGACTTATATAATTTATAACCCACGAAATTCCCGACCCCCAATTAAATTTTCCATAGAGTTGCATAATTTTCATTCAATCTTAAAACACATTTGCGAGGAGAAAAACTGTCGTGTGTTTGAAAGAATATTTACTTATATTAATAAATATTTTTTTTAATAATAAAAACACATCTTTTAGTTTTATTTCCGCAGTATATATTGTAATCAACACCGGTTTCGTTCATCGTGCGCATTATCAACTGATCAGTTAATTTATTAATTAATTTGTATTCTATCAGTTGATAATGTTCGCGCGGTCTTGTTCATAGAATATATTGTGGAAATAGAATTAAAAAATATGTTTTTATTATTTAAATTACCATGCCTTCCTATTAAGAAGTGACAGTTAACAGATTAAAAGTAATATGTTATTTGAATAATGCTAAACTGTTATATACAGTGGGGGATTACCCTATATACCAAGAGTAGCCAACTAGCGGAAAGCGAAGTAAAATTTAATCAATTTTGAATTTTTTTATAATTTTCGTATTTTAAATTGACAACTTTCGTAAACAAACGCGATAATATTTATTATAATAATAATATATATATTATTTTTAATATAATATATAAAAAGACATTTTGAATTTAATATTATATTTACTTTTTTTTTTTTAGACTAAAATATTTTCTAATACGATTCTGATTGGACGCCGATCTCCATGAAAATTCAAATTAAATATAGGTGTGCTAAATTGTACACCCTCGACATATGAACGATTATAAAGGCGAGAATTTAAAGAAAAATAGAAAATTTTATATACAGGAAGAATACAAAAATATGGTTTAACTCATCCCTACTGAGCCTTATCTAGGTTTTTCCAACAACAAACTTTCTACGATTCCAAATTGTTTGTCACTAACGACCCGGGTTTTGCATTTCTACATCTACAGGCATTCTATCACACGGATTCAACATAACGGCCGTAATACCACGACTTTACGTATCCGACTGCGGTCAAAACGTGCCTTCGATTCCGTACCCCTAAAATAAACACTAAATTTTTTTTAGAAAAAATTTAATATGTACTGAATTTCTTTTATTATATAACTATAGTGTGTTATAATCTCTTAAGAGTAGCATAAGTTTTATAAGCGATCTACAACTGACTTACACGAGACTATGATAGTCGCAGTAATTATTAAAAAATTAAAACCGTATTTTTTTGATCAGCTGATTACTTCCAATCACAAAACCACATAACATTGACTTCTCGTGCGGTTTTATTCTTCAGTTGATTAGCAGTTATCTATTCGTGAGAATTCATGAACATTTTAATTGTAGATTAAAAAAAATCATTTATCTTTACAATATTTCGTGCGATTATTTCTTTTTTTTTTATATTTAAGATTTATCAATTGTTGTATATACCTGGCAATGATTATCACTCATTTTTTTAAACTAATTATAATGTAGTTAAGCGCTCGTCAGATAATTGTTGTCTACAATTTGTGAGCGAAACCGTTGCTGATCATAATGTAAAATTATTGTAGATTGTAAAATTAGCAGGTATACAATTTGCTATATATATTTTTTTATTGCCAAAGTATTTTAATAATTTATGTATTTATCAATTCCCATTAGCTTGGGAATAATTCATCGTTTTATTGAATGATTGTCTAGTCTCACGTCAAAAATATTCATTTTTGTGTAGTTTTAGTGAAGACTGTGGAAGCTCTTAAAAAACTCGACTCCGACTCCGAGATTGACCAAAAACACCACCCCAATTATAAACTCCAATTACATATATTTTTTAATTTATTTAGGTTTTTTTCATACCTTATCTATTTAAGCATGCATTAAATTAAAAATCACCCACCCAATCCGGCAAATATCGATTGTTTTCTTGAATAAATTCAAAAAAATAGCAGTTCTTCTATTTAAATCAGAATTAAGGATTTTAAGAGCGGTAAATAAACACTCAACTTAGGTTGTCAGCAATGTTGTAACGGTCAATGCAGAATCTTTAATATTTTCAGTAAAACACAGTGTTGCCATTTCAACATTTAAATTAAACGCTCAGTCAATTTTTTCCACTATTTTCAATGCATCGTAAAGTTCGATTTTAAATTTTGAAATAGAGTCTCTTTCGTCATCTATACTGGGACTCAAACGAGACCGTTTTATTTCCTCTTGTTAATTTAAATGTTTTTCAAAAACGTCTGATCGAAGAAGTACTTTAGAGTCGCTTGTTTTTCACGACTCCGACTCCGAATCTACAGCACTGGTTTAAGTAAATCAAAATGATAGCAGATATTCCGAAATCCGTTTTTTAAAGAGCGTTTTAAATATGATTTACTTATCATGTTCTTTGACTCAATTATCTGGTCGCTATACGAAGAACATTTCGATTTAGTTTAACCATATACAGGTAATCCTCGACTTACGATCATTCGCACTTACGACCGAAAAAACCAGTATTTTTACTAAAATGCATTACAGTGCGCCTTTGTCATCCCTGATTCATGCATAAACAAAGATAATGCCATAAATACTTCCTGCCGGTCAGTAGATCGCGGATGTGCGCAAAAAATGTCGTTTGTTTCTCACTTCTTCGCTTCGTTATTTTTAAATTATATATACATAATTCAGTTAACACAGTGTTTCTGAACTTGGACATAGATACACATGAATATAACAAGATATAAATTATATATTTACCCATTTAATTTCTGAAGTGAATAATCAATAAATCGTGCCCATAAGGACTGGCAAACGGAGTAGATGTGACGAAAAAGAGAAATGCAATAGATTTAGAAAAAAAAACTTAAGTAAGTACATACACTTTTTTGTATGAAGTTCGACTTACGACCAATCCGGTTTACGACCAAAGTTCAGGAACGTATTTCGGCTGTAAGTTGAAGTTAACCTGCATATTTTTTTTTCAACGACTATCAATGGAGTAGCAAAATGTCAAACTAAGAACAATCAATAAGGTAAAACGATACGTCAAAGAAAGATAAAATAAGTATCATTTTTACGATAATTACGTTACTATTCATTCCAAAATACTTACCGATTTGATTTAACAGTTTCGTTGATTGTTCAATAGAAAATGTCCCATATGGCCGAAATGAATCATAGCATATCCATATATGGTGTGAAAAAAATACATTAATTTTTATAGCAAGTTATAATGTTTTACCTTTTAGGTCTCTATTTCTAAAGTTATTTTTTCATTTAATAGAATATGATTTAGTTTACCATAAACAATAAAATGAATTGCTGACGTTTGATACCTGATTAGGATAGTTAGATTTCTGTGTATCTATAGGTACGATCTATGTTTTATTTATTTTAATATTGTATAATGCTCTGTCAACACGAATTAACAATTAACATAATCAGAATGATATTTGAAGAATATACGAATTAAACTTAACATTTTTTTTTTGTTATAAAAGCAAAATGCCACTTTTTGCAATAACCGAGTTTTAAGAAAAGTGTTTTAAAAGTGAAAAAAATCTCCTAGAATTTATTTCTTAGTATTACAAAATGATGACATGAATAATATATTACATTACTCAAAACAATTTTTGTGTAACAAGTGTTAACCCTTTGCGCTCCGTAAAAAAAAATAAAAAAGCGTTGTACCTACTTCTTAATTAATTTTAAAGTTTTCATAATATTCGAACGTCATTGAATCAAACGGACGATATACACGCTATAATTAATTAATAACTTGTTTTATAATTATTTCATGATTGCTAAGGCTTAACTTATCAAATAAAAAAATACATTTCAAAATATTGATATTTTAAAAAAAATATGTACTATTTAAAACATTTGAAAGTGTGACATTTTTTAAAAAATATTCCCCTTGGTG
The DNA here is from genome assembly GCA_028555115.1 of Himalopsyche japonica. NCBI lineage: Eukaryota > Metazoa > Arthropoda > Insecta > Trichoptera > Rhyacophilidae > Himalopsyche > Himalopsyche japonica. The sequence continues at coordinate 2,298,240 of JAHFWJ010000163.1, forward strand.
AAGGTTTGGTTTTCTCACACAAGTTTCTCAAAAGTATGTGGTCAAAAATACCGTTTATTAATGTTTTTTATAGACACGGTGAAAAAATAGCAATGTATTTTAGTTCTACAAAATTATTTTTAGCAAATATAGTTGATAGCTACTTCGGCTCACGCCATCGTCAGAACTATGCATAAACTAACATTTGCTTATCTATATATAGCTGTGCAGAAAAGGCACACAACACATCCTCTCTCCTGTTCCAACGGCCTAATCCTGTGCTTTTTCTGCACAGCTATATATAGATAAGCAAATGTTAGTTTAAGCATAGTTCTGACGATGGCGTGAGCCGAAATAGCTATCAACTATATTTGTTAAAAATAATTTTTGTAGAACTAAAATACATTGCTATTTTTTCACCGTGTTATAATGGAGTTCTACCAAGTGAATGCCAATTCAATCAATAATATTTATACAAATTGGTGCCAGCTCTAAAATTACACTTTACTTAGTCGGGGTCGTGTTTAATTAACGACTCTACACAGGACTGTCTCAGTATATTCTATAAGTCAATTCGATTTTTCAAAAAAAAATGAACAAAACATAAAATGATCGCTTTGAAAATTTTCCCGGAATGCTAAGAAAAGTGTAAGGCTCTGTGGTGTACATTTTCCGTTCGGGATTACAGGTTGACAAATGTCGGTATTTTTTTAATATGGGTTATAGTTTATATCTTTGGAATGCAATAGCAATAATAATAATGGCTGTCATAATGGCGCTCAACGCCGTGGGTTGTGTTAATGCAGTGGGCATTACCCGTCCAAGCCTTATTGAGAACATCTTAGGCGTTATATAAAGCTATACCAATATATATATATATAATATTATTATGTCAAGTGGTACACGGTGTGCTAAAAATATTGGCCATACTTCTGATTGCGACAACTCTATTCCCAAAAATAGATCACAATTTTGTGTAACCATTTAACAATTTTATTAAGCAATCGAGGCTGGTTTTGCTCGTCTATTAAAAATATAATACTAAAAAACGTTTAACTTTGTATAAACGAGATACTTTTCTACTAAAAGTATAACGATAACAAGGTAAAATAAAAAAATAGATATCATACTTAAATTAATTTCATTAATTGCACTTTGCGTTGTCGTATGGTAGAAAAACGACGTTAATTCTTATTGATTGATTGAATTGGCATTCACTTGGTAGAACTCCATTATAACACGGTGAAAAAATAGCTATGTATTTTAGTTCTACAATTTTTTTTTTAATATGGTTGAATTTAATATGGCTTACGCCATCGTCAGAACTATGCTCAAACTGACATTTGCTTATCTATATATAGCTGTGTAGAAAAGGTACACAATACATCTTCTCTCCTGTTTTAACGACCTAGCTTGTTTCTTGCTCGCAATAAAACTAAAAATTGTAAGTGAGACCTATTTTTAACTCTGCTAATGGTTAAGTCCAGGAAATTGATGGAATCGTCTACCTCTATTTCCAGTTTGAATCCAATATTACTATAGATAGAGTTAGCTTTCTGTAAAAAAATATTTAACTGTCTATCCGTGCCTTGCCAACAAATCAACGTTTATTCTGTTGGCGTAAGCCGAAATAGCTATCAACTATATACCATATAAGCTTTGTAGAACTAAAATACATTGCTATTTTTTCACTGTGTTATAATGGAGTTCTGCCCAGTAAATGCCAATTCAATCTATACATTTTTTACCATTGTCAATTCTATGTTTTTTTTTTCATTTTTATTGCATCGTCAATTAGTAATGTCTACAATTTAATCACGATTCAAGTTGATATACCCGTAATAAAATTGAACTCATAATCAATTAAATAAGAGTTTCAGAATATGTTTTGATTTCAAGAAATTATTATTGTGACTAAACGAATGTTTTACTATTTACACGTCTCTTGACGAAAATCGTCAAATATTAGCCACTTCACTTAGTTTAAATATATTCGTTTAATTTTTGTGATATCTTTAATTCGACAAAAGATTCTCAAATAGTCGATTCCTGTTTTTTCATTAAATACACGGTGTTTGCCGGGAAAGTTGACTACACTGTTTGTGCGCCATTCGGGTAAACATGAATTTGACGGTACGTAAAGTGTAGACTTAGTATATGTATTGTATTATGGAAAAATATTCGACTTACCAGTGTGCTTAAATTGCGAAAACATTTATCAAAACTAATCATCAATAATTTGTGACGATTAGAAAATTATTAAATTATATAAATTTGAAATTTTAATATGAATTGTGTCCGATTTCAATATGGGCATATGATTTTTTCACTTTTCATGTGTTAACTGTCACTTCTTGATGGAAATACATATCATTTTTAATAATAAAAACACATTTTTTAGTACTTACTTACACAATATATATTATGTTCAGGACCGGTTTCACTCATCGCGGCCATTATAATCTTAAATATAAAATTTATAAATATTTTTGACGTGTTTCGATATGACACATGTTTCGTAACTAACGACAGGGTTTCTCCTTTCGGCATCTTCATGCATTCTTCCAACAATTCAAATTTGATTTTGAAGTCCCGTCAAGCACCTATATATATATATACACACACAGATCATCAGTTGATATTGCTCGCGATGAGCGAAACCGGCCCTGATCATATAATATATTGTGGAAATAAATACTACAAAATGCTTTTTTTATTATTTAAAATATGATTTTTTAATTAAGCTCGTCTCCAAATAAGTCTTTTGAAGAGGAACGCGTCTTTCTTTTCGAAGACATAAAATTAAAACATGATATGAAGGCATATTAATGTGGGAATCAATTCCGTACATTTGAATGCAAATCGATTGAAAAATCAATTTACGACACACGATAATCACACAACATCGTAATCAACGTTGACAACACGACAAAAAATTCAGCGAAACTGAATCAAATATTTTCTTGTCTTCTATTGTATTGCCATTTTCGGAACGCCGTGTATTGCGACACGCAAGTTTATCGCTTGCCTATGCGACCAGATTTCTAGAGATGTCGATAAAGACAGATGTTTTCAATGCCATCATTCACACATGTATTTTATATCAATACTTTTCACTGTGAATATGCTATACTTCTGAATATCTCACATCCGTTTTTGTCGAATTATAATTAATTTTTGAAAAAAAAACTGGCTTTTTGGATACACTGTAAAGTAACTGTAAAGACGTCAAGCTTATTAGAGCGCGGTCAGAAAGGCGCTGAACGTAAAATGTTTTATATTTGTATGTTACGCTTTGTATAAATTATAATTTGTATTGTTAAGTCAGTGGGCATACAGCATACTAAAGACAAACTCTCAAAAATGTTTTTTCATAGAACATATTTACGTATCACTTATTCGATTACAAAAATCATTACGTTCGGCATAAAAATGCCGAGCTTTACTGAACACGCAGGGTTAGTTTCGGACTCGAATCAATCTTAAAATACAACTGCGGGTATTTGAAGATTTTAAAACGCTACTTGATGATATCGACTGAAGGTGCTTGATGGAATTTCAATATCTTCAATTTGAATTGTTACAACTTTGTACGATTCCACATATTTTGTCACTAACGACCCGGGTTTCGCCTTTTGACATCTTCAGGCATTCTATCACACGGGTGCAACAGAAAACATGTGGAATCGTACATAACTCAAAAAATGTCAGTCCTTTTTTAGCTACGTTAATTGAAGACCGTGAAAAAAGAAAATTTAATGGTATCTTTTATTGAAATGTATTCACTTTTTATAATTTCTTGACATTAGCTATTTTCTTTACTTCTGATTTCACACGCTAGACCAGTGGTTCTCATGTGCGGCAACCAGAGGATTTTGCTGCGGCCAGCAAAAGTTTTATATTAAATACTGATATTAAAAAATATGTGTTTTTACAAATGAATTTGTAAAATTATTATATTTAGTCGAGTTTAAGTAAAGGACCGTTTTTAAAATAAACCTGTTTTAAAAATTTTGGTTTAAGTAATACGTTGACCATAAATTTTTCAGTATAAAGAATTAACAATAATTAATTTTGTCGATTTTACCTACAACTGTATATTGCGAAAGATCATTCAGTTTAATGCACAATATAAAAAATACATATCGAAAATATTTTTACAACATTTGGTGCGGCCACGAGACATTTCCATATGACATCTGATGTTTATAATGCGGCCACAGTTAAATTTCACGTGAGAACCACTGCGCTAGAAGCAGGCTTTCTTAAAACTCAAACAAATATAATTTATGATGTCAGTTCTGTTGCATCCGTGCGATGGAATACCTGAAGATGCCGAAGGGCGAAACCCGGGTCGTTTGTGACAAGACATATGGAATCGTACAAAGTTGCAACAATTCAAATTTAAAATCAAATAAATATGTTGTATCGGGGAGGTCCAAAGCGTTAACCATGTAGCTATTTCTCGTCGATCACCTCTTCGATGCTTCGGAACAAGATTTTTTTTGTTGCATAACATACAGTACATTTTTTCAGTGGTAACTTTACAATAAACGTATCCATTTTGTTTACCTTACATAAAGATCACTTCATTATAATTTTTTCCATCTCTCAGTATAGATTAATTGTAATACCAAAGCGCCATCTGCCGCTACATACATAGTACTTTCGTATTGTTAATCTAATAGTAAGCATATCGCTAGTATGCTCAGAGTTAATGGACCACCGTCAATTATTTCAAAAGCAGGTCGCCCATAGTAATCAAAAGTTTGAAAACCCATGCTTTATATCATTCACGATATTTTTTCCTATTTAAGTACAATTACTTGCTGATAACAATGAAGTATTGATAGAATTCAAACATTGAAAAAATAGTAACGAGTAAGCAACAAATGATGTAAAATTATTGATTTAATTGGCATTTACTTAGTAGAACTCGATTACAACAAGATAAAAGAATAGCAACGTATTTTTTATATAAAAAATTATAAGGTTGCTCGCGTTGCTGGGATCTCAAAATAAGGAAATCGAAGTAAACTCTTTATGATAATACACAATTTAATTGTTAACAGTGTCGTTTTAATTCTATTTATTTACGTTTTAGGGAGAGAGTGGTGTGCTAAAAACATTTGCGGGAGTGTACTCAATAAATTTGTTTCATAAATAAGTTTCATATCGATCGGATGAATGATGTGGTAACGCGTAAAGGACAAATAGACATACATACATTGATTTTTATGTATAAGATATGATAATAGCTATTTCGGCTTATGCTCTCGTCCGTAATCCGTACCTAATAAATAATATAGAACTAAAATAAATTATTATTTTTTCTCCTTGTTTGGTATAAAATGAGCTCATTTATTGAATTGACATTTACTCGGTAGAACTCCATCATAATACGGTGAAAAAATACCAATGTATTTTAGTTCTACAAAATTTATGAGGCTTATAATTGAATGCGGACTATAGTTCTGATGAGGGTGTAAGCCGAAATAACTATCAACCATACACATATATTGTTTACCTGTGATTGCAATTGAACTTAAGCGGTATATATGAAACACGTATCAAGTATTAATTGTCAATTATCATGAAAAAATGCTTTATGTTTAAATATTTTAATGTGTTTATGCAAGACTGGATGAGTTCTGAAGTAAATCAAACGCTTTTAGAAATTGTGTTGTACCGAATACTATCTTCGTTCTAGTTTTGATGAAAACTTAAGCCGAAATAGCTATCATAAATATTATACATAGCTATTTTTTCACCTTGTTTGGTGTAAAATGAGTTACCTGAAAAGGATTGTAATCCTGAAACTATATGCAAAATTGGTTGCATTTAAATTTTTTCCAACACAGCTTAATCCATAATATTATAGTTAAATTAAGTTAAATATGACACTACCTCGTCCCAAATGTTGTTTGAATCGTGTAAAGCAGTAAAACTCAACCATTTTAGTGACCAAAATATTTTTTTTATTTGTTTAGCTCTCAATATATAATAACGATATCAAAATATAGTGTAGATATTCAAATGTATCTTTTATGTTGTTAATTCATCCAGGCTTGGTTCGGGGTCGAATAATATTCATTGAAATTAATTAAAAATGCAGGCGACGTTGCTGTTGTACAAAACGTGACGAAAATTTGAATGCATTTGTCTTCCGGAATACCTAAAACAATACTAAGTACGATCTTGTAGAATAAGGAACACGCCTTTTAAATATTGAACAAGAAATGCCACGCGTATCCACCACTTTCGTGTAACACATAGAAAATAGCATTATTATTGACTACACCCATCCCTCGCTTAACACGGAAGATAGGTTCTGCTAGATCGCCGTGCTAAGCAAAATCGTGTTAAGCAAGACTAACAAATGTGTGAAATAGAAGGGATAGGTTTTTTTAGAGATATAAAGAAAAAACAGGTAGGTGAAACTTATGAAAATTTATTGATATATAATGATACGTTTTATTGATTGAATTGGCATTCACTTGGTAGAACTCCATTATAACACGGTGAAAAAATTATATTTATAAAATGTCCTATGGCTCATGTTTATCCGTTTATATCGGACAGACAGGTAGAAGTATATCCACTGGAGCTAAGGAACATGTAAGATCATTCAACGGTAAAAAAACAGATTCACAATTCGCTAATCACGTTATAAAGGAATCGCATAATATAAATTCAAACTCATCGCCTAAGTGTTTGCATCTTTGTAGTTAGAGTCGCAGGATGACGGCTTTGGAGCAGCTGAAAATCGATAGATATCAACTATCACAAAGGACTCTTAACGAACAAACTAATATACGACGATCACCATTGCTTAACCCTCTGCGGGGTGCTTCTTTATTTCTGTAATAGACCATTTCCGGGCCATATGTAAACTTATTGATATAGCCGCCTTTTTTAGTTTCATTTACAATTTTTGGAAATTATTAGTTTTATTGCTAGCGAGAAGCAAGCTAGGTCGTTAAAACAGGAGAGAAGATGTATTGTGTACCTTTTCTACACAGCTCTATATAACATATAGATAAGCAAATGTTCGTTTAAGCATAGTTTTGACGATGGCGTGATTCGAAATAGCTATTAAATATGGAACATCTTCGTAATAGAGATAACTAACTTTTAAGGTATTTTCTGTCACAACTTGATGGAAAGGCATGATATTTTAAATATAAAAAACAGTTTGCTGAGTATACGAACCCAATGAGCATTTATTGTTTTTAGCTATTTTTGTCTACCATATAATACCGGTAGTTAACGCCAATACCGATGTTGATGTATTATCTCGATATTGAAATCCCTAACCAGAATATTTATGCAAGTAAGAGAGTTATGCAAATATTTTGTATTATTCTGTTGTTTACGCAATTACAAAAATATCTTTTATTAAAAAAAATTCAACACTTGGACAATAATAAAAGATTATCCATTCTTTGCAGAATCATGGGAAATTTCAAAGTAACATGTCAAACATTGTTAAGTTTACCACCATAATTGTCATGAATGAGCAACATTTTGTTTCCGATCAATAACAAAACGTTTTATGTAAAGACTCATTATATATTTCTTCGTTCTGCATGTGTTTTATGTATATGAAGAGAAACAGAACAGATTATTTTTTTGTGATATTCTTTTTGTTTACTATTTATAATATACCATTTATATTCTTATGTAAGTTAATTGATATTTGTTGATAATGTATTTCAAGAATGACTCATTAAAACGATCGTTATTGGAAGTTGTCATGGGCAATTGTGTTAATTATTATTGGATTAGTATTATTAAATTTGTTTTAGCTGCAATTTACTGCTTGCCTTGTAGTAAATGTTTTCCTGTAATTAATAACTTTGGTATATAGACGAACTGTTTATTTTACATCAGTTCTATTGCATCCGTATGATAGAATGCCCAAAGATACCGTTAGGCGAAACCATGGTCATTAGTGACAAAACATGTGGAATCGTAAAAGTTGTAACAATTCAAATTTGGTATTGAAATTCCATCAAGCATCTTCAGTCGATATCATAAATTATACCTAAAAATCAATATTATAAATCGCTTGACAAACACCAAGATGACATATCTCAATAATGACCGTGGGTGGGTTACGACCGGGGTCGTAGATTCGGAGTCGGAGTCTTGTTTTTGGTCGATGTCAGAATTGGAGTCATATTTTTTGACGCCCCTGATGATATCGATGAAATCGTCATTTATGGACGATCACTTATAAACAATAAAATTAGCAATTTTTAATAGACGTCTAACGCGACCAGGTTTTCAACTCGAAACTTTCTCAACGAGAGTCCGGAATGACTTACATTTTTAATATAGTTGATTAAATTTGAATTACTACAATTTTGTTTCCGCATGTTTTGTCACTAACGACCCGGGTTTCGCCTTTCGGCATCTTCAGGCATTCTATCACACGGATGCAACAGAACTGATGTAAAATAAACAGTTAGCATCGTCTATATACCAAAGTTATTAATTGCAGGAAAACACTTACCCCAAGGCAAGCAGTAAATTACAGCTGAAACGAATTTAATAATATTAATCTAATAATAATTAACACAATTGCCTGTGATAATTTTCATTAACGATCTTGTTAATGAGTCATTCTTGAAAAGGTTTTTTTCAATATTTATCAATCAACTGACTATATAACTATATTTTAACATAAATAAATATTTTTTTCTCTCCTTTTCATATAGAGAATGCCTACTATCAAACATCCAGCGATGAAACATAAGAATTTACGTCATTAGATTGTCGATTCATTGAACCGATCTGACGTAAATGGTTGATCATTGAGAATGAAGTTTGAATTAAATAACTGGCCTCTCTTAATTTCTAAAATCTCCTGATAAAACAGTTTATGGTCCCCTGTTATGCAACAATTGAGCCCCCTCCTCCGCATCAAACGAGTGTCCCTCCGACAGCAAATGGTTTTTAGTATTCCCAAGTATCCTTGCTAGTAAGGATACTTGGAAATACTAAGAAAACCCGGGTCGTTAATGACAAGACATGTGGAATCGTACAAAGTTGTAACAATGCAAATTCGATATTGAAATTCCACCAAGCACATTCAGTCGATATCATAAATTATAGTTGATTAAAACTCATTTGAAGTTTTGTGTTCCGCGAGCCGATTGGTTTTACACAGCTGATCTTGTAATAATCATGTAAGTATATTTTTTCTCCCATGCTTAGAAACTACGTTAAATTTCACCATTTTAAATAACACATAATAACCTTTTTATCTTTACTTTTTACGATACATTATTTAATTATCTCTGTTAATGTAGTAGTCAAATGAAATTATTTTATTTGTGACGTCGTGTTGAAGCTACGTGATGTGTTAAAAGAATTTGTTTTTTTGTATCCAAGAGAAAGTTGATTTAAAAATATCGTTATGCTATCACTACTTGCCAACTTAATCAATTTATTATGCAATTCGGAGCACATGGCAGTTTGTCAGACACCATCGTAATTGTAGTTTTCCGTCCCCTAATGATATGTCTTTCAGGCAAACCTCGATTCAACGTTATTCAAGAGACCCTAAAAGAACGACGAAAAATGCGGGAAAGCTTAAAATAATAATAAAAAAATAAAAATAAAGTCTTTTCTCCCTTTAATGTCCAAAAATGACGCTTTACAAAAATTGGTAAACATGAGAGGGTTATGTAATAGTTATATTAATTAAGTCATATTTATTGAAATAACCAAAGAGTTTATTAATTGAATTGGCATTCACTTGGTAGAACTCCATTATAACACGGTGAAAAAAATAGCAATGTATTTTAGTTCTACAAAATTATTTCTTAAAATATAATTGATAGCTATTTCGGCTCACGCCATCGTCAGAACTGTGCTTAAACGAACATTTGCTTATCTATATATCGCTGTGTAGAGAAGGTACGCAATAGATCTTCTCTCCTGTTGCAACGACCTAGCTGTTTCTTGCTCGCAATAAAACTTAAAAGACGGCTATAACGAACAAGCTAATATATGTCGATCACCATTACATAACCCTCTTCGGGGTGCTTCTTTGTTTCTGTAATAGACCATTTCCATGTCATATGTAAACTTAATGATATAGCCGCCTTTTTAGTTTCATTTACAATTTATGGTTTTATTGCGAACAAGAAACAAACTAGTTCGTTAAAACAGGAGAAAAGATGTATTGTGTACCTTGTCTACACAGCTATATATAGATAAGCAAATGTTCGTTTAAGCATAGTTCTGACGATGGCGTGAGCCGAAATAGCTATCAACTATATTTCAAAAAATAATTTTGTAGAACTAAAATACATAGCTACAATATTTTTTTCACCGTGTTGTAAACAAATAGTGTTTTAAACTTCTTATAAAATTCCTTATTAAAGAAAATCTACTAATATTTACCATCCCTGTCATATTCAAAAATTTTATGTTGATTTTTTTAATCGCATATTTATATTCAAACGATGGTTTACTTTCTCCTAGAAGTAACTCCGCTAGATAAACTTAAGTTCCTACAAAATTCATGCATTTTATACTGAACTAAGCGTGTTTATTGGTCCATTCAAAAGTGACCGTACGTAAAATCATTTTTTTTATATATAAAAAAATACATTTAAATTAATTGAATGTGTTTTAGTTCTACAAAATTTAAATGACTTATAACCCATATTTTTAAGAATAAAATACACTGCTATTTTTTCACCGCATTATAATGGAGTTCCACCAAGTGAATGCCGATTCAATCAATGTGTTACAATTGATTAACGATGCGTGCCAATTGGTTAAAACTTCGTTACATTTAATATTACGCCGAATTTTATTAATTTAAAATTATATATAGTTATAGAAACTATCTGACGATATATTTATCAGCCAAAGCGTCTATATTTTTATCTTTTGAAAAGAGACAATATCATTCAAATATGTATATTTTTTTTAAGCTTAGAAAAACAACATTAACCTGAATTGAAATGAAAATATATTATATTATCTTTGCTGGAACATCAACTCAGACTCACTTTGATTGTTAGTGAGAAGCTATAACTACTAAGCCACAGAGGCTGTTGAATTTTTCCATACTTTAATTATAATTTAAACAACCACTAAAGTTCAATTCAATTAGTAACATTATAAGCACATGGGCATAATATTCCAGATATTAAATTGAAATGTCCCTTCCAATAATTTGATTTGTTAACTTTGATCAATTAAAAGACTTTTTTGGTTAGGCTAGTGAGGCCATATTCTCGAGGGTAATAAAAATACTACTGAATTAAAATAACATAACTCATTCTAAAATAACAACAAATATTTTTAAGTAAATAATTATGCAGTGATGCCATTCCTTCAAATATCCGACGATACGCAATCATTGTAATTTTGGCTTCGCGGTTTTGGATGTACATTCCGCATGTATAATTTTTTATCGTTCTGCTAATCAGCGAGTAGAATATTAACTAAAATTGCATCGCTAACCCAAGACATCACCAGTATTATTCTAAATATTCTAAGAATTCGAGTGCCTCATAACATTACGTGATGGTTACTACGTCGAATGGCATAGCTAACAAATTGCGCCCATATACCGGTTTGTATTTTCCGCGTTCAGATACAAAAACTGTTTATACTACGCTAATCAAAAAGTATACAAGAAAAAACGTTGACGATTTGGCCCTAGAACGGAAAAAAACAGTTTTATTTGCGTATATGTTAGTTTCGTGTGATCCGCGTATCATTTCGCATTTGTTTTTCGTTGTTTTGCAGTGTCTAATCATGTTAATTGTGTTTAAAATTCGTAAAAGACGATATGCAATGTTATTTTGACAGATGAAGCAAACAACAGTCGGCCATTTTAAAGCGTGCTATTTCGAATTTCGAACGTTCACGTGTCGAAGACGTCCGGCGTGTTCGTCGATTAACCTCGGATTGGTGTTGTCGCAGTGAAAAATATCGATTATTGTTTATTTACGCGCTGTCGTAATATTAATTGTTTTTTTCGTATGGGAAAGTTGCGCAAAGATGGACGGTGGGGCTTTTGCGACCGTTTTTATAATGGTTGCGTCGCAAATAAACATGGATACAGAAAGAAAAGCGAAGCGAGCTAAATTGTTGAAGGCCGCGAATTTTAGGAAAATTACTGTACAAAAAAAACCAATGCCGTTTGTTATTAAAAAACGAAAATAATTTACGTGCCTAACTCATCTTCAGCATATGAGAATATAGGTAATGTTTTCTATTAAATATTTTCTTAGTGTTAAGTAATTTTGTACTACACAATTTATCTATTTTACTCCCGTACAAACGTTTGGTATAATTAATAAAAATAATTAGATTGATTCTTACTTGGCTATTCGAGATGAACATTTTTTTGGCAGATGCAAACTTGATTATTTTACAAAGCATAGTGGTTTAACACTAAAAAAATTCAGCTATTATGCGTTACTTCTTTCAATCCATTTTTAAATACATACCATTTCTATCCTTTAGTTATCCTAAATTTTTTTTATATAATTAGTAGAACTTTCTTGCCATTCCATTCTCATTGATAAATGAATATTTTTAGTGTTATAATTTAAAATTTAAAGGTAAATAATATGTATACAAACTAGTCATGAATTAATTATCTAGATATATTTTTATTTTAATGTTTTAACAAAATTATTGTTACATAGACAACTTCTGTCGAATATAAAATTTGTATGAAGTGACCTATTTTTTTTTAACTGTTTCGAAATCATGCGTTCTCGGTGTTTTCACACAGTTCCGAGATCTGCTGATATTTTTTAGAGAATCGAGCTATGATTTGCATATTGTGTCGTATTTTTAGACAGGTGGTTAACAGAAAATACTATTGTAATACTTCGTAGAGTATATTGCTCATGTTTTGTGTGCTTAAACCACTGTTTCCCAAACTTTTTCACAAATCCTGAATTTCTTTTAAGGTTTTAACTGTCACTTCTTGATGGAAAGGCATGATATTTTAAATAATAAAAACCTTTTTCATTCTGTTGAGTCGTTAACTCGTTCCCTGCTGAGCCGCTTAAAGACTATTCCAACACCTAGACTTCAAAAATTTATCAAATAATATTGGTTTGTAACAATTTTACTGAGTTTGTCAGGACAAATCAAGCAATGCATTAACTCAAAAATTAGCGAGTACTAGAAGGTTTTAACCACTGCTAATTCATATATTTTCGGGTATCAAATATCAACACAGAAAAATCAGCCATCTCAAACAATTGAGACGTTAGCATTCAGGGGTTAATAATATGAAATCGAACATTTACATTCTTCAATCACTAGTTACGATATTTGCAACATTTTAATGACAATTTTCATTTTAATATTCATTAGAAATTTCCGTATTTGAATAAGCAATAATTTTCTTTGAATGTATGAAGATTTCTAGTGTATTAAATTTAATTAAATATTTAAATATATACTTTTTAGCCGATATGGCTACCCACGCAATTCTTTTCAAAGCATAGTTCTGACGATGGCGTGTCCCGAAATAGCTATCAACTATATATTACAAAAAAAAATGCAGAATTAAAATATATTGCTATTTTTTCACCGTGTTATAATGGAGTTCTACCAAGTAAATGACAATTCAATCAATAAATTGAAAGTAGCTGATGTGGCTACCCAGGCAATTCTTTTCAAAACATAGTTCTGACGATGACGTGAGCCGAAATAGCTATCAACTATATCTTATAAAGAAAATTGCGGAATTAAGATACATTTGTTATTTGTTTCACCGTGTTATAATGGAGTTCTACCAAGTAAATGCCAATTCAATCGATACACTTTTTAGTGTTATATCATACATTGACGAAAAAATGTAGGAAAGTTGTCAAAAATGTAATAATTTTCTTCTGTTTACTCAGGTGATTTTGTCATAAAAACTCGTCTGGCCGTAAGACAGGTGGTTTATTATTATCACCGATTTAGATTTCTATAAGATATCTGGTGTGCAAAAAAAAACAGCAATTATTATACATAAAACACAGCTATTTTGGTATATCTTTATAATTCCTTAATGCCGTGTCGACACGTTATTGATGATTGCTCGGAGACCAACTTATCTGCGGACACGTAAACATTAATTGACCATCTCCGGTAATTACATATTGCCAAAAAACCTTAAACGTTGGTTGGCACTTCACTCAATCGACCCAATAGATCAGTGCTCGGAAACCTTTTCTCACCTATGACACCACAAACTGAAAAAAAAATACAATTTATTGATGGCATTTATTTGGTAGAACTCCATTAAAATACGGTGACTAACTAACATCATTACTTCATATTTATTATCACAATATAAAAATAGTATGTTAGAACAGTAGAGAAGATGTATTGTGTACCTTTTTTAAATATCAATTTAAAGATTAGTAAATCTAAGATTAATCATTGTTCTGATGAGGGCGTTAGCCGAAATAGAAATCAACTGTATACCTTAAAAAATTGTAGATCTAAAACACATTGCTTTTTTTTCACCGTGCTAGAAATTACAACATATGTGTATAATTTTTCCCTATTATGCTACTTAATACCTAGTTTTTCGGAACATCACTTTATACTTGCGCTTGTTTCATTGCACAAACTTTTTTTATTTGGTGCTTCTCAAACTTTTTCATGCCACTGCCTTTTAATTCTGAAAAAAATCTCAACGGCCTCCTTGAACAAAAAAAAAATGTCAAAAATAAAAACAAATGTAGCCTCAATTCAGAAAGAACGGGACTAATCAACTGATTTTTTCGATCAAAATAATAAAATATTTTTTTCACATTGCGGCGATATGGTATATTTATTATTGTATCGCCGCGCACCGGTTGACAAGCACTTTTATAGATGAAAGTCGAATTCATGAATAACTAATTAAGATTACTATACTCGACGAATATGTGAATAACGATCTTAAAAACATTAGTATGCCTGTGAATATTAGAAAAATATTATATTAAAAATAAATAAACATGTTGAACATAACCTAAAAACATACAAAACAACATAAGCTATTCAAATAATATATATCTAATCGTATGTTCTTAAAAAAGGTAATTATCGTTTTTATGAATTCAAACAATAAAATGACAGAGTGTTTGTTGTTTTGAATTCTATTCATAACTAATCAAGTATTAATTATTTCTTACTTTATGGTAAGACAAGTTCATCCGTTGAAGCATATTTAACGAAACGCATGCAATATTGCATCACACAATTAATTTGTTGTTATCGTAAAGGACATGTAATATTGCCACAGTTTGCTCGATTCATATACACGAAGACAGTTTCGTGCTAACCAACCATTCCATTCATATTCGCAACTATGTCATTAACAGGGATGGTCCCGCAAATGATTACTTCGATATCGATACCGTATATATTGTATATTATAAACGTGTACTTAAAGTTACAATAGTTTGTTGTGTCAACTACGAGTTGTTTGATGTAATTCCAATAACATATTTGAATTATTGAAACCAGGACTATGGAATCGGAATCTTAGTTGTGAAGTAACGATGTTTTGGCCGGAGTCGGAGTCATGAAAAACGAGTGACTCCGAACACCTTTTCGATCAAACGATTTTGATGTACAACTCAATGAAAAATCTAAAGCATTGGCTCCCAAGTTTGGGGGGGGGGGGTGCCAACTTACATGGTCAACTAAAAATATTTTTTTGTATGCTTTTTGATTGTATGGGGGTCGCGGGTCACTTGGATTTTATAAAAAAGGGTCGCCACCCGAAAAAGGTTGGGGACCTATGATCTAAATGCTTGGTTGGTCAATATTTAATTCAATGTACATAAATTGGACAGGTAGGAAAAAAACCCGACAAAAATTAACTATTTATAGTCGGATTCGTGTTGTTGGTCATTATCGGAGTCGCGTTTTTTTAACGACTCCTCAGCAATGGTTGAAACTTTGAATGGAAAATGTGGAAAAAAAAGAGACAAAATTCTCTGACTGTCATTTTCCAACTAATTTCCAAGATCTTACAAAATTTCCATATCTATTACAGCATAGGCTCCTAACCTTTTAAGGGGGGCGATCCCCTTTCATAAAATCTATGTGACCCGCGACACTCCATACAATCCAAAAGCATACAAAAAAAAAAATATTTTTTTTAGTTGACCGTATAAGTTACCTACCCCCAGGTTGGGAACCTGTGTATTACAGTTTCGTATCAAGGAAATATTCAGGAATTCAAAAAAAAGATCAGTTTTTTTTTCTACCCATCTCACTCAATTGTTAATATTTCATATATTAATGATACGATAGAGAAAATAAATATTATCCTGGATCTGATATAAACAAGCTTATCCTACAGAAAATACCTTTTTTATACACTTAACTAATGAAGAATATTGTACTCGATAGTTACCGTTGTCGATACATTTCTTTTGCGGTCACATCCCTAAGCGCTGAGATAAATGCGGGTCATTTACGAATTCCTATTATTTATCATCATCATTGTTGTTCGGCTCCCCCACGCCTTATGACGTCACAGTCCACGGTGAAGATGCGTGACGTCATAAGGCCGTAGGCGGTTTACCTGACCTCTATAAAAGGAGTGACAAGCTGTGCATTCGCGGACAAACATCAATGTATATTATAGAGACATTTCTGTACACCGTTATAATAATATTAATTGATTTAAAACCACATCCGAGATACTTGGGTAATTATCACTGAAATATGTAGCATTTCTTAGAAACACAGATTGGCATTCCGTCTTAATATTATGGACACCTAAAACCGTAGCGGTAGCAAGATCTAGGGACATTTAAATACAATATTATTTATTCGTATCACATTTAAGTTAATACACGTAGAAAGCTATTATATAAAAGAAATATATTTCATATATTAAGATCAAAACCTTTTTGTGATATTTATTAAACCTATATCCAAGTGGTCAACGAGGCTGACTTCGGTTGAAATGTTCACGGGGTGGAATACCAGCTCACAATTTCTTATAAATATTTTTTTAATCGATATATATATATATATATATATACATACATATACCAAATTTGAGCTGTTACAACTTAACTTTGTACGATTCCACATGTTTTATCACTAACGACCTGGGGTTCGCCTTTCGGCATCTTCAGGCACACGGATGCAACAGAACTGACCGTCTGAAGATGCCAAAATGCGAAACCAGGGTCGTTAGTGACAAAACATGTGGAGTCGCACAAAGTTGTAACAACTCAAATTTGATATTGAAATTCCATCAAGCACCTTCAGTCGATATCATAAACGATATATATATATATAATATGTATGTTAATGGCATTTTCATTTATTTCATAGAAACTTATTTTATGTAAAAATGACGGAATTTTTAACTTTACAAAAAAGGATTTTTGTACCTATTATGTTTATAATTTATGATACCGACTGAAGGTGCTTGATGAAATTTCAATATCAAATTTGAAATGTTAAAATTTGTACGATTTCACATGTTTTGTCACTAACGACCCGGGTTTCGCTTTTCGGCATCTTCAGGCATTCTATGACAAGGATGCAACAGAACTGACACATAATAAACAGTTATAACGAAATCTTTCAATATTTGTAATAATAAAAACACATTTTATATTACTAATTTCCACAATATATTATACGAGCATTATCATCAGTTGATAATGCTCGCGATGAGCGAAACCAGCCTTGGTCAAAAAATATATTGTGGTAATAAGTACTAATAAATGTGTTTTTATCACTTAAAATTTTATGCATTTCCATCAAGAAGTAATAGTTAACACCTTAAAAGTGTTTCAATATTGTTTATTAGTATACCAAAAATCAGGAATATTTCGTCAATGTTTTGAATCAATTTTCGGTCTACATAACTAAGTAACCTATTAATTTACAATTGCAATCAATTCGTTTGTGATTAGACCGTGAAAAATATTAAATCTTCAAACAAGCACGTACATACAAAATTAAATTGAAAACTCGAGAATTAACTAAACAATTTAATCAATTTCACGCGGCGAAAAAAATAGCAATGTATTTTAGTTCTACAAACTTATTTTTTGAAGATATAGTTGATAGCTATTTCGGCTCACGCCATCGTCAGAACTATGCTTAAACGAACTAGTATAGTTCTGACGATGGAGTGAGCCGAAATAGCTATCAACTATATCTTAAAAGAATAAGTTTGTAGAACTAAAATGCATTGCTATATTTTTTACCGTGTTATAATGGAGTTCTACCAAGTAAATACCAATTCAATCAATCAATCAATTTCACTCACAATACATTCTGCTTTGAGCCCGCAGGTTGGCCACTGCTTTCCTAGACGGTATACGAGGGTCAAAATCACGAAGCGTTCACTTAATGTTGCCATCCGTAAAATAATTGTGAATATTTTAAATAATATTTGTTGTTCTAGTGGCAAATAACAAAGGAATGCGATTATTATCTTGTAATTAAAACCAAAGAAAAATATATTCGAATACATTTAACGATTAATTATTTTCGAAAAGTCTTCTCGCATAATTTTGTATAGAGTCTCATTAGAGCGATTTTTAATTATCAGATGATAACACAAGAAATAACGGCCAAAGCGCCATACAGACGAATAATAAATAACCAATGAATTTCTAGACCGAATTGAATACAAAAAATACAGTTTATTAATTAACACGTATGACTCATCAATAAATGTATTGAATACAATAAAATAACTAACTGAAATCTTTGCCCGGTTTTAAGTAGGTCATAAGCAAGCATACGTTTTGGTTCTAAATATTTGGTTGCAAGTTCAAATGCGCGGATGCCAATGACGCATCTAAAAATTTGGTCACCACGCATTCCGTTGGTATTGATTTAAAAAAATATTTTTTTTGTTTTTTCTAGCTGTTTTGTTCAATTAATCGAAGAAAAATAGCGAAAATGAACAATCTCATATTGCCAGCGAACAGGCGTGTGAACGCATAGCCGATTAGAACTGTCAAACTTTGAAAAAGTGCGGGAAGTGAATACACAAAATGGCGGACTCGCCCACGGGAAGAATGACACACCAAGGCCTCAAGGCCCACACCAACGAAGGGACAGCTGGAAGAATCACGCAAGCTGGTCTCGTGGCCAGAAGTCCCGAGGGAACGGCTGCCAAGGGCATGCAGATCAAAGGCAAGGAAGACTTATGGGTAGAAATCCAAGCAAACACGTTCAGGAATTGGGTCAATGAACATCTCCGGAATTCCAACATGACGGTAATAAATATATGAAATTAATTTATTAACTTTTAATCTGTAATGTTGTGTTGCAAGCCATGGTATTATTTTGCAATATTAGTTTAAATAACCAATAGTAAAATACTAATCAATCACTTCATTGCTCTCTCTTAACCCGATCGGCGCGACAGTTTTTCATACAAACAAAATCTGTCCGCATTGCTATTTTTCAAAATGTTCTCTTTTCACATAGAGCTATAAATACACCAATAGAAAACAGTTGGTTTAGGTTTTTATGGAAGCTAGATGTATTAAGAATGTTACACAACATCAAAAAACACAAAGAAATGTCCTATGTTGTCACAATCACCTTAATAAATATATACTTAACAGATAACTAACTCGTAAATCGCCATTACTTAGCCACCAATCAAAGTCAAATGAACAAGCGCCATTACTGTCACGTGTCATGGAGTTTCACATTGCAATGCCGCGAAAATGGTGCAAAGTTCAGTGCGAAGCTAGATCCGAGTTTATCACGTAGTTTCAAACTGATATGTTAATTTGGCGGGATCGGAATAAATTTGAAGGGTTCGACAAATCGATGTTTTATGCATTTAAACCTAATACTTTTGACAATTTTATGGAGGTGGTAGTATCAGGACGAATTGGGTGATATTTTCAAACCAAAATCAGTCCTACATGCAAAAGATTGCCTGCGTTACCGACGTTTGAATGTTCGCGCCCCAACGTCTGGGGCGCTCACGTACAGGCCTTGCACATTGCCGTCCCATACGTTGGGATGTTAGCGTTGAAGAGATTAATGTGTTAACCGTCTTTTCTTGGTTGAATATTTAGTTCTATACCCATAATATTATATTTTTACGATCAAGACCGATTTTACTCATCGTGAGCATTATCATTTGATGAAATATAAATAAACCATAACACGTTTATGCACACTAAAATCACGAATCCAGATATTTGATGAAGTTAGATCGGATAATGTAAACTAATAATTTATAAGTAAGTTTGCACATTTAATATAACACGGGCTTTGTTTTAACACGCTTTTAGGCATATTTTAACCCACTGACTACTAACGTCTCAAATTTTCAGACAGCTGATTGCGGTGTCATGTAGCTGACACTTAAAAATACAAGAGGATTAACAATACATAAACTTCAAAGACTTGACTTTTAATATTCGTAATGTATTTTATATGGCTTAACAAGAATATCGTCCAATATTTAGTATTGGTTATTTTATCAGAATGTATGTATTCTTTATACACATTTAATAAAATTACCATTTTTTCCTAGCAATACTAGCACAGAATTAAATGACTAATTAGCATTATTTCTTAAATTTATTAAAATTGTATGTCATTAATGCTTTCAATAGTTGACCATGACTGTTCAGAGCATCTGTTGATACCAATTATATATAATTTATTAGATCATTCAATAAATCCATTCATTGATAGACAGGTAAATTAATTTGAATGAAAATGACTAAGTATGTCAATTTACTTTGAAAGGAATTTAGTTGATAGGTTAATCAAATAATTCACTTAGAACATTTTCTATGTCACCAGCCGTTAGTTAAGTATGCTTTTGAAAATACGATTATTGAAATTTGTTACGTGATTCGCTTAAAGCCAAAACCCGTTATATCCACTATGCGATCTTAGTAATAAACAGTGTTTTTACGATTCATACAAACATGTCAGTTTTAGCGATAGTGTATTTTTTCTATCATATTGTATTTCCAATTCAGGAAAGTATTTTTACTGTTGGTAACCAGTAAGGCGCCAATCTTAATAAATTTAAGCCTATATAACTGATATTATTTACATATTTTATTACCGTTAAACTTATCAAGTTTTGCATGTCATCAAAAGTAAAAGCAAATTTAAACTATTAAAACTTTCTACAATTCCACATATTTTGTCACTAACGACCCGGGTTTAGCTTTTCGGCATCTTCCGGCATTCTATCACACGAATGCAACAGAACTGACGCGCAATAAACAGTTGGCATCTTCTATATACCAAAGGTATTAATTAAAGGAAAACACAGACCCCAAGGCAAGCACTAAATGGCAGCTAAAATAATTTGAATAATATTGATCTAATAATAATTAACACAATTGCTTGTGATAAGTTGAATTGACGACTAATTTTGTTATTTTTTTATTATATAATATATTCAAAATGACTGCCTTTTTGCTTCTCAATGTTTTATGTGCGATTTCGTTTTGTTTTATGTTTATTTATACATTTCAATAAGTTAAGATTTTTTTCTTATAATAAAAAGACATATTTTAATATTTATTTCCACATTATATTTGGTCCAGTTGACGATGCTCACGATGAGTAAAACCGGCCTTGATCGTAAAATATATTGTGTAAATATTGACCAAAAAAATTGTTTTTATTATTTTAAATATCATTCTTTTCCATCAAGAAGTGACAGTTAATCATAGTTTTATAGTATCATTAAAAGTTAAAAAAAATACTTATTTTAATTTATTGAGTAGACATTTACTTCGTAGAACTCCGTCATAATACGATAAAATAATAGCTAGTATAATATTTTAGTCCTACATTTTTTTAAGACGTATAGCCGATAGCTTTTTCAGAACTATCAGAACAATATACATAAAAATCAATGTATGTGTGTCTGTTTGTCGTTTATGCATTACTTTACCATTAATTTGATTAATATAAAACTTTAAAAAATTAATGACTACACTCTCGCGAATGTTTTTAGCATACCACTCTTTCCTCAATTAGTAGATAAAAAGAATTAAAACGACACTATCAATAAATAAATTGTTTGTTATCATAACAAGTTTCATTGAATTTTCTTATTCTGAGATCGCAGCAACGAGTCACGTGTAAGCTAGTTATTGTAGTTTATAAAATTTTGTGTAGAACTAAAATACATTGCTATTTTTTCGCCATCTTACATATTTTTAAATTATTTGTAAATATATTGATTGAATTGGAATTTACTTGGTAGAACTCCATTATAACACGGTGAAAAAAATAACAATGTATTTTAGTTCTACAAAATTGTTATTTGTAAGATATAGTTTATAGCTATTTCGGCTCATCCATCTTCAGAACTATGCATAAACGAACATTTGTTTATCGATATATAGCTGTGTAGAAAAGGTACACAATACACCTTCTCTCCTGTTTTAACGACCTAACTTGTTTCTTGCTCACAATAAAACAAAAAATTGTATCATCATCATCAGCCGGGGTCGATCCACTGCTGGATGAAGGCCTCCCCCTGCTTTTTTTCCCAGGGGAGTTATTCGGACATAGCAACATCACGCTGCCCAGGCGGGTTGGTGTTCGGTTTTCTATCTGGGTTTTCCTTCCCATAGCCAAGAGAACACGGCACGCGGTGCTCCCGAGCGGTCACCCATCCAAGCACTATCCGCGTCCAATGCTGCTTAACTTCGGTGATCGCACGAGAGCCGGTGCTTTCAACGTGGTATGGTCGTTGGCAAAAAAATTGTATATGAAACTAAAAAGGCTGCTTTATCAATAAGTTTACATATGGCACGGAAATGGTCGATTATGGAAACAAAACGGCCCCCCACTACGGGGTAAGCAATAGCGATCGACATATATTAGTTTGGTCGTTATGCATACTTTTTATCATACATTTCTTTTCAGAACTATGCATATGTATGCATAGTGCTGATGATGGCGTGAGCCGAAATTGCAATCAACTGTATCTCAAAAAATAATAATTTTGTAGAACTAAAATACATTACTATTTTTTTTCACCGTGTTAATTGTAAATATTATCCAGCAGTGCAAACACACTCACTGTCGACGATGCTTGACCAATGTTAATCAATTAATTTGGTGTGTGTGAAAATATATATTCTCGTTTTTTTAACATTTTTTTGGTTAGAAAAAAACAGTTAACCGTGCTTATACTTTCCAAATCATTCGATGATCACATATCGAAACTGATATGACCAACTACGTCAATGATATCATCGATTTTCAATCATTAAGTACATACAGAGATTCTTCAAGTTTCATTCGTTTTCTTTTTACAATTTTTATTTTATAATTTATGATATCGACTGAAGGTGCTTGATAGAATTTCAATATTAAATTTGAATTGTTACAACTTTGTACGATTCTACATGTTTTGTCACTAACGACCCGGGTTTCGCCTTTCGGCGTATTCAGGCATTCTATCACACGGATGCAACAGAACTGACGTAAAATAAACAGTCTGCATCGTTTATACAGCAAAGTTATTAATTACAGGAAAACACTTACCCCAAGGCAAGCAGTAAATTACAGCTAAAACGAATTTAATAATATTAATCTAATAAAAATTAGCACAATTGCCTGTGATAATTTTCATTAACGATCTTGTTAATAAGTCATTCTTGAAAGAGTTTTTCAACAAATATACTTATATTTTAATGGTAGTTGATTGAATATCTACAACATTAAGGAATCGCGTGTAAATTAAAGCATTTAATAGCAGAGCTGTATTTAGCACTATGTCTATCTGTTTACCACTCTAACTACCACTCTGACTACTAACGTCTCAAATGTTTAGTCGGCCGATTGCAGTGTATTTATTTTCGATATTCAAAAATATTACAATGTCAACAGTTTTGAAAAGTTCAGCGGCAAGTTAATTTTGTGTCAAGTATGACCTAGTTTGTCTTGATAATATCATTAAGTTTTTTTTGACGCCAACACTACTAAAATCATTGCTTTTTAAATATTTGTTGTTGTAATTTCATTTGCAAAGCTCAGCAGGAAGTGGGTTTAGTGCATGAACAACGCCAAACGGCTGTGAAAGTAATCAACAAAAAAAATATTAAAAAATAGTTACACATATTCCCAATACATTGGTTATCAAAAAAGATTGTCACACTAAAGAGAAAAGGAATGAAATATGATGAACCAACTTTGATAGATGATGGGTTAATCATAGAAAAGGTATTTTTAACACTTTTACCGCGATGTGTCTCAACTGTTGAGACAGCTGATTGCACTGAATTGAAAGTTTATATTCAAAAATACAACAGAGTTAAAAAATTTTAAGATTTTTGTGTATAACGTATTTTTTTTTAAAGCATTGCTTGATTTGAATTTTCATACGCATAAAAATGTTTAGCATCACATTATTTAATCAATTTTCGATGTGATCTGTGTTGAGTTCCTTTACACATTCGGCAGGGAGCAAGTTAAAAATATTTAAAATTTATGCATATATATTGAGAATCGCTGGTTTTAGTTAAGTATATATTCATAGTTCTTGAACTGTAGGTCATAGACTATTCCGTAAGTAAAATGAGACAAACCTAAATTCCATTTACGATGAAGATGTTATTTAACGGTATTTACTCGAGATGAATTTATTTATTGTTCCTGGTTGGAGAATTCTTCAAACCTGTGTAAAAAAACAGTTGTTTTTTTTACTTATGACAATATTTATTGATGTATGTGAGATTAGCTCACCTTTTATATTGTCATATCTTTCAATCAACCATTTCTAAAATTAGAGGATTAGCAATTGATAAATAAGCACTTATGTTGTGAGACGTGCCAATCGGAATAAGTATTTAATTAAATATACCGTCATATTTAATACAATTTTGTGATACAAAGAACAGGAAAGGTTTCGCTCATCGCCAGTGTTATCAGTCGATAGCTGATTAAATGCCAATTCAATCAATAAATTTTAAAGATTATTGCATTTTTTTATCTATTGTATATTAACGCTTTTATTGCTAATCTAAAATCCTATGCAACAGTGTCATACTCGATATGTATGAATCATAAAAATGTATTGCAAACTATCAATAATATGCATTATATCAACGACAATACATGCGAGTGTCGGCAAGTTCAAATAACTCAACGTAAAAAACAAACTTATTTTTTCAAATATATTCGATAGCTATTTCGGCTCACGCCATCGTCAGAACCATGCTTAAACTAACATTTGCTTATCTATATATAGCTGTGTAGAAAAGGTACACAATACATCTTCTCTCCTGTTTTAACGACCTAGCTTGTTTCTTGCTCGCAATAAAACTAAAAATTGCAAATGAATATAACTTTTTTAAAAAATAATTTTTGTAGAACTAAAATACATTGCTATTTTTTTCACCGTGTTATAATGGAGTTCTACCAAGTGAATGCCAATTCAATCAACCAAATACAAATGTTTATTCTTGTCATATTTTTCCTAATGTTACTATTTATATGCTATATTTAAAGATCAACCAACCAATCCGGGATATTTTTCAAAATCGTTTAATCGAAGATGACTTCACAGCCCTGGTTAAAACTTTGAATCTATCTCATTTCTCACATAAAAGCCTTATTATTAGCATTAAAAACGACTCACAAAATAGAGATAGGTCGAAAAATTGTAGCTGGAAGACAGGACACGCGCCTTTGAGAGAATGAAACTGATGATGGTTACATTAATTAGTAATAATTAAGTAGATGAAGTCATTAACGGTATTAGAAACTGGCGCATGTATGGAGAAAATGCAGCCTCTCTTTGTGTCCATTTCGAATTCGAAACTAAACGAATTAACGCAAGTTAAACGCAAAATGGAATACAATTATAACTCTCTTCCATAATTCATCATTTTCACCTTAATTACAAGCTCGTATAAATATATTTATTGGAAAGTTTTAAATTTTAATAAAATCATAGATCATCTTTAATAGAACAACGTCCATTACAATTCAATTTAGTAGAAAAATGTGATGATTCACTATTTTGAAAATCGAACGTTGAGCATAGACAAGAGAAAAGCGTTTTCAGTGGCCTCTAAATGTATTAAAACACGTTCAATCTCGGGTCTGTATTAAACGCTACAAGATTTTTTTTTTGTGTAATACCAATTATATGTTTACGCCTAATTTTTATCCCTTTTAACAGAAACGTCATATAAATAAATGGCTTATGATATTTTCTTTATTAATCCTTTGGCTGCCAAAAATAAAATATACGTCTGTACCCAGCACGCCAGCTATAATTTGTAACAAAAAATAAGTTAATTTTCGACGTTTTTTTCCTAATTTCACATACAAAAATAATCAATGATTGTCACTAATTGTTTATTGTTATATCATAAAGAAGCGGGTTTTCTTGAAGAATTTTGAAGTAAATTGATTTTAGTAAATCTGACAACTGACAGTTCAAACACCCGAATAAATTGCGAAAATCGATGTAGAAATCCTTTACAGTAATGGTAAAATGTTTTTAAACCTTTCTTATAGACATCAGTGTGTGTCCTGTCAAAGAATCTTTAAGAAGAAGAATGTTTTTGAAGGAATATACGTTTAAAGATATTGACGATATCTCGTCTCAGGCAGCCATCCGGTTAAAGTCCTAGTTATATGTAGTATATATAGTTATATGTATATATTAGCTATGTTTTTAAAAATAGTTCCATAGTAAAATAATTTAAAACATCGACTGAATGTGTTTGTTGGAATTTCAATATCAAATTTAAATCGTTGAAACTGTACGATTCCATATGCTTTTTCACTAACGACTCAGGTTCCACCTTTCGGCATCTTCAGACATTCTATTACACGGATGCAACATAACTGACACATAATAAACAGTTGCCACTAAATCTTTCAATATTATTTACGATATCGCCTGAAGGTGTTTGATAGAATTTAAATATCAAATTTGAATTGTTGAAACTTTGTACGATTCCACATGTTTAACCAACGACTCGGGTTTCACCTTTTGGCATCTTCGGGCATTCCATCACACGATTGAATTATTCACCTTGAATTCTATCATTCATTGACTCAGTCTGTTCTGTCGCATACGTGTGATGAATGCCAAAAGCGAAAGAAAAAATATTACAAGACAAAAAACAACGATAGCGAGGAATTTGAAGTATTCGTCTGAGCTTGGTCTCGTCCACATGGCATATGTCGATATTCGAAGCAATATTGTTGAACATTGTTATTGCTCTTACCGTTGGCAGACTGGTTCTTCGCTTTAGAAGAACAAACAATTCATAACACGGTGAAAAGCAATGTATTTTAGTTCTACAAAATTTTTCATAAAAAATAGTTAATAGCTATCACAATACATCTTCTCTGCTGTTTTAACGGCCTAGCTCATTTCTTGCTAGCAATATAACTAAAAAAAAAAATATTGTATACGAAACTAAAAATTCGGCTTTATCACTAAGCTTACATATTGCACGGAAATGGTTTATTACGGAAACGAAACAGCCCCTTGTAATGGCTTGAGGAATGGCGACCGAGATATATTAGTTTGTTCGTTAAGAATTTCGTGTGATAATTGACATCTATTGATTTCCAGCTGTTATAAAGCCGTCATCTTGCGACCTTTATTACAAAGATGTAAACATGTAGGCGCTGAGTTTAAATTTATATTATCATGGGCACGTGAACACGTGCAATTCTACGTGACTGTTTTAGATACATAAAATTTCCATCAAACCGTACCTTACAATTTTCCTTGCCATGCATTTTAATTTCACGCTTCTATGACATTGATCTAAATACTTTACATCAATGGTTTCTTCTTCTTTATGGTACATAATTTACTTGTATTTATTGTCCAGATTAAGTTATCATGGAAATTATTAGCGTGGACTGTACCGTGTCATATTGCACCCACAATATTAATCCATTTATTACCAAAAACAATTTTTAAGAGCTAAACATGTTGACTGCGGAAAAAACGACGATCGCGTATTTCGATACTATAAGTCGTTTTATTATAATTCTAGATATCGACTCAAAATCGACGAAAATCAAATTTTTATATATATATACAACCAAGAATATCTAATACATATATAAAATAATTAATATTGATTATTCTTGGTTGCTTTTAAGGTATTAACTGTCACTTTTTATGGAAAGGCATGATATTTTTAGTAATAAAAAACACATTTTATAGTACTTATTTCCCCAATGCCAACGACCATACCACGTTGTAAACACCGGCTCTCGTGCGATCACCGAAGTTAAACAACATTGGGCGCGGATAGTACTTGGATGGGTGACCGCTCGGGAACACCGAGTGCCGTGTTCTCTTGGCTATGGGAAGGAAAACCCAGACAGAAAACCGAAAAAAAAAAACAGGGGGAGGCCTTCATCCAGCAGTGGATCGACCCCGGCTGATGATGATGATGATGATGATGATGATGATGATGATGATGATGATGATGATGATGATGATGATGATGATGATGATGATGATGATGATGATGATGATGATGATGATGATGATTTCCCCAATATATTTTTGGTCAGGACCAGTTTGGCTCTTGCACTTAAAAATGTTTTTTTATTATATAGAATTCTTAGTTGCAGTGCTGTCTTTGATAGTTATTATTAAGTTTATTTGAGTCGTATCATCCTACGAATAACTACAGTGGAACCCCCAATTACACTATTCTAAATTAAGCGCTGGCTTAAAATATTCGCCGCAAATCCCCCAATTGCACGATCGCTCGGTTTCACACACACAGCCAAACGGCCGTCTGTGCGATGCATACAGTCAAATTTAGGCTAGCATCTGTGTATCCAGCACGTGCCAGGCAGGCGACTGTCTGTGTGCTGGATTTTGCGAGCGCTATGCATTGTATCACATAGTAACTAAATATTTACACAATATATTTTTTTTTTTGAAAAACTAAGTAGAATCTTCATTTTTCCATTTTTTGTGTAAAAAACATTTTTTTTAAATTTTGTATGAGATTCACTCCCCCAATTACACTACTCCAAATTACACGGTCCCAAATTTAGTGTAAATAGGGGTTTTACTGTATTAAGATTTAAAAATGACTAAGCATACAAATAAACTTACAGGGTAAAAAATATATATATTAAATATTTTTGCATGGTATACTGTTGGCGAACTCTGATCAATCACACAAAATACAATTTTTTTTTTACTTTTACAACTTTGTACGATTCCACATGTTTTTCGACTTTCGGCATCTTCGGGCATTCTATCACACGGATACAACAGAACTGACTACAGTTCTGTTGTATCAAACCCGGGTCGTTAGTGACAAAACATGTGGAATCGTACAAAGTTGTAAAAGCTCAAATTTGATATTGAAATTCACTCCACCACCTTTAGTCGATATCATAAATTACACACAATACAGTCAATCAAATCACCAAAGTAGTAATTGTAGTCATAATAACTTCAACGAGAATCATGTTTCTATTGCTCAACGTTTGGGAGTCTACGTATCAGGAAAACTGATTGTTTACCAATTTCTTCTGCAGCAAGTTGTGGACTTGGCCGAGGACTTGCAATCTGGAACTCATCTCTGCGCCTTGGTGGAGAAATTACAAGGAAGACCTCTGAGACCAGCGTGGCACGTTAGGCCGGCCAGCAGACATCACAGTCTGGAGAACGTCACCAAAGCCTTGAGGGCCATTGAAGATGATGGAGTCAAACTGGTCAATATAGGTACGTGAATTGATCAAACATAAAAAAAATTCCAAGTAAATTTTAAATGTAACACATAGATTGATTGAAATCTTTCGAAATCGATCGGTAAAAGAATAACAATGAGTTTTAGTAAATGCTAGAAGTTCATAGTTGTGATGATGGCGTAAGCCGAAATAGCTATCACCTATATAGCTAAAAAATGTGTAGTACTAAAATACATTACTATTTTTTCACCGTATATTTTGTCACAATTAAAATTATGATAAACTAACATGTCCAATCTTGCGAACCATTGTCATTTAAAAATATCTTAAAGCAAACAATACGTTACGGATTTATTGAATTTTAAAAAAAAGCAACATTTTTTTACTTTTACTACTAAGGATGTTTTGAAAAATACATCATTCATTTAAGATGCATACACAATAAAACATATATGAAATGAATGTAGTTCTATCAGCTTTTTGCAAGCATTTGCAGAAGTCAAAAATTGATTTAGCCTTTATAAAGGACGGCTTATCGTAAAGATGTTTCCACGCGCGATTGTGAGGTCTTTGTGCTTTAAATCGAAAAGGTGTATTTAAAGTTCTCATTTGTATTTTTAACGTCCTTACTGTCACTTTTTGATGGAATGACATGAAATTTTTAATAAAAAAAATACATTTATTGTAGTAATTATTTTCACAATATATTTTATGATCATTACCAGTTTCGCTCGTCGCAACCACTATCGATTGATCAGTTGATAATTACTAAAAAGCGTATTTTTAATATTTAATGAGTGATTTGTCATTTTAAGACATATGAACAAACTAATTGTGCGCGAGATCGCCTGAGTCTAAAGCTGGCTAATGTAAAAATAACATAGCATGTGTACCTAATATTTTCAAAATTTACGTCAATTTACCTTCTTTTCCGGGAATTAATTGTTCAATTTAAATGAACTCCACCTGACCTTTGACTGAATTTAATTGACTCTATTTAAAGCGTATATCATTATTTCAATTTATATAATTATCAACTGGCTCGATGAACTGTGAATCTTGGCGTCAACGTTCGTTGTTATAATTAATCTTTCACATTTTCAGTCATTTTAACTCGTGAACTTAATTGAATCTGTCGGATTGATTTAACCCTATGGTTACCACAGACGAGATATCTCGACAAATGGCGCAGTGACCGTATTGCCAGGGATGAGATATTTCGGAAATAGTTTTGGTGGCGTATTCTCGCGCCGTACAAACATATATAGATAATGAAATTTTAAAATTGGTTAACATCAAGTATTAACTCTTAAAATATATGCGGGATATAAAATCTAGCAGATAAATTGTAATTTCTTTCTGACTCAGCAAATTTTTTTTAAAGTTTTATTGTGACCAAAAATATACGGCGTGATTTATTTGCGGCTGCGAAAGAGTTAAATTAATAAAAACAAAATAGTTAGTTCTTTTGTTACAATTTTATTATAAAATGATCGATAACGGTTTCGCTTATCGCGAGTATTATCAACTGACAAAATACAAATGAAAGATAAAGCTATACACATCAAAAAAATATATCAAATATGTTTCATTATACTGCCCTTCTAAATCTTTCGATTTAATAATGTAATTATTAAGTATTTCTCAGTATAGAAATCGTATACTTTGCTGGTTTCGTTCCACTTTTTGCAGCCCTTTCTAATTAATTCTTCTTTACGTATCTTCAGTTTATTTCAAGGCAAAATATTAAAATTAATTAA